>JADRCH010000004.1:32053374-32091562 GCA_019843965.1 Rhynchomys soricoides | reverse complement strand
TCTCTCTCTCTCTCTCTCTCTCTCTCTCTCTCTCTCTCTCTCTCTCTGGTGTCCTTGACCTCTCTTTCTGATCCTCTTACACAGAATTCCCCAAACTTCACTTATTATTTGGCTATTGGTCTCTACATCAGTTTCTATCAGTTGCTGCACGAAGTCTCTCTGATGAAAATTATGCTAGACTCCTGTCTGTAAGCACAACATACTATCATTAATAGTGTCTATGTATGGGCTATTCTGACTCATATCAGAAGAAATCTCAGAGTTGTCTTTCACAACTAAGGAAAGAACTAAGGATATTGAACATTTCTTCACATGCTTTATGGAAATTAGAAAGTCCTCTGTTGGGAATTCTCTGTTTAGATCTGCACTCTATTATTTAACTGGGTTATTTGGGTTGCTGGTGTTTAATTTCTTGAGGTATTTTTTAAAATGTATTTTGGATACTAGGCCTCTAACAGATGTGTAGTTCGTGAAAATCTTTTACCATTCTGTAGACTGTTTTATCTTTTTGACAGTGTCCTTTGTCTTAGAGAAGATTTCAAGTTTCATGAGTTCCCAATTATTAATTGTCAATCTTAGTACTTGAGCTATTAGTGTTCTGTTCAGGAAGTTATTTCCTGTGACAGCATGTTTAAGGATATTGCCTACTTTCTTTTCTATAAGATTTAGTGTATCCAGTTTTATTTTGAGTTCCTTGATCCACATGAACTTGAGTTTTGTGCAGGGTGTTAGATGTGGATCTATGTGTATTCTTCTCTATGCAGACATCCAGTTAGATCATCTTGATTTGGTGAAGGTGGCTTCTTTTTCCATTGTGTAGCTTTGGTATCTTTGTCAAAAATCAAGTTTTCCTAAGTGTGTGTATTTACTTTTGTGCCTTTGGTTCAATTCTGTATTCAAGATGTCTGTTTTATGCCAGTACATTTTAGTTTTTGTTTTGTTTTGTTTTGTTTTGTTTGTGTGTTTGTTTTGTTTTGTTTTCTTTTTACTTTTATTACTATTGCTCTGTCAACAATAGGACAGCTTGAAATCGGGGATATTAATATCCCTAAAGGTTGTTTTATTGTATAAAATTGTATTAGTGCTCCTGGGTTTTTGTGTTTCCATATGAAGGTGTGTAATGTTGTTTTAAGCTCTATTTTGTGCTTGAATTTTGATGGGAATTATGTTGAATCTGTAGATTGCTTTTGAAGGGATGGACACTATTGCTTTGTTAACCTTACCAAGAGATGAGCATAGGAGATCATTCTATCTTCTGATATTTTCTTCAAATTTCTTTACAAACTTTAAGTTGTTGTGATTACAGATCTTTCATATGGTTGATTAAGGTATATAAAATATTTTGTAGGATTTGTGACTGTTGTGAAGGGTGTTGTTTTCCAATTTTTTTTCAGTATGTTAATCAATTGTATATAGGAGGGCTACTGATTTATTTTTGTTGTTGTTGTTCATTTTAAATGCAGCCACTTCCTGAATGTGTTCATGGTAGTTCCCTGGAAGAATTGTTGGGATTACTTCCAAATACTATCATATCTGCAAAAAGTGATACATTGACTTCTCCATTTCAATTTGTATCTCTTCAATCTCCTTTAGTTGTTTTATTGGTCTACCTAAAACTTTAAGTACTATATTAAATAGATACGGAGACAGTTATCTTGTCCATGATTTTATTGAAATTATTTTCTCTCCATTAAATGCTGGAGATGTGCTTGTTGTATATTGCCTTTATTGTGTTTATGTTTCTGGTCTCCAAGACCTTTTATCATGAAGGGGTATTGGATATTGTCAAAGAGTTTTTCTGCCCCTAATGAAATGACCACTCATAATTTTTTCTTTCAGTTTTTATATGGTAGATTGCATTGCTCAGTTTCTGTATGTTCAACTATTCCTGTATTTCTGGGATGAAGCATACTTGATCATTGTGGATGTTGTTTTTATGTGTTGTTGGATTTGATTTCTAAGTATATTTTTTGAATATTTTTACAGAATGTCCATAGCATTGATTAGTCTGAAATTCATGTTCTTGTTTGAGTCTTTGTGTGGTTATACATCAAGGTGACTATGGTGGCATCATAAAATTAATTTGGCAATGTCATTTGTTTATTGTAACAGTCTCTAGTTTCATATGTGCATTAGTCATGCTGTGCCCTGATAATGCCATTTCCTTTAAGTTATTAACCACCTTTAACTCTGAAATTTATTGAAATGTGTAACACATCTATTTTGGAACTTGTCACCTTTTTGTCTCTTTGAAAGCTAAATAAAGGCTACTCACTCAACACATAATAGAGATCCCATTTAAATTATTTGTACTTAACATAATTCCTTTATATTTTCTCTTTTCCTTTTTAAGTAGAATCATTAATATTTTTATTTAGCTATATTTTAAAGTAAAACCAAGTTTAAAATAAAACTTCATTCCATGCAAGCATTGCTTTGTCTTTTCCTTGTCTTCATTAAAAATGTCACTTGTTTGTTTTATGTTTCATCATCAATTTTATTTCAAGCCACACTATGTACATGTTCTTTTCCTCTCCCATGCAGACCTCCATTTATGAGTCTGATGAAAATGTGTTTCTTTTCTTCATATTATTTGTACTAACTGTTATGAATATCTTTCATTGAGAAAGTACTATCCTATATTAGACTCTATGATAGCCTGTTTATTGTATTTCCTTACATTTCTGAAATGTTCATATGCTTTGCTTTTCAAATTTCTATCAAACATAAAAATACTTCAAACTTTCTATTCTTACTTCTTTTCTCAAAATGAATGCATATATAAACATTGAATGACATCTCAAAGTTAATCATGTCCAAAGATTATACATAAATAAAAAAATAAACCTCTCTTCTGAATCTCCAAATTATATATTCAGTTCTTTATTTAGTACCATAAATACTTATCAAACTTCTGAAATATAACCAAAAATAAGTTCTGGTTTTGTCAACACATATTTACCTGTTTTCAGCTTTAATTAAATCATCAAAACATTTAGAAATTTAATTCAGTAGAAAAAGCTTGTCTACTCACAAAAGCCCTGGGATTGATACTATTTCCTAGGGTTAGAAAACGACAACATTCAAAGTTAATGAGCATTTGAACTCCTTAAGCCCTGAGCTCTTTAATTAATTCATTCTAATTTCATTTCTTATTCATCAATCATCTATATAGATTCCTCTCCTGATATGATCACAAATCAATCTATCTGCACTGATAGTGCTCCATCCAGGTTGTCAGATCATGTCTAGACATCTTCCTTATATTCCCTCAGATAGTCAACTAAGCCTGTTCTTTCTCTAAGAACTATAATGATTTCTTACTTTTTAAAAATTATGTATATTTTTGGTATGTGAGTGTGTGTATTCAACCATGTGGGCCTTGAATAGGAACTCATTCTTGGCAATAAGCAGCTTGGTACACAGAGCGAGCATCCTTTAGGTAAACCTTATGATCTTTCAAACTAGCAAATTAACTCTAACTGTTCTCTTAAATATTCAATAATATATTTGCATTGAACTAAAGATAAAGAGCATTCTCTTATCAGCTACATAATCCTATCCATAACCTGAGTTTGATATTTGCCTCAAAAACTTATTTTAAGTAGAATTCCCCTTTAATTACAGTTCTTTCATCCAGAAGTGGACAATTTGAGACTTGTGGATATTTAAGCTGCACTTGTATTTGTGTACATTTCCACATGTCTGACAAACACGAACCCCTCTGTCTTGATATTTTCAAGTATATCTGCATACTTCTTCATTTTGGGAAAATGTATCCTTCCAACTTAAGGATAAGCTAAAAGCAGAGAAGAATGATGTCTTTGAAACTATTAATATATCATGCCTGTTTTTATCTATTACCCAACACTAAATTGGCCAGATTAAAGTTTCTACTTCTATAATGTAATGCATACTGCTGAAGTTTCAGTACAAAAGTTTATTGAAAACTCAATAAAGTGTGAGTATCTTGCTCTCTGTAGAGTTCTGAACTAGAGGCACTGTTCTGTGTAATAACTATTTTCTCTTAATAAAGATGTGTGCTTTTATTGAAAAATAAGAGGATTATATGTAACCATCTAAATCTCAGTTTGTGCTGAGAAATATTAACCTCTACCAATCAGAACCTTTCTTTGTTCAGGAAAATATCTCTTGGGATAAGTACGGACTCTTGTCTTCATGTGAGATGTACACTGTAAATTCATCAGAGAGCTCTTACCATATTTTTATCTTGATAGGGAAATCTGCTGTCATTTGTCATTTATCACTAAGCTTGCTCTGCTGTTTACAGTATTGCAAAGGTGAAGAGGAAAACAAAAGACACACTCAAGGGACTTGTCTGAATTATAAAAATAGGGCAGAGACTATTTATTTCTGTAAATGAAAAATATTCCTGTGTGTTTAATATATAATCAGAGTGGCCCTATGGGAAGAATATAATTATGAAGCCATTAATATGCAAAGTGTATATATATGTAAAAATAATAACTCAAAGCAGCACCCCCAGTCTACTGAGCTCTATTAGTTACTAACTGTCTGCAAAAAGCACTGGAGTCACAATTTGTGCTTTTGGTAGAATGCCTCCCACTCAGTTCCTAAAACGAAGGACTGTCCGACTTCGTGCCCTTTCATGATTTTCTATCTGCCAAGAACGCATTTTCTTGGGACCTTCATGAAGCCTGCTTCATTTCATCCTCCAAATCTCAGTTTAAATATCATCATCTAGGATAGGACTTCTCTAAACACATTTTTAATTAGACATTGCTTTGCCAGTTTCCATTACAGACCATTTTAATGATTTTGATTACACCTTTGTACATTTCTTCATTCATAATGATTTGTGTCCAGGCTTAATGTTATTACTAAATTATAAAACGTTTGATCAGTTAAGAGCCTCTATATTTATATGATGAGTGCATAGGAAAGCTTTTAATCACTGTCTACCAAGTATTTGATGACTATGTAAAGTGGTCTAAAGTATACTTGCAGGGAGCTATGGAGTAGGTATGGCTTATCTGCTTTGCCATTTCAGAGTCAAATGTCATAAAATTTTCAGGTTATAGTCCATGGATCCTGGGGCACAATGTTCATTCCTCTTTTGAAGAGATAGATACTCTCCCTCAGGCAATGAAGTATTCATACCTCTTTGTGTTTCTCTCTATATTCCCTTAGTGGTCAAGCGAGTATGAAATCTTGACAGGTCAATTGGTTTTAGACAGTAATCTTATATACTCTGTATACCTTGCAAACATCATTGTTTCCTAGCAATGACAACTGTATTGAACCTGGCAATTGCCATTATATTCTGTTTCTGACAAAGGTAGAAAAAGTCTGATTGGTCTCAAAAAAGTTGACACCACTTCAGTCTTGCTGTGACCCCTCCAAACAGATGCTGGTTTCATTCCTTGCTGCCATATGAGGTGATTTTGACCTGGTAAGTAGACATAGCTGCCTACATATACTTTTGAATGGTAGTATAGCATCTAATTCTATCAGTTGGAACAAAGATATTAAGGTAAAGAATAGAGATTATTTACCTCTAAGAAGATCACCACAAAGTAAGAAAAAAGATTTCAGAGAATTGGCACCACAATAGCATCAACAAAATATGATTTCTTCAGTTTCTTCTAAAACATAAAGATAGGACTCTGTGCCCAGAGGTCCATAGCCAAATAGCACTGGGAGAAAGCTAGCATTCCAGGAGTGTGGACAAGCTTGTTAGTGGAGGTAAGCCAGAAAACTGCTCAGTGAGATCTGCCCAAAATCGACAGGACACAGGGACCAAGAAACAGCCTGGGACAGGAGCCTTCTGGTTTATTCCTGGGGTTTGTGCCACAAGACTCCATACCCAAATAGCTCAGGAAAAGAGTTACCCTCCCAGGAGTGTGAAAAAGCCTGTGATTGGGGGGAAGGCCAGTACCTCTGTTCGGAGGTACCTGCCTGGAACTCCCAGGACGCAGGGACTTACAAGCAGACTGGGACAGGAGACTTCCAGTTTCCTTCTGCTGCTGGGGACCTCAGTCTGTGCAACAGATCTCCATAGCCAAATAGCACCTGGAGAAAGCTAGCATCCCAGGAGTGTGGACAAGCCTGTGAGTGGTGGTAAGACAAACACCACTGCTCAGTGGGACCCACCCAGAATCCATAGGACACAGGGACCAAGGAACAGCCTGGTATAGGAGCCTTCCAACTTAGATTTCATCCTAAATCAAAAGAATATACCTTCTTCTCAGCAGTTCATGGTACTTTCTCCAAAATTAACCATGTAATTGGTCAAAAAACAAATCTCAACAGATATAAGAAGATAGAAATAATCCTATGACTCCTATCAGATCACTTCAGATTAAGGCTGGTTTTCAAAGGCAATGAAAACAACAGAAAGCCCACAGACAAATGGAAGCTGAACAATGATCTATTTAATAACTTGGTCAAGGAAGAAACAAAGAAAGAAATTAAAGACTTCCTAGAATTTAATGAAAATGAAAGTACAACATACCCAAACTTACGGGAAACAATGAAAGTAGTGTTAAGAGGAGGAATGCCTCTTTTTTTTGTAGGAATGCCTACAAAAATAAACTGGAGAGAGTATACACTGCCAGCTTAACAGCACACCTGAAAGCTCTAGAACAAAAAAAGAAGCTAATAAACCAAGAGGAGTAGAAGGCACAAAATATTCAAACTCAGGGCTGAAATCAAGGAAGTAGAAACAAAAAGAACTATACAAAGAAACAAAAGAACCTGGAGCTGGTTCTTTGAGAAAATCAACAAGATAGATAAAGTCTTAGCCAGACTAACCACAGGGTACATCAGATCCTACTACAAAGGCCGATACTCAACAAAATTGGAAAATCTGGATGAAATGGGCAATTTTATAGACAGATACCAAATACCAAACTTAAGTCAGGATCAGATAAACCATCCAAACAGTCCTGTAACCCCTAAAGAAATAGAAGCAGTCAATAAAAGTCTCCCATCCAAAAACGGCCTAGGACAAGATGGGTTTAGTGCAGAATTCTATCAGACCATCAAAAGAGACATAATACCAATACTATTCAAACTATTCCACAAAACCGAAAAAGAAGGAACACTACCCAACTCATTCTATGAGGCCACAGTTATACTTGATACAAAAACTCACAAAGACCCAGTAAAGAAAGAAAATGACAGACCAATTTCCCTTATGAATATCGAAGCAAAAATACTCAATAAAATTCTTGCAAAACAAATCCTAGAACACATCAAAATGATCACTCATCACGATCAAGTACGCTTCATCCCAGGGATGCAAGGGTGGTTCAATACCTGGAAATCAATCAATGTAATCCACTATATAAATAAACTCAAAGAAAAAAACAACATGGTCATTTCATTAGATGCTGAAAAAGCATTTGAAAAAAATCAACATCCCTTCATGATAAAAGTCTTGGAAAGATCAGGAATTCAAGGTCCATACCTAAACATAGTAAAAGCAATATACAGCAAACTAGTAGTTAACATCAAAGTAAATAGAGAGAAACTTGAAGCAATCCCACTAAAATCAGGTACTAGGCAAGGCTGCCCTCTCTCTCCCTATCTATTCAATAGAGTACTTGAAGTTCTAGCTAGAGCAATTAGACAACAAAAGGAGGTCAAAGGGATACAAATTAGAAAGGAAGAAATCAAAATATCACTAGTTGCAGATGATATGAAGCTATACTTAAGTCACCTGAAAACTTCACCCTCTGGTGAAGTTTATCTGCTACAGCTAATAAACTACTTCAGCAAAGTGGACGGATATAAAATTAACTCAAATAAATCAGTAGCCTTCTTATACTGGAAGGATAAACAGGCTGAGAAAGAAATTAGGGAAATGACACCCTTCACAATTTTCATAAACAATATAAAATGTCTTGGTGTGACTCTAACCAAACAAGTGAAAGATCTGTATGACAAGAACTTTACGTCTCTGAAGAAAGAAATTGAGGAAAACCTCAAAAGATGGAAAGATCTCCTATGCTCATAGATTAGCAGGATTAATATAGTTAAAATGGCCATCCTGCCAAAGGCAATATACAGATTCAATGCAATCCCCATGAAAATTCCAACTCATTTCTTCATAGACTTAGAAAGAGCAATTCTCAAATTCATTTGGAATAACAAAAAACCCAGGATATCATAAACTATTCTCAACAATAAAAGAACTTCTGGGGAAATCAGCATCCCTGACCTCAAGCTGTACTACAGAGCAGTAGCGATACAAACTAAATGGTATTGGTACATTGACAGGCAGGTAGATCAATAGACTAGAGTTGAAGACCCAGAAATGATCCCACACACCTATAGTCACTTGATCTTTGACAAAGGAGCTAAAATCATCCGGTGGAAACAAGACAACATTTTCAACACATGGTGCTGACTCAACTGGAGTTCAACATGTAGAAGAATGCAAATTGATCCATTCCTATCTCCCTATACAAAGCTCAAGTCCAAGTGGATCAAAGACCTCTGCATTAAACCAGATACACTGAATCTAATAGAAGAGAAAGTGGAAAAAAGTCTCGAACACATGGGCACATGGGAAAAGTTCCTGAACAGGAAACCAGTGGTTTATGCTCTAGGATCAAGAATCAACAAATGGGACCTCATGAAATGCAAAGCTTCTGTAAGGTAAAGGACACTGTCAATAGGACAAAATAGCAACCAACAGAATGGGAAAAGATCTTTACCAATCTTACATCTGATAGAGGGCTAATATCCAGTATATACAAAGAACTTAAGAAGGTAGACTCCAGAGAACCAAATAACCCTATCAAAAAATGGGGAACAGAGTTAAACAGAAAATTCTCAACTGAGGAAATTCAAAGGGCTGAAAAGCACCTAAAGAAATGTTCAACATCCTTAGTCATCAGGGAAATACAAATCAAAATAATCCTGAGATTCTACCTCACACCAGTAAGAATGGCTAAGATCAAAAACTCAGGCGACAGCAGATGTTGGTGAGGATGTGGAGAAAGAGGAACACTCCTCCATAGCTGGTGGGATTGCAAGCTGGTACAACCACTCATTTTGGCAGATCCTCTGAAAATTGGACATAATACTACCTGAGGACCCAGCTATACCACTCCTGGGCATATACCCAGAAGATGCTCCAACATGTAATAAAGACACATGCTCCACTATGTTCATAGCAGTCATATTTATAATAGCCAGAATCTGGAAACAACTCAGATTTTTCTCAAAAGAGGAATGGATACAGAAAATGTGGTACATTTTCACAATGGAATAGTACTCAACTATTAAAAACAATGACTTCATGAAATTCACAGTCAAATGGATGGAACTTGAAAATATCATCCTGAGTGAGGTAACTCAGTCACAAAAGAACAAACATGGTATGTACTCACTGATAAGCAGATTTTAGCCCAAATTTTTGAAACACCCATGATTCTATTTACAGCAACAGTTGGACTGAGCTTGGGTTCCCAGGTGGAGGATTTGGAGAAGGGACTGTGGTAGTGTCCAGCCCCATGGGGAGGGAGCAACAGTGTCAACTGTTCAGGCCCCCTGGTGCTCCCAAAGACTGGACCAACCAACCAAAGAATGCATATGGAGGGACCCATGTGGCTGCTTATGTGGCAGAGGAGGGCCTTGTTGGCCATTAGTGCCAGGAGAGGCCCTTGGGTCTGAGAGTGTTAGAAGCCCCAATGTAGGGGAATGCCAGGGAGGGAAGACGGGAGTGGGTGTGTGCGTGAGGGAATACACTCATAGAGGCAGGGGGAGGGGGACATGATAGGGGGTTTCTAAATGGGAGAAATGGATTAGGAAAAATATTTGAAATGTAAGTATAAAAATTAAAAAACAAAAAGCCTTAAAGATAGGTCAGTTCTTCATAAATTCTAGATGGGAATATGTGGGTCGAAGTGTCATTTCCCTAATTGGTTCTTGATTGCATCAATAAAGACTGCTGAAGCTAATTTCTGAGTTAAGAGAAAAAGGTGAGATTTCTGGGTCCCAGGAAGAAGAGGATTGGATTCATTGAGGTAGAGAGGTGCAGTCACTGGAGCAGAGGGTGGGGCAGACCTGTAGGCTTCTGGGTACAGATAGTTTGTAGCCTCCACTGCCTGTGGAGGCTAATGAAGATAGGGTAGGATATTTTTCAACCAGCCATTGACTTATCTGGATAATTTTGGCTGTCCGGTGTTTTCATTCAACAGCTAAGGTGGGTAGGAGGCAGCCGGAGGTACAGGCAGAGTGGAATGGTGGAATTCTCAGGAAAAACACAAGGTGGTGGCTTGGTGGAGCTGAGTGAGAAAAGGGTGACATGGAGAAGCTAGACATGAGGGCTGAGTGAGAGGTCTGTTACATAGCATAGGTCACAGCACCGGGTAAGGAGCAAGCATATTTTTTTTAAAAAAATTATACTCAACAGAAATAATTTTAGTATTACATAAAGAAAATAAACTAAGAATATTCCCACCTAGAATTTATGAATTTTCTTTTCACTCTGAAATAAAACCGTACAGCTTAAATGAATTGTAGAGTGAATTTGCATGCATTTTTTTGTAAACATGTGTGTATATGTATGTATGTTTCTAGTTTTTACACATTTATTGTAGTTTTACTTTATTAAGAGTAATTAAAAATTATGAAAAGGAATGTATTAACATAATACATAGAGTATCATAATATTAATGTAATATAAAATTCATTCATTTGTTTTATATTAGTGTTAAAATTTGAAGTTTTAAATTTTTGCTTAGGTTGCTTTATTTGTCTTTTTCTAATTATATATTTAATTTATGAGATTTCGCCCATGTGATAAATGATGGTAGAATTTCTAAATCTTGAATAATTATGCTCATGATATAAATGAAGTAGAATTTGAACATTATTGATTGTATTATGATCTTTTTTTATAGACAAGATGCTTCACTCTAAAGAATGTTATTATAGGTAAATCATAACTTTGGAAAGACATAATAATATTGCATGTTGGATGTTTATTAGGGAATATACAAACAAGCAAGAGGGAATGAGAACACAGGATATGAGAATTCCTTTTGCTTCTGTACATAATTTTATATTTATACATACATAAATGTCTCTAGGACAATTTTTGCACTTTTTCCTGTAAATGAATAAAGAGGAAAACTAGTCAAAAACAAACAAAAACATTGCAAAAACCTACAACTACTTCTGTCAGTTTTATTTGTTTATTTATTTATTGCAGTCAAAATCCATGACTATAATCGTCATAGTTAATACTTACTTTGAATGGTTTGGGTGACTCAGCTACTGAGTGATCAGGGTAGACATCATTGTGTTAACTAGACAATTGGTAACTTTGTTCTTTGACTCTGAGTGCATTTCCTTCGAATTTGGTAAACGTGTCAAGGTTTGTCCTAATGATCACTTCAGTTCCAAACACATTCTTCTTTGATCACCTTAGATAAGGGAGGTTTATTTTAATTCTTCCCATCAGGATAGTCTCATGCTAACGTTCCTATTGCTGTGATATTATAGAGATCTCAAAATTACTCTAACCACTACAAGATTAAACATCAAAAGAAATTTTGCTTCTGGGATGAATGACATATAGATATGCAGAGTCTAAAATTTCAGAGACATGTGGAATTTATATTTCAAACAAAACATCTTATGAGCACACTCTAAATCCTCTGTTAAAACTATTCTGGTTCCAGGCTTAGGAAAACTCTCAAGCTGGGCTTACAAGCAGCTCTCTATAAATTTAAAATTGGTTTTTACCCTTTTTAAGTAGGAACTCAGACATCCTAAAAGAAGAAATATCCTAGAACAAAGGACTGAGATGGACAGGTGATATTTGAAAACAGAAAAAGCAGACACATTAAGAAACAGATTTATTTTTTTTCTTTTTCTTTTTCATTTATTTATTTATTTATTTATTTATTTTTGAGACAGTTCTCAATAAACATCCTAGTTATTCCAGAATGCAGAGATCTACTCCGTTCTGTCTACAAATTTTGGAACTAAAAACATGTGATACCAGACACTGTAATACCAAGGAGAGAGAGAGAGAGAGAGAGAGAGACAGATGAAGAGAATGTGAGAAGTGAAAGGGAGCAGAGTCCTGTGAGGGCACAAAAGGTAATATAATTGTTGCAGGGGAGGGAGGGGTGTATTTAAGAAAGCACATTACGTGCATGCAAAAAGTTCGCATCAATTTAAACCAAAGAACAGCAACAGAGCTGAGGTACAAAGCAATAATAATTCTTGTCCTACTGGTTCTGTTTCTTGCACAGGCATTTCCAGAGGTCCACCACGATTCAACTTCATTGACCATGAGGTCAATTATCTCAACATCTTTGACAAATTTCCCTTGTGCTGAAACTTATTCAACTATTGTTATCTGAAAAATTAACAGGTTTCCCATAGTAACTTGTCTTTTCATGTCTAAATCATTGTGAAATGTGACTAAACATCCATGCCACTTTGAAAAATTCAAATGAATATTGAAGTAGGCATTCAATATGGCCAGTGAGCCTTTTACAAATTTGTATCACAGGTAAATCACCTGTTACTAATATGGTGCCCTCAAGAAAAAGAAACAACACTTGAGAAAAAGTTTGACTTATAAATGTAGCAGAAACATCAATAATAACACACAAAAGAAACGCTCCTATTTTTAAACTTAGTTTCCAATTTTACTTATTATTGTATGCAGCTTTTGTAAAATCACAGAGAAATGCATACTAGCTTCAGATGATAATAAAATAATTCAATTATGATTAACACAATTCTGTTTTAGAAGAATGTTAAGTGAAACATTCCATTTCCTAGTACCCATTTTTCTTCCCCAAATATTGTCTAGGTTAAGAGTCTATAATTTAAGCCAAGCCTGATCCTTACCTACTATTTTGTAAGGGTCTTGACTGCACTTATAAAACCTTGCTCTATTCAGAATGCTAGGTCAGAGTGTAGGTGGCAAGATTGCTGTAAAACACAGAGCCATTATTACACTTTTAGTTTTGTGCTTCCCTTTAAATATATGATTTCATTACTATATAATTTATTTGAATAATGTTTTAAGTGGAAAAGACTCAGTAATAACATTGTAGGTTTACCCGGGAGCTTGCTCTGTAACAAAGTGGCACATATTTGTTCCGCATTGCTCAGCACTATGATGGATGATGGCAATTACTGGAAAGAACAATATTAGTTTTACAGTTATTGTTATTAACTTAAAGTGCTAAGAATAAAATCTCATATTTCACAAGGTACTCCAATCTCTACCAAAATATGTGACAGGGGAACATTTTATAATCCCTGTTTTCACACTGGCTACACAACTAGATACTGGCAGAGTCAAATCATTTATATCTCCTATTACCAGCTTGCAAAAGCCATTGAAAATATGGAGCAAGTGATGGATATTTTTGTGGCAGATGTTGCTTGATTCTCTTCCACTGTATTAAATTTGCCATACATTGGCTCTGTTGCAGTTTATTAAAGTTTCATAAAGAGATTAACAGTATAATAACAAGGCATGCAACTTGCTTACCCTTGCTCTCCACTGACAAAAATCATTTATTTATTCATACATCATGAAAATCATAAATAAGGAATGTACATAAAGTCAGTAAATATTTAAGGAGTTGGTATGAGTATTTTACAAAATTTAAGAATTTTAGACAAACTATTAGAGAGTCTTCCTTCTTCTACATGTAAGATAAACATGTACTGTGGTCTTTTCTGTGTATCCCAAAATGTGAATTCCTGAGGGGTTGGGATTAAGAGATGGAGCTTTAGTGAGGCGTGAATCCTGAAGATGGTATTCTCAGTATTGTTTAAAAAGTTCCAGGTCTTCCTTCATACCTTCAACCATAAAAATTGCATGCAGAGCAACGGGCCATGGTAAAAAATCCTTCACCATCAAACCTGTGATATCTTAATCTTGTACTTTCAAACATACAAAAAGGTGAGCCATACATTCATTGTTTTATTAAGTCTATGTTTAATATGTCCTGTTACAGTCGTGAGATAGGACTAGAGTAATATTCGAATAAAAATGGTTTTGACACACTTAAATATAATCTATTATTTTTAATAAAACATGTTATATTACATTTTCAAGCTAAGAAGATTTGTAGAGTCTTTAAGACCAATGATATTTGAAAAAAACTACCCAGAATTAGATAGCTTGGGAAACATACTTATGTCAGTTTCCTAATCTACAGCTACTTTACTGAACTTTGAAAGTTCAACAAACTTAATTGACTAATGCATGTGAAAAATATGAGACATAGTGTTTGCACAGGTTTGCTGAGTGAGAAAATATGCATGTGTGTTCTAAGTGCGTGGGAGGCTGAGGCAGCAGGGTCCTGATTTCCAACTGTATAAGGAGCTGAGTTATCACGCACTAGGCTATTAAGATCAAGATCATAAGTTCTGTACCCACGTGGAAAAACAGCAGCAACAACAATGAAACACATACTTTTGTTTCATTTATTGAAGCCAATTATATTAACATACATGTTTTCATACGTATGTGTGGTAGCTAACACATGTATACACCAACTCTTTTTGATTACTTTTTATTTTATTATTGTTATACATCAATCTGTTGTTTTGTTTTTTGTTTTTTTTTTGTTTGTTTTTACAGTCCAGTTGTTATCCCTGTCCCTGTCTGTCCTCCAACATTTTCTGATCCCATTTTCCCTCCATCTCCAAGAGAATGTCTTCAGTCCCTCACCCAATTCCATCAGAATACCTCCCCCCCCTTCCCTGGGGCATCATGTCAGGGATTAGGTGTATCTTCTCTCACTGAAGCCAGACCAGGCAGTCCTCTGCTGTATATGTGTCAGGGGCCTCATATCAGCTAGTGTTGGTGGCTCAGTGTCTGGGAGATCTCGGAGGACCAGGTTAGTTGAGACTTCTGGTCTTCCTATGGAGTTGTCCTCTTCCACAGCTTTTTCCAGTTTTTCCCCAATTCAACCACAAGGTTCCCCTGCTTCTGTCAATTAGTATGTATCTTGATCTGTTTCTTTCATCTGTTTGCTGGGACTCTATGGGAGGGCAACCATGATAGGCTTCTGTCTGTAAACATGCCATAACATCAGTAATAGTGTCAGGCCTTGGAGAATCCCCTTGAACTCAATCCCAGTTTGGGCTAGTCACTGAACCTCCTTTTCCTCAGTGTCTTCTCCATTTTTGTCCCTGCATTTATTTCAGACAGGGATAATTCTGTCAGAGTTTTTGATTGTGGGATGGCAACCCCATCTTTCCACTTGAAGCCCTGTCTTTCTACTGGAGGTGGACTCTATAATTTCCCTCTCCACACTGTTGGGCATTTCATCTAAGGTCCCTCCCTTTGAGTCCTGAGTGTCTCTTACCTCCCAGGTCTCTGGTACAATCTAGATACGCCCCCCCCAAAGTATTTAGGAGAAAATACTGCAAATCAATTTAAGGTATCACTAGTTATATTTATATTTACATCTACAATGACCAAGAGAAACTGTCCAGTAGTAAATAAAAACATGAAAATCAAAAAAGAAAGCCTAGGATCAAAATGACAAATGCTAGGATTAACATCATTTTATGAAGTATCTTCCCACATAGTATTTTGTAAAAATATTTCTGTGTGTGTGTGTGTGTGTGTGTGTGTGTGTGTGCGTGTGTGTGCGTGCGTGTGTGTGTGGATGTGTATGAGTGTACGTGTTTTCTTGAGCCTATATTAAGCAAATTCATCATAAAATGGAATCTAACTTCAAACCCAATGAAAATTACCCCTTTCCTTACTTTAATTATGTTGTAAATAGTGAAATGACAAATAATAAACTCAGTCATTTTCCATGAAGATAAAACAAGCAAAAACTGTTTTGGCATGATGTCATACTTTTACTTATAAGCACAGATTTACTCTGACTGATACTAAAATGAAAAAGCTTAGGTCACTTTGTCCCAAGTGGAGAGATGAGGTTGATGAGGTAGTGGTCATCATGAAGCCATGAGGAGGAAGTCTCAATGAAGGAGCCTTGCTTAGTTATCATACTCTAAAATTGGTTATTCAGACCGTTGGAGCAGGCTTTTACACCTCTACCAAAGTTCTCCAAAATGATGATTCTGGCACTTAATATTTAATGAATAAATGCCTATGCCAAAAACTTTGGCTTGTTCTCTAACTAGATTAAAACTTTACTACTCATTTATTCTATTCTAAATCCTGCTATAGGTACATCTGTTACCTCACCTCAGTTTCACAACACTGTCTCTTTATGCATTCCTTAGCTTCTGGAAAGAATCTCTCTTATGCCTGCTGACTCTATCCCAGAATATTCCTCTCTCTCTCTTTCTCTCTCTCTCTGTTTCTTTCTCCCCCTAGAACTTCCACTTTTCTCTTTTCTGCCTAACCTAATAGGCCAACAACATTTTTTTGGCAAGTGATGCTTGTATACATCGCACAAGAGATTTTTTTTCTTTTTTCTGAAGTGGATCTGAATTATCTCTGGATTTCCTGTCAAATAAAAAAAAAAAATAAGAGTAACTATGTTTTATATTTACAGTGCTGTTTGTGAGGGCTTATGTCATAGTTTGACTTTAGCCACGTAGCTAGCTAATCACCTTGTTCTGTTGTTGACACTTAATATTACAGCAAATTAAAAGGAAAGAATTACTCTGAACAAAGCCTTCTTTGTCTTAAAAAAATTAACAGAGTAAAAACTTATCTGAGAGTGACCCCATATGAAGACTAGCAGTCTCAACTAACCTGAACCCCTGGGAGGTTCAGACACTGAGTGACCAACCAGGTAGCATACATAGTTCCAAGGACCCTGACATTATATATATATATATATATATACATATATATATATATATATATATAGAGAGAGAGAGAGAGAGAGAGAGAGAGAGAGAGAGAGACTGCCTGGTCTGGCCTCAGAAGGAGAAGATGTGCTGAATCTTTGAGACACTTGAGGAGAGGGGGGAGGCCTAGTGGTGTGGGAGCATCCCCTCATGGACAGGGGGAGGAGGAATGGTATGAGGAACTGTGGGAGGGGGGATGAAGAATGGGGACAATACCTAGATAGATAAAATATATCTTATTAAAAAAAGAAAACAAACAAGTGATTAATAAGCCTACATAGAAGAAAATCTTTGTAAGGTATATGTCTGGCAGATGATTAATATCTAGAATACATGAAAATCTCAAAATGCTTGTCAAAACAAACATATTATTTTATCTCAGTCAGAATAAAATAGATCAATGAAACAACTAACCACAAATCAGAGGAGGGAAAGAGAAAACACTCACTTATAGGTTATGGGACTGCAACCTAGTTCAACCACATAGGGATCAGTATGGAGAATACTCAGAATTATCAAAAATTCTCCCGTATGACCCAGCTATACAACCACTTTGACAATGTTCCAATGGAGAGAGCGTGCTACTCTGTATATACTTGTCCAGTGATGTGCATTGTTTCTCTATTAACAAAGCTAAAAATGAAAGCAACCTAAATGTTCATTAAAATGGATGGATGATGAAAACGTGGTAAATATACAGCATAGTATTCAGACAGAAATGAAAATTAAATAAAGAAATTTATAGGTAAAAGAATGGCACTAAAAATGATCCAATTGTATGAGGAAACAAGTAACTAGAAAGATGGATTGTTGCAGGCTGTCTCTTCTGAGACTGCAAGTTCTAATTCTTCACATGCAAGTGTATGGCCTGTAGTATATTTATTGATTGCTAGTTATTTGAAAGGCTTCTTAAGAAATTAGTTGAGTTCAGAATATAAGACTACTCCCTGATCTCCTCAGGACCTGGGTTTATTTGCTGGTACCCACACCGCCTTTCACAACTATTAGTAACTCTAGTTCAGGGGCTCATCACTCTTTCCTGACCTCCATAGGCAGGAAGAAGTCATGGGGTACACATACATATTTTTAGTAAATCATGTAATATAAAAGTAATTCAATTGTTCTTTTTTTTAAACCTTGGGTGTATGTCCTACTGTATTTGTGTGTATGTATTTATAAAACTACTTCGAAATATGAAGGTGACTGAAAAAAAGTGATATAATGAGAAGAAGGTGATAAGAAAGAATACTGGTGAGATCTCTACTTAAAGAACATCATAAATATGTATAAATTCTAAAATAAATATAATTTATGAATATATAAAATTATATTATATAATAATATGATAAAAGATGGCTTTTACCTACAAAAAACATTTCAATTTCTTATGGAATTATGACAGTTAATAAGTCCTTTAGCCTTTAGTTCTTTCAACTAATTCATACCAATTTCCTACATCATTTATCATTAATATAAAAGAAAATAACAGTGAATAGACTGAACTCTCTCCCGTGGTAAATATCATTGACTATCTGGAAGTACTTCATTTATACAGTAGACTCAAGGAGTTATTAAAGTTTAGTATTTTGTTGTTTTATTCTTTGATTTGTTTCATCAATTTACAAGTTGTTTGAAATGTAAGTGAATAACTTTTTCCTGATGCATTTATCACCTGCTATTATCTTGGGCTATGGTTTAAAAAGGAAAAACTTAACCCTCTAGAGACTTGATGCCCAAGGGAGTGGAGAGGCCTGGTGGGAGGGGGGGTTGTGCATCCTCTTGGGACATGGAGGAGGAGCAATGGGATGAGGATCTGTGGGAGGGGTACCAGGAAGATGGCAGCGGCTGGACTGTAAAAGCATAAAAGTAATGAAAACATGAAACAACTGAAATTTAACGGAAATTATGTACACAAGTTAATTCAATTAAATTTATTTGGAACTGAGATGCCTAATGGGAAAAGATTAATGTTTAATTATTCTTAGAATGAATGAATTACTACATTTTTAATGTACAAATGAATAATTTCAGGTTTACATATGTGGCATTAAAGTTGTTATTGTTTTATGTGTACATAGTGACCTAATATTAAAAATACAAAAATATTTTTATCTATTATTAAGCTTATGCAAATGTATAGTATAATAACCACCTAAGCATATAATTTTCTTATTTTGATTTTTAATAATATTGAAAATTTGTGTACTTTACATGTATACATGTGTACTTCTGTGTGTGAACACGATTGTTCACATGGATAGGTTTGCATTATGCATATCCAACTTGATGCTTTTTTACAGGAACCATTCATTTTGGTTTTTGAAACAGAGCCTTATAATGTGAGGGAGAGAAAGACAGGAAGGTAAGAGTTGTCTTTCTAAGATAGCCAGTTAGTTTATGCAGAAGGCATGGCTCTAAGAAATGGAAGAAGACAAAGGGGCAGAATCTAAACAATACCAGTTGGAGAAAGCAGAAGTTTCAGGTACCCTAAAAATCACTTAAAAGAGTCCAGTTATAGGAACACGACAATAGTAGTACTCCCACCCCAAGGTGAGGAAGCTGTAATTTTCACTGTTTTAAGTTGCTCAGTCTTCTTATTTTCCTGGACCTTCAATTCCTTATCCCTCCTGGTGAACAAGCATGGTGATGCCTATTGCAACCACCAGCATCCAAGTTACCTTGGCTGATTAGGTAACATTGGCTCATCGTTCTATCTCATTTTCCAGTGAAAAGATTATTAGAACACGCCACCGTGGTGAAATTTTTAGGTGAGTTATTGGTATCAAACTTGGGTTCTCATATTTGCTTAGCAAGCACTATATCAAATTGGTTATTTCTTCTGTCCCAAAAAGTGTTATAAACAAGTAAAAGGATACAAATGCAAGATTTAATTTTTAATAAAATTTCCTTTATTGTTTGAAACATTTCACAATTGCATATTAGTGGTTCACATGATTTATTTAGATAATTTGTACTCAAAAATAAGCACCAATTTTATGTTTTTAAATTTGCTATCTATGAGAATATATATTGAGTATTCTGAAAATATCTAAATAGATTGAAATTATTTTCACTAGAGATACTTACAAAGAATAATTCAGTGATGAGATCAGGTTGACAGACATGTTGAACATAATCTTTGGACATGTTATTCATATCGACTAAAACCTCCATATGAGGGTATTAGTTTACTATTCAACACTAGTTATATACAGAAAACTCCTTTGGTACAGAATGTTACATTTTTTTCATCTAAAATGTAAATGGTGATTGCAATTCTATCTACCCATTTCTTGATTAGAGAGGTTTCAGTTGTGGTTTGGTCAGTAGATGGCAGGCTTGTATCATACATGATCTACACTTATGCAGCACGTTTATTTGTTTTGGTTCTGAATTATTTGTTGAGTGATGCTAGATGCTCAATGTCATTTCTGTCATTTCCCAATGTTTTGTTGCTTTGTATTTTAAAACAAGATGCCCGAAGAAAAATAGCATTGATAGTTACAGACATACATAGTACACTTTTAGTTTAATTCAAGTGGTAGAAAATATGGACTGAGGAATAAAGGTTTTCCATATAACATGAATTATGCAAGACACAATTAATCTGAGAAATGTTTTGAGTGGTCTTTATGCAATCTACTGTATATTCACATTTCCTTTTTTCACCCTGACTGTCCATTCTCACTTTGGTAGCGTGAGAAAGATGCATAAGAAACCTCTGATTTTATGTGACACAATAGAAAACATGGTATTCCTTATACAAGTATTACAAAACTGATCAGCCATTTAGTATCATTATATAAAGAAATAGCAGAGCATGTCCAATGTCATTAAATGTCTGCAGATTCTAGCATAATTAAAATAAAATTATCATCTAAATATTTTCTCTTTCTTACAATCTAACATTCTACCCAGAAATATTTAGTTACACAGTCACACACTAAACAACCCTACATTGAGTGATATTTGGGAAGATGAAGCTTCTTTTTTCATTTTCATCAGCCAAGTCATATGTGAACCTCCTAAGCACAGACTTTGAGAAAGAGATTGGCTTTGCATTATAAATTTAGCTAAGTTTATTGTCAGGGTAAGTAGCAAAAGCTATTTTGATAATCCTGTAGGATTTAATTTTTTTCCTTTTGATGATCTCGTTTTCTGTTTGTCATTCTTTTGTCTTCCTCTAAAATCTGAATGAGTAGCTGGAGTAGTCTACATGTGTTGTCAGGACATAAATGTTTGGGATATGCCTATGATACAAAGGCCTTTGCTGTGCATTTACAGTAATTTATTATTATATGTATTTATTGTTATTAATATGGTTATTACTTTCATTCCTTGATTTATTTAATGATCATTCTTTCAGAAATTAAGAAATGTTGTGATCCCTCTTTTCACTGAAAATTTCTCCTTGATTGTTTTCCAGGTGATCAAAAATAGATTTGCTTCTGCCTGTTTACCATGTCAGCAAATACCATGATCTTTTTTCTGTATTACTTCCAAGTGAATAGGTTCTTATTGTCATTTCCTACTTTCTCCTAGTACTTCCTGCTTTACGCACCCCACTGACTATCAGTTTAGGATTCACTAGGTACTTCACAGAAATCAAGAAGCTTGGACTCTTACAATAGACCAACTGATCCAGGTTCAGCTGCACTTCAGGTAGTCATAGATAATTTATATATTAAACTTTGAGGAGCATCACTACTCTGACACAGTTTGTAAAATGAAATGGAGAAACAAAACAAACCTTCATCCATTTGGGTTTACTAAAGTGTGCTTATTTTCAAGCTCAAAGAAACCCAAAGTCACTGGAATTTCATTCTTCTTATTCCAGCCACATTTTGTTTCTTCCAAAATGACTACATACTCATGGCACGTAGTATACATACATATACAAATGTATGATTATATATGTATATATGTATATATGCTATGAAACAAGAGTAAGCAGTCATTTTTATATATCATATGCATACATATATGTGTATATAGGTATACATGTACATATGTATGTGTATATGTATGTATATGTAATTACATAACACTCAGGGTGATTCTGAATCCCAAAAATTAAGAGGAAATTTCTCTTACAGTAATACAGAAGAAAAACCTTCATTTATATTGTTCTCTGTTTACACACACACACACACACACACAGACACACACACACAATTTTTCTTGCTGCTATTTTCCATTTTCTATTGCTCACTAATGAATAATCTTAGGTGTTACTTCAGGAAATGTATAACCAATGTTCTCAAATGATTTGCTAGAGAACATGTTAGAAAGTATAAGCAAGTAAATCCCCTCACACAGTTCAATAGTATGGTTTACTGAAGTATAATATCACATCTCTACAGTATAAAATGTGGTACAGTATATTATAAAGTGGTGCAGTCAGTAGAAAATGACTTACTGAACTCTATTTTCCTAAGTGTAATATAGTAATTAGACTAGGTCATCTTTTTTACATGGCCAGAAACCATGCTGTTCTGTAGTTACAGAACTGGTAATTTATTTCCATATTGTTTTATTCACTGTTACTAGAGCTTTGGTGACATACACATTCTGTCACATTACAACTCCCTTTAATTAGCTTCTAACATCCCAGACACAAGCAAATATTATTGGAGTCAATCTTCACTTTTATAGTAACATTTAGGTTTTTCATTATAAATTGAATTTTGCTCTTACTTTGAAAACTTTTAATGTGTTGAAGCACATGTGTTATTATCAAACTAATTTATGTCAACAATATGTGCTTACCATGAAGAAGTAAAAAGAAATCTCTCTCAGAGTTTTATAATTTTTGCATTGTTTGGTAAGGATGGGGACCTATTACTGGTAAGTGACTTGACATTCTCAAGTTCTCATAAAAAATTCGATGTAGATAAGCTAGAAACAATGGTCATTTTTTCTTTTTAGTTCCTTTGTTTCTTTCAACATTGAAATCCACTAAGCTATTTCTAGCCCCAAATTCTTCAACTGGGGTAATCAAAATGAGTTTAATGAAATCCTGTCAAGCAAATATCACATTATGAATAATAACATGTATCTCGAAGGTTATATCTAATGGAAAGAAGGATCTAGAAAGCTAAGCGAATTAGAGGTCATAGCTCAATGTAAAATTGCCATGGAAACAGCTTTCATGACCAATTTGTGGGGAGATGTCAAAAGGCAGTAACCTGTGACTTCTTTTTCCAAAGCCCTGTCTATGAAGGTTACAGGTTCTATATCCGCTTTCATGATGACATTTGTCTATGTTTTTGTAGGTTTCTATTCTGACAAGCACAAAACCCTGCACCAAGTTGAACCTGTCCTTTGTGATGAGGCTGTTGAACAGAACAGCAGCAGAGCAGTCTGCCTTTTCTCGCTCCACATTCAGCTAAATGCCAACCCAGGTCCCTTTGAGATGGTGAACCCAGAGAGGGAGTCAGCACTTAGTATCCAAACTTCTTCAGAGAACCATGTGCTGTAATTCTGTGATTAAGGTCATGCTCTCTATCCATGGCTTCATTTTTCCCACTAGCTAAAATGTATTTATCTCCAATCTAATTTAAGCATATTAATTAGTGAATGTGAGAGTACTAACATGCAAGGTATTTTTTAATCACAGAAAATCATGAGATTAAATTATAAAATGTGTAAAATATATTTGCTTGGTAAGATAGAGAATAATTTTACAACACATGAATACAGAGTGATTTTTATATCCATTTATAGAAAACATATTGTTTTGAATTGTTAATTGCAGAATATTCATGTTATTTTCAAGAAATGGTGACACACATAGATCTTAAAACATCCCATACAAAATAGTGAGACTAGAATACTATTTTCACTACTGCTCCTTTAAAAATATTTGTGATGCATTTTCATATATCATATTAAATATGTGAAGCAGAAATTATAATAATGTTTCAAAACATCTAACAGTCTATGTAGAAAGTTAATGCTTCAAAAATGGAATCACATTATGTCTGTCACATATTTGACATTTTAAGATGCAATATCCAAATTAAATTCATAGTTTTTGCAAATTATACATTAAATCTTTACAAATTAATTCTCTAATATTTTATTTTTAAAAAGATAATATCTATTTCTTTGAAGAAAAGTCTATTAAAAATAGTAAAAGTTATTAATTGAAGATTTCTTGGTGTTACATGAAAAAATATTAATATCTATTGTAATATCTATTGATTTCAGTGTGAAAAGCAGAGGTGATGAGAACTCATTATCTGCATTATTTATTTAATTTAATTTTAAGATTTTAAATAATTTAACATTTAAAAATTGTCAACAAAGAAAAGTTAGTTTCATTTAGTGTTTTAAAAGAAGAACATGTAGTAAATGAAAAGGTACCTTTCCTAATCACTATGGATTTTCATATTGATACTGTGACAATTTCTTTATCGCTAAATTAAAATGTAGGAGCCTTGCAGATCTGGATAATTTGCAATGGTAAATTACGGGAGGAAAGTGTGGAATAAGTTTACAATGTATTAACCTATACTACATGAATGAAAATAAATTTAGGTCTTACTAGACAGTTATATGCCAGATATAATATAAAAATAACCATCCTCACAAGTCAGGAAAACTCTGCATTGTCTACCATGATTATATAAAATTTAATTCAACACTAAAAGTTATCTATCCTTAAACAAGGGTTATAGAATTACAATAGAAGTAAAACTGGAAGTTTTCAACTAAATATGCTACTATTTAACACATAGAGAAAATATTTTACAATATATTCTGACACTAAGAAAAAGGAAGAATTTGTTGGTATTTTTTCTGATTAAAGAGTAAAATTGACCATAAAATCTTTATCTTTACAAATGCAAAACTAAAAAATGTCTATACATTAAAAAATTCAAGATAATATAGGACAAATCACTATTTAAATATTAAGTAAACCATATGAATTAATATGAAAAAGAACACTTATTATTAAAATAATGAATTTTATAAGAAAAATACATTTTTAGTAAACATTGAATACTAATTCTAAACCCTATCGTTTGTTATTTGAAAATTTTCTGTAACCTTCTGTGTCCTGAGAAATGACTAATTACAAAGAATTAACATTTTTTTCCTAGGAGTTTTTGCTTCAGAAATTGTTACTGTGACTGTTGTTCTCCCAACCCTGCATCTTGTTAGACAATGGGATACTGGCCACATCGATAAGACTAGTTTAGAGTACATGCAAAATATATATTAATGAAGTAAGTATGAACATCTCTGAGAAACGTTTATAGCAACATGTCAAAGGACTATTAAATAACTACATCAACTCATTCAGGAAATTAGTTTACAATCTTCGTACCAAATTTTTAGAAAAAATAAATATCATTTAGCAGCCCATCCAAAACGCATAAAAGCAATACTTAAGGAGTAAGTAGCAAATTTGGTGACTTACATACAAACTGACAGCTTCTCTAACTATTGCTCCCCTTCCCAAGTTCAGACACACCAAGGGAAAGCAAATTGTTTACTCCCTAGGAATCATGTTTGATGTCTCACATCTAGCCATCATGCCTATAGGCCCTTAGAATAGCAATTTCAGCTGTAGTTCGCCTGTGCCCTATAACTTTGAGAAAATAATTCTTTGAACTAAAGTTTATGCCTCTAAATATCTGCCAGATTCACTCAATATATCATAGCTGACTCAACTGCTGAACAAATCCTGAGGCTCTTGCGTCCCGTTATTCTTAAGTTGCATTTATTTCTAGAATAAAGAGGAAAGTGCTTTTAGACCTAGATTATCTCAGTGCAATCTGACACTACACAATCTACACTCTCGAAATCACAAGCCATTAATAATGCTTTGCTTTACTGTGAATACCCAAAAAGAAGACACAGCAATGATTCATTGTTAATTTTTCAAAGTATAGTATCCTGGGTCTTTTTTTGTTGTGTACCCATTTCTTTATTAAAATTATTTGTGAAATTATATATAATAACAGCATTTCTCCCTTTCCTCTCTCCTTCCATATCCTACACTTGTTGTTGCATGCATATACATATTTGCATAAACACATATGTTCCCAAATATAATCTTCTAGTCCATATAGTACAATTATATATATGTGTGTGTGTGTGTGTGTGTGTGTGGTGTATCTGTGTGTGTATTAGGGTTGATCACTTTGCTCTGGAAAACCAATAGAGTGTAGTAATTTTTTTATTAATTAAAGTGTAGTTATTTCTTTTTAATTGAAACATTACCCCATGGAAGAGTATATATGTTCAAATGAAGCAAAGTACTAAGGAAGGCACTGGGGGTATAGATAAGCATTTAAGGACTAGAGGATCCTCGTCCACCTCTCAGCACCCACATGGTTGTGAACATTAAATAACAATAATTATAGATAACCTGATACCCTATTCTGGCACTGAACAGCCACACACATGTGGTGCACATCACGCCTGCACTTAAAATTCAAAACTCAAAACTCATAGTTAAAAATAAATAAATACTAGTAGATGTACTAAAGAAAAGTAAGAAAAGAGTAGTAAAGAATGTTGGCAGGGTGTGGAAGTGAATAACAACACAATTTAGACTTCATTAAGCAGTGTCTAATCCAGTGGGAGAAAATAGTGTGGTGTTCATAAGGGCCAAAGACCTACTATGTGGAAATGTTGCCATGTTACTAGCAAACTGCTCTGATTATTTTTAAAAAGAAGCAGTTAATGTATTTTTGGTTTCATTTTATATAATTAAAGTGGAATATTTCTCTTAAGGAGAAGTAAATCTGTGTTCCAAAATATCAGAATAGTTGGGTGGTAGATATCATGCATTTTCTTCCAGTGTATTTCATGTCCAAGCTGTAATGGAGAAAATGGAGGCCACCATTCTACACATTTACACTGACTTACTCTAATTACCAATGGACCATGTTTTTAGGCAACCACTGTTTCAAGCCCTGTGATGAGACTTATAATCTCAATAACATAAGACATAGCTCTCACTGACTTCAAGCAACATTCTTCAGTTGGAAGGAGAACATTTTAAAAAGATATATGAGACAAGTGGGCATTTATTACTTCTCAATTTAGGTTATTTTGACAATTTTAATATTTATTGAGTTTTTATATTGGCGTCCCTTCATTTTTCTCATTTATGTACATTTAAAATGAGTGCACATTTCTACATATAGAATTACTTCCATAATGCCTTAATGTATCCATACAAAGAGTACACTTAAAGGAAAAATTCACTGTTCACATAGGTGGAATGGCATGCTCAAACATTCACAAATTCGTCCGTCACACCAGACACATTTTCTTTTCTAAATTGCTATCATTCTTTGAACAATTGCTCTGAAGCATAACTCACAAGTACCTTGATATTCCCCTTGTTTGAAGCACTAACCTCCCAGCTAATAATCTTGACCTTCAGAGATTCGTTCTGTTTAGGTTTGATGAACTTCCTGTGAAGAAAAGGCACTGCTCTTTTCTTTCTGTGGCCACATAATAAATTTTCAGCTACCGGTGTTCAAGGCTGTAACGTCACCCAGGGTAGCTTTCTTCACAGCTGAATGATTATAATCAGCTGATAACTGATACTATGCATTATTTCTTTTGGAATATTTTTCCTCTCAAGCAAAAATATATCAATTTATGTAAGGCTTTTAAAGGAATAACATGTGCTAGTTATTGATAACAAAGAAACCCTTAAGTAGTGTGCCTGATAAATAGAGCCTTGATTATGAGAAGCGCAATCTCCTAATTTTTTACTGCCTACTGAGAAAATGATTATTAGATGTGGTGAAAATCTCTACCAAGCGCTCAGTCAGAGCAATGAAAATCTATATTCCAGCAGTGAATACATTCCATTTGATATTTGCCTCCCTTCTCTCCCCTCCATTCCCTTTAATCACAAAGAAAAACACTTTCATAAGCCATCAATGGTTTCAGTGCAAGTTTCTAAGGAGAATTTATTAAGTTTTTTTCTGCTCTCAATGAAAAATAAAGGACAATAAAAATGGTGCTTACTTTTAGTCATTGTAACATTCACAGATTGTCTTATGCGTCTCTATCTGTGTGGTAAAAAAAATGAAAAAAAATCTCAATATGGAAGCATAGATAATTGGCAAATGGCAAAAGGGAGGTCCAATTAGTTCAGATTATTAACTGAGACATGCTACATCTGGTGGTGGCTGAGTCTGTTTGTCCAGAAATATCTATCAAATAAATGATTAAAATCAAGACCCAACAGATGTGCATCTCTCCACACAGGATCTTTTCTCTCTAATGCATCAAAATGCAGTGAGTTCCATCTGAGATTTTTCTTCCCCTTAATTATACAACTCAAAGAAGAGATTTGGAAAAAAACCTGGAAAAAGACATCTGTACATGTTTATTTACGTTTCCCCCTTGCATTTGGCCTTTGCTGCAGTCGAATGATGCAGAATGAGAAACAGTTTGTATTCTTTCCTTTTGCTTGCAGTCCTGAAGGAAAACCTGCTGGGATTGGCTGCAGATGGTTTCATTGCCAGAGAAGAATGTGCCTCCTCTTGGCTGCCTGCTCTGTATGCATGATCAAACCCCAGTCAATGCTTCATGTGCCTCATTAACTGTGGGACAGGAAGAAGTATGATGTTCCCAAAATACATGCCCTTTTCTCCAGCTAAGGCCAATATTATGAAAATGAAACACTTAGAAACTGGAAGTATATACACTCTTAAAATATGTTTATAGTCAAACTTGCTGTCCTTTTATTGAGCTAACAGTTAATAGCTGACAAAACATTATTAAAGAGGAACATTAGCACACACTGGCTTGTTTACTTCATTGTGAATTAAACTGGAAGGGAAAAATAACATTTCTTAGACCTGAACAAAAAATAAACAAAGCATGTTTTAAAGTGAAAGCTACAAACTGTCTGAAAGGAAACTCTGTACTATTATCGAACCGTATTAATTGGTTCAAGATGACTGTACAGCACAATGGTGTCTAAGCAAATACAGTAGCCTATGTGTACAAATTTCAAATTTAATATTTCTGAAATTAATTTTAGGATTAGTCCAAAACTAAAGCTTGTTAAACTCTTGCAATATCCAGGCATTTAATCTTTATAAATCATATATGTGACAGTTATTATCCACCAATTCCACAGGCAAAACTGAAAAACAAAATGCTTAAAGTTTAAAATTTACTTGAAATCCATCAAATATGGTGGGGTTTTTCAAGAGCAATGCTTTCTCCTTCATGGTGACAAATATATTCAGCTTTCTGTGATGCTGTTAGTGTTTTCTGTGGATATAGAGCAAAGCAAACAAAGAACAGGTTGGTCACAGGATACCAGCATAAACCAGAGAAGGCTCTCTCATACTTAACATAAAAATTTAATATGAATTCTTAGGATGAGTGAGAATATGACACAAGAGCTAAGTGACTTTCATCACTGGAGATTAGAGAATTTGTTTTTAGCTGAAACAAAATTTTCAGTTCTGTTTAATTCATTAACATTTAGCCAAAATAATTAATGAGATTATAATAGGAAATAAAACCAAAGAAATGTCAAATGCACAAACTATTCTAAAGGAAAATCCTTGTCCCAAAATAAATACCTAACGCATTTTCTGAATTTTGTCTCCCTTAGCTACTTACAAAACTGTTTATTAATTTTATCTATAGTAACACTACTTTAGATTTCCAATGGATTCTAGAGATGTAACACCCTGATTCCCTTCTGGTGTATTATGATTTGTTCTGCCACCATGCATATCTCTGCCCTATCAACTGGTTCACAAAATATTGTTTCATAGTAGATTGCTGTTAATATTAATGGAGAATTCATTTCTCCCCACACTGTGGGAAAATAAAAGGTACAAAGCACATAAAACATGTAATCCAAAAGCAAAAATAGCTCTTTAGCTATTTAGCAAAATAGCAAGAAGCTTTTTAAGAAATATTTTGAGAGAATTGGTTTATATCACTTGTATCTAGGTATTTTATAGTATAAAAATTTATTTAGGATATATAAATTTAATTTATATGTATATATATATATGTTTATATGTACAATATATTCATATATATTTTGCATTGTATCAGTTTATTTAGGAATATATACATATATCCATACAAACAACATACATACACTTATGTGTGCTTGTATAATATATTTATATACCCATACATACATACACATAAATGTTCAGTGTAAGAACTTATTTAGGAATATGTGTACCTATATACAAACAGACACACATATATACAGATATATGTGTGTGTATCTGAAAATGTATATATTCTTAAATACAAAAACCTCAGTGTCTAAAATGAAATTGTATGTATATTTTCAGGGCTATCCATGATATTGGATAACTAATTTATGTGATCTTCTCTGAGGAAGATGATATTTGTTTCTCTGAATTCCTAGGTTACTTGAAGTTCCATGTGTCGGGTTGAAGCCTCGTGTTCTTTTCCTGTGGTCTTTCAACTATTTATGTTGTATTTATGTTTATAATGTATTTATGTTGTCATATTTATTATTATGTTTATAATGTATTTATGTTGTTATTCTTGCTTAGCTCATGTTTAGGCAGTCATGTCCATGAGACATTATACATGTAGTTTCTGATATTATGAGAAGACAACCTCACAGCTCACTTCCTAATCTGATAGCTCTTTCTGACTTTATTCCAGGTCTTCCTCAATGTTCCCTGAAATATAAGTATAAGTTGTTATGTACATTTATACTTTGAGGATAAACTCCAACACTGCATTTTAATTTCTTGTGGTTTTCTATAATGGCTTCTCTCTTTTGCAAAGCAAAGTTTATCTGACAAAGGGTGAGTCTACTCTTGTCAAGTATTTTAGGTTTATTCTGGATTAATAAAATGCTGGTGGTTATTTCTTTTGTAATAATCATTTTGTTAGTTTGATGTTTAGCTCTCAGAATGGAATGCAAGGTATCTGCATTCTAGGCATATATGTCTTTGTGCAACAGAATTACAAATTACTTCCCTGTCAATATAATTTAAGGCATTGTATATTAGACAGTAATGCAGTTTCCTGTTTGATTTATTTATTCATTATAAAATATTACTGTATCTATATTAGAACGGCTATTTTATTTTTAAAATTCTATTTGTGTAGGTCTTTTTCTTGTGTGTGTGTCTGTGAACCAGTTGTACTCTCTAGGTTTGGAGATACAGCTTGTAAATAGGTGAGACCTGAACTCTAGTCCTCTAGAACAACAACGGCTTATAACTGATGAACCTTCCCTCCAAACCCGGATTTTACTATTAAACATATCAATTACAATCAGGATATATGATTAGTTTTATGTCATTTATATTCATACACATATTCCTTAATTTTTCTTAATATACATACAGAAAAACTGGATATGCTCTGTCACAACCTCTGTTGTTGGGCTAGATTCCAGTCTGATCTTTATTCTGCTCGATAAGTTTCTTCACCACTTTGGATTTCTTTAGTTTTCTTGTTTGATTTTGTTCCTTTTTATAAAGATGATAACTGTTTAATTCCTGTCTGCCAAATATAACTTTCTTTACATTGGATATTTCATAGGAGTTCCTAATCATGTACTTCATATGGAATTCACTGTCTTATATATATTTACAAGGTTAACCCACTCTCTTAAAAGTTAACGTTCTTATCCTTTAAGTCATTCAATACGACATTAACTCTGAATTTATGATTATGTATTTTATGTAGATATCCTGTACCAAAATCTGAGATTTGTGAAAGTGAGTTACCTTCCCTGTTCTTAGCACCTATATACACATACAAAATAACCAGTCAATGGAAAATGAGGGAGAAGTTCTGAAATGGTGGGAGAAAGGCATATTTTATATTATAATATATTGCTAGAAAGTGTCAAAATAGAGCACAGGTAGTTTATACCTGCTTTTTGTTTCTACCTGTATATAAATTGCACAAAGTTAAAGATCATTAACAATTCTTCATTCATATGTGTATGTATTTTACTAACATTTGTCACCACCCTCCCTTCTTTATCCCCGCCCCACTCTTATGTTTCTGTTTGACCTGAAGCTTCCTTGCTTGTTACCACTAAATTTTCACATCTAAAAAACAAATAACAACTGAATCTTGGTTGGTTATTTTATTTTAGTTTTATACACAGAATGATCATTTAAAACCTCATATATTTTTTCTGAAATAATATAATTTCTTTCATTTTTATATATAAATTGAACAAATATTATATCACACACTATTCTATATAGAATATTATGCTTAATAGAATAAATAGAAAACTTTCCGAGTTTATATTTAAATAACCCATGTGAGATATTGCTTGTGAAAATATTAAAATTCTGTCTACATTTTTAAAACTAAATATTTGTTCAAATATCATTTTATTAATTAGTGAAGTGATACAACTATCTCTTTTAATTAACAATAATACAGTTTTAGAATTTAAGCAGTAATTCAACTGTTCACCATGGCTTCTGTTTCTTAGGTTGTAACTGCATGAGTGTTATCACTTAATTATAAATTGTCATTATCATTAAAGAAATCTTGGATATAGACCTAAGAAAAACATTTCAAAATCTTATTTTAAAGTGCTTACATAATTTTTACCTAATCACACTGGAGTTTTTGTTGTATAGAGTGGATAAATGTAAGAAGGATGAGTGAAATGAAACTATTTTATATATGCTGATATTGTAGGCGAAATAGCTTTTTATTTCTTCAATCTTTAGGCAAATATTAATATAAGATATTTTCTTCTACAAATTTGAATCTCTTAAACTCCCAGGTGAAATTATTGCTCTGCTTTTCTCTTTTGTAAGTCAGTGATTCAACAATGATTACTGTGCCCTCACATTTATACAGAAGAGAATTGTATTACTAAAACATGAAAACACCAATGCTGCATTATAGAATTGCATATCAGATATCAAAACAGATATTTGGTGTATTCAAAGATATTATTTAAAAAATTATCTTTTCCCTTGTTGAAAGCATCAAAAGAGTTTTAGCATTTTCATTTTAAAATATGACTATGTTGCAAGTTTGAATATGTGTTTACCTCCTAAGTATTAATTAAGATTAATTTTATGGACAATAGACAACTACCATGAGTGGATATCCTATTTACTGTTGGAATCATTCTATTTACATATCTCTCCACATAAAATATCGGTACTTTGCTGTATAGAAATTTATAGATTAAGCTCATGATTTTACTTCCTCAGCAGAAGCCATGGCTTTATGAGTTTATATAGCCATAAGCACACTTAAGTTCATTACTCTGTTTTGGAATTGTAAGAAGTTGCTTGAAATAGGTAACAATGTTTAGTAAGTATCTAGGTAGCCATAAAAAGCTAAATCTACAAAATAAGCTTGACATTATTGCTTTTATTATTGTTAAATTTTGAAAATTTATCATATCTCAATAAGATAAGGACCAATTAGTACAACATAGATATACATTTAAATGAAACCCTTTAAATAAAGTTCACATTGCTTTATCTCGTGAAATATTTACAGATACATATTTTGAAAAATAAGATAAGATCTTCATCAAAAAATCCCAAGAACAGTCTCTAGGACACATACTGAAATCCTTCTCCAACTGAACCTCTTGGACCAGGTCTGCACAGTTGAAATCATGCTCAGGGCAATGTCTTCCATATTTTTACTTGGATAGGCAATCAAGCCCCATTTAAAGCACTCCATGGCTTTCTAAATCCAAACATAAGCTTGGTCAGGTCTATCACAGAGATACTCTAATCATGGTACCAACTTCTGTCTTAAGAGAGAGGGTTTCATTGTTGAGAAGAGATAAAATGACCAAGGCAGCTCTTAAAAGAGACAGCATTAAGAAGTTGTGGCTTACAGGTTTAGAAGTTCACTCCATTATCATCAAGGTGGGAGTATGGCAGCATCTAACCAGACATGGTACTGGAGAACTTGAGAGTTCTACATATTGTTCCAGGGAAACAAGAGAAAACTGACTACTCAAGCAGGTGGGAGGAGGGTCACAAAACCCACACTCACTTCTATTAAGACCACACCTACTCCAACAAGGCCATGTCTCCCAATAGTGCAGCTACCTGGCCCAAGTACTACATTCAAACCACCACTTATGTTTATATATACATTGTTCTTTCCTGTCTTATATACTCCCACATCTCTAGATACCATCGTCCCAGGAAAATACATTTTGGTAAGTTATATTTGAGGGGTATTTTGTTTGTTCTTTTCATTCTTTTTCTGGACGGTATCATGCGAGGCAGGCATGTAACTTCATCTCTAATCACCCTTTGAATTAGGTAGTTTTGTATCAACTTGACCTAAGTTAAGTTGTTTGAGAGAAAAGAACCTCAATTAAAAAAATATATAACTTCATAAGATCAGTCTGTAGGTGGTTCTCTATGGAATTTTCTTAATTAGTGATTTATGGGGGAGAGCCCAGCCCTTGTGTTTGGTGCTATCCCTGGGCTAGTGATCCTGGGTTATATGAGAAAGCAAGCTGAGCAAGCAATGAGGAGCAAGCCACTAAGTGGGAGCCCTCCATAACCTTTGCATCATATCCTGCCTCTAGGCTCCTTGGCTGCTTGACTTCTTGCCCACACTGCCTTTGAAAATGAACTGTGATATGGAAATATGAACAAAATAAGCCCCTTTTTTCATAACTTGCTTTTCAGTCATGATTTTTCATTACAACAAGGAAACTCTAACTACTTTTAAGTTCAAATACTATATTTTTTATTGCTTACAATTCCTTAAAATCACTGTATATTTACTTTTGATGTAAATACAGAACTTCACTATCATCTTTCAACACTTTTGAAATCATAACTAAGGGCAATGATGCTTGTTAAATTTGTTGTTGTATTTCTCAATACATATTTATTTTATTAACCCTGATTGTCATATTTGCTTTTATTTTTTAACTTATTAATTAATAATTCATCAATATATTTTTAAAATTTCATACAGACATATACATTTTCACCAAATAACCTCCCTTTTCTCTACTTCAATTTTATCCCTATCTTCTCCATTACTTCTCCCTCCTAATTTTATCTACATTTCTTTATTAACATTCTCTTCTCAGTGGTAATCCTCTTTAAGTTAACATTATAAATAAGAATGTCTGTAGTGGCTATTCCTGGTTGTCTCCTTGAGTATATCTGGAATGAATTACAATCCAGAAATCATCTTGATCCAGATCTTGAGGCTGTAAGACACATGTTTCTGACCTGGATCATGAAAGGTAGATCTTGACACATAGCAGTTCTAAATATCTTAGACCCAGGCAAGGGAGTACACATCTTTAATCCCAAGAGACTGAGGCAAAGAGATCTCTGAGTTCAAGGTCAGCCTGAGAAAGGTAACTTCCAGACCCAGGCATGGTGGCACAAACCTATAGTCTGTGCCACATCTTCTGCTGGAAGCCTACATAAGGACATTGGAAGAAGGAAGATTCACTCTTCTTTGCCATCACATTTGTTGCAACCTACTTCTACAGAAAACAAGCTTAAATAACTAGCCCTGAGAGACTGAGCAACTACAAGATTCTTGGACTTCCTATTCACAGCTGCCCATTGTTGGGTTACTTGGACTACAGAATAAGTCATTACAATAAATTCCCTTAATATATACAGACAGTCTATAAGTTCTGTGACTCTATGTCAACCTGACTAATACAATTTCCGACTGTGATTCTTTTTCACAGCTGTCTATACACTCTCAGTGACTATACTACATTTAATATGTTTCCTAACCTGTAATCTTATCATATGTTCTCTTCCATCATCAACTTTCTTAAGAAAATTATTATGTAAATATAAAAGGAGAATTAACAGAATAAAACACATAACTCAGTGTCAAAACACTTGTATAGCATGTTAAAATCCCTGAGTTCAATCCTCATTCCATAAACAAGAAATAAAAAACAAAGAAGTCAAAAAAATCTAAGAAATAAAATAATTGCCATTTAGTAGAAATAAACTTATCTAGACATGTGACATACATAGTTTGAATGTTTCAGTTATCCTGTGAATGATGTTATACATATATCTGTTGAATTCCAATTCCTATAGCTCAAAATGCAAAATTATGTGCTGGTATCAGACCAATGGTCAGAAATTCTGATTCATTTAGAATTATAAACTTTCTCAGATCTATAATATCACCACTGTTTTATTACTTGGATTTTATTTGATATTCTTATTTGTTAAAATAAAAGATTTTAGAGAATAGATTGATAGAACACTGTAGGGTTATGGATGTTTTGCAGTTATATTTTTCCAAGAATAGGAGGTTATAAATCAGATACTGCCAAGAACCAGCTACAGGTCCTGAAAAAGGGATGTTTGGGAGAAGTGAAACAATTCAAAGTTAAATGATGGGTGCAGTCTAACATCCTTGCAGTCTACTCGAGATGGCTCCTTAGAAAGTTCTCTATAGGTAGTTCCTAGCTGTGTAGCCTACTTGATTACTTTTCTTTTCGAGACAGCTCTTTTGGGCTAGAAAATGTTCTGAAAGAACTGTGTTTGCTCTCCAAATAGTTCTCTCTGGGTAGCTGTCTCTTATAGACCAAAACCCAGTCTTTTTATTTACAAACCAGTTCAGTGATTTAGTCTATGTTCCCTTTTGATTATCCTATGAATTGGCATTTTATGACCTTAGGCCCTGATTCTTAGAAAAGGACTACAAGTATTTTTTTTTTTTTAAACCATAACAAGGAATACAGAAATCTGTCTGTCTTTGTAAACACAGATAATTAGCTAGGAGGGATTCAGCTATGATATCACCATTCCTGCCACCATTTCTGGGCCAGTACTAACTCTGTCCCAAGATGACCTTGAAGGTCTTTATCTCCTTCTTTAATATCTTTCTGACAAGTAAGCTCAGAGTGCAGCTGCTTCTCTTTTCTTAGGTCCAGGAAGCCCCTCATACAATTCATTTTGCATCCTTATATTTTGTATAGTTGAGAAGCCACACATTTTTGAACTCATGTTTTCAGAGTTCGTTCCAACAACCGTAAGGTCTCTCCTGAAAGTCACAGAATTTATCATTTTGTTAAGGACATTAGATACATCTTTCAGACTCATACAGATTCTAATTATCATGTAGTCATTAACCTTGGCAGGGAGAACATGCCATCTCTTGCATGGCCATGCAGGACTGGGCAAGATATGCTATCAATATATCAGTTTAAGTCCATAAGAATGTGCTTTTCAGGTAGTACTTCAAAAATTAAATAAATGCAGTTATAATTAAAGAAGGTTTTATAGTGTATCCTACAAATTCCACATCATATACCCCTGCACATGATAACCAGCTGCCAAACAAAAAATATGGATGGAAACATATTACTAAAATAAGTTAAAAATATCAAATTCATTTAAAATATTAGATCATCAGCTAAGGAAGATGTAGGTGCCAAAATAAATGCTTATATAATAGTTGAATATTATTATGCCTAAGCCTTCTTTATAAATGGGAAGAGTTCATCACTAGTCCTATGGCATCAAAAACATGAAGTTAATTATCATGGCACAGATCCATATTTCTTCAAAAACTGTGAAATTCAATATACACAAAGTATGTTCTTAAGTAGAATGAATTTTAAAAAATAAAGTTTATTTTACTTCATTCGTCGAGTAGGAAAGTTTATTAGAGGGCAAAAAAGAAATTCCTTGAAAAAGCTGCATGGCTCCTGAAAGTAATGTTAGATGATGCCCTATTTCCAAATTAATTATTATCAGAATTAAACTGGCAGATTGTAGACTCTGCTCTGGAGTATATATCCCATTAGTACTTGAGACATGTACGTAAATACACCTTGTTCAGCATCTTCATCCACAGGTAAGTGTAGTAAAAAAAAGAACCATGGAGGATAAGCATCCTTAGGAAGCATAGCAGGTCTCAGGTTCTATGAAGAAAATAAGAGGAAATATGAAGGGGAGAGAATAAGTGGGAAAGTGGAGGACAATATAGAGGTAGAGAGGGAAGGATGGGATTTGAAACACCAAGAATCTTTGAAAATACTAATCACAAAAGAGGTGGCAGAAAGCTTGTACAAACCAGAGGTCCAGTGTGCCAGCTGATAAATAACATCCCTTGGCACAGAAAGAAAACTACATTTATAAAACCACAAATGTATTGTGATATGAGAAAAAAACACTATATTGACAACAACTGATATGCTACTTTGGACAAGGAAAATTATAGATGGCCCCAATCCCTAAAAGAAGATATACTTGTATTCGATTCCTGCTGAGAGATAGACAACTATTTTCCATCAGGGACTATTGCCTACATAGATTGTGCCAACCAAATGGTCAGTCATGTACACATGGATATATAAGCAATGCAAAGAGGACTCAGAAGACATGTG
>JADRCH010000004.1:31925275-32044600 GCA_019843965.1 Rhynchomys soricoides | reverse complement strand
CTCTCTCTCTCTCTCTCTCTCTCTCTCTCTCTCTCTCTCTCTCTCTCAATTCCAGGTTAATTCAGACTGCTGGTCCTCCTACAGGGTCACCCTACTCCTCAGCTTCTTTCAGCCTTTTCCCAATTCAACCACAGAGGTCAGCAACTTTGGTCAATTGGTTGGGCAAATATCAGCATCTGACTGTTTCCGTGGCTTGTTTCTAGAGTGTGGTAATGCTAGCTATCTTTCTGTAAGTGCTCCATAGCTTCAGTAATCCTGTCAGGCCTTGGGACCTCCCCTTGAGCTGGATCCCACCTTGGGCTGTCACTAGACCTTCTTTTCCTTAGGCTCCTCTCCATTTCTGTCCCTGCAGTTCTTTCAGACAGGAACAATTATGGATGGGTCAGAGTGTTGACAGTGGGATGGCAACCCCCTCCCTCATTTGATACCTTGTCTTCCTGCTGGAGGTGAGCTCTTAATATAAGCATGTTGCAGGAAGTATTTAAAAAGAGCCTGCACATTCCTGCCCTCATTCCAGCAACCTATGGGCCGCAGCAGATCTCCTGCCCGGTGATCTCACTCTTTCAACCCGCCACCTCTCTGGAGCTGAATCCTTTGGTGGATCTCTGCTGCCAGGCCCACTGGATAATTGCCTGCCCCACATTCAGCCATCTCAACACCCAATTACCCATGGAATTAAAACTCTTAAGCATATAGTTAATCAATCAGATTTATGTATCAATAAAAACATAATTTACAAGATGCCAATACAATAATTTCAGAGCCAATTGATAATGATAAAAGCTGCCTACTTAGACAATTTATTCCAAACTTCTGATAACATAACCATTGGTGGCGCTAGCCAGTGCACATCCACTGCCATCTTCGTCCTCCTCTCCTCTCCCTCTGCAACTCTTAGCTCCACCTCCCTGTTCCTTGTCCAATCACAGTTGTTCCTGTTGCCCTAATGTAATCGGACAGGGAAAATCCTGCAGCATAACCAGATGATGCTAACCTCTTAAGCAGGACCGCTACTGTTTCATAACTATTTCTAGTTATAACTATTTTTAGTTAAGTTTTCTATTCCTGCACAAACATCATGACCAAGAAGCAAGTTGGGAGGGAAGGGTTTATTCATCTTATATTTTCATGTTGCTGTTCATCACCAAAGGAGGTCAAGACTGAAACTACGCAGGTCAGGAAGCAGGAGCTGATGCAGAGGTCACAGAGGGATGTTACTTACTGGCTTGCTTTTCCTGGCTTGCTCAGTTTGTTTCTTATAGAATTCAAGACTACCAGACCACACATGGTACCACCCACAAGGGGCCCTCCCCCCTTGATCACTAACTGAGAAAATGCCTTACAGCTGGATCTCATGGAGGCATTTTCTCAACTGAAGCTCCTTTCTTTGTGATAACTCCAACTTGTGTTGAGTTGACACACAAAACCAGCCAGTACACTAGTCTTCCCATGTTGCCCCCAATACAAGAGGAATCACATTTCATTGCAACACTGAAGACACTTTTAATCTAAGTACAATAAAGTGAACATGGATTTCATAACCATCTCTAGAAACCATCTCATTTCCATTTTATCAAGTCCAATATCATTTATAGATTCATATGTTTGTTTTCTTCATGTGAAGAAAACATAAAACTAAAACAAACATAGCTAACCTCTTAGCACTCCGTATTCAATATATGTTACTGGTACGTTTTTTTTTAGTTATCCCGTCTAAGATGAAGTGCTGTCCTTGATAGTTTTGAAAGGACACTTGAACTAAGGAAAGTTAGATAATCTGCATCAGGATAGATAGTAAAATAGTAACAACAACTGAAATGAGTGTACTTTCCACTGATTCTATAATAATTTCTTATTTTGTTGTTCAAAGAAGAGCTCCATCCATCATTTCAATGATTCTGCTCCCCCTTTGCTTTTTAAATTTATGATCTAAATACAAATTTAATTTTAATTAAAATCATCATTTTACATTTTCTTTTTGAGATTATAATATAATTAATACATTTATCCTTTTCCTTTTCTCCTTCCAAAACCTCCTATATTCCCTTACTTAGTTATAAATTCATGGATTTTCTTCACTAATTGTGTTTCATGCATATATGCATATATGTAAAAATTCAGACAATATTTTCTCTGTTGTCCATTTAATGGTATTATACCTGTGTTCTCATGGCTGAATATTTAGTTCTCAGCAACCAAGTGTTGACCTCTTCCCAGGAAAGACACCATCGAAGCTTTCTTTAGTTGCTTACAGTTCTTTCTGTAGATTTCAGGCCTTGGAGTCCTCATCTACTTTGAAATGTCTATTCTTATGCTTTGTCAGTTAACATGTGTGTGGTCATGGGGTTCTAGCATGTGACATTTCAAGGAGAGAAGATCTTACAGATATCTTCTACATCTTAGGATCTTTCTGTTTGTCTTCTATAATGCTCCCTCAGCCTAAGGTGCTAGATTGTTTTGTAGACTTATCAACTAGGACTGGGATCCACATTCTGCATTTTGATTTACTGTCATTTGGTGTACTGGTTTCCATCTCTTATAAAAAGAAGATTCCTTAATGAAGGCTGATGATGATTATCCTTAACTGTAGGATAAAAGACACATATTGGTAGATTATATGGTTGAGGATTATGCTGTTTTAGTAAATTAACAGTAGTAGATTCTACTTCAATAATCATACTATTACTAGTTCAGTTAGGTTCCCAATACCAGAATAGTTGTTCTCTTTTTGAGTAGCTTTTAAGTCCAGTAGAAATATTTTGTACCTTGGAGATACAATCATATTATGGTCATTGATGAAATTTGTAGGTATCATAGTTGGTCAGGACTGTTGGTTGCCTCCCTCCTTTGGAAACCTGCATGGTAACTTCTGTTTTGTTTTTGTTGTTGTTTGTTTGTTTGTTTGTTTTGTTGCTGTTTTTTGTGTTTTTTTTTTTTTAAGAGCTTCATGTAGCCAAGAGTGAACTATACAGATGAGGACATTAAATTTCTGAAACTTTTGCTTTTATCTCCAGAATTCTGAGATTCCAGATATTCCATTCTTTCCTATTATGCAAAGATAACGTTGAGTTCAGGTCCTTATGCTGGCAAGGGCCTGCATCTCCAGCCCATTTTTATCTCTTCACAAAAGAATATTTTATGGAATACTGTTCATTGAGATCTGAAGAACCTAGAAAATTATTTCTAAGCATCTTTGATAAATGCCTTAAAATAAGTTTCCTAAGTAACAATATTAAAAAACATCAGAACAATTTTATTATTGTAATTAAGCTTAAAAATATTACTTGACTTAAATGAACAATGTGGTGTTATAAGTCATATATTTTGAGCATCTGTTAACGAAACTACTGTGACCAGTATTTTGCAAAGGCAAAATGGATAATCTTAAGAGTTGTGTTTCTTGAGGATTAAATTTTTTTTTCAATAAATGCAGCATAACAAAACAAGAAGTTTAAAACAAAATTTGACTTTCTTGTTCATACAAAACAATTCCAATAAAAGCCAACAGAAGAAATACAACTATTTTAACATTAAGTCTAGAAAAGTTGAAGTATCTTAAAATATTAATAATGATGCTATATTTATCTTATCAAATGAGCAATAATAATAAGATTATAATAAAGTGTAAAAATGTACTCTTCATATTTTAACATCAACATATACAAAAGACATTTTCATATCAATTCCAATTTTGCACATTTTTATTCTTACTATTACCATGAAATATTACATTTATTTGTATTCACTTGTACACATTTATAATTTGTTTCAGAATATCCTAGGTCAGTCATATAATTATAAAAGTTTTTATTTTTAGAATAATCCCTAAATGTCCTTGTTCTGATTACTAGTGGAAGCTTAGTCACTTACCCTTCATTTTTAATTTAATGATCTCTTTTGGGTATTATTTTGCTGGTACATTTTTGGTCACAGAGAAACTAATGCTATCTAAACTCTGATTTTACAGGGTTCTTTCTGATAAAGATATAAAATCAGACATGTATGGAAACAGATAAAATATTGTACTAAATCATATAGTACAATTCACAAAAGACATTCTAAAATGTTAATAAATGAACATAGTTGTGGGATTTTACTTTTTATTCTCTTACATTTGCAAACAGTTTCAGAGTACAACAGTAACATAAATTCCCAATGTATTCATGCCTCTACTACTAATCCAGTATATTTGAGGCCTTAGTATACCCAATTGTTTTGCTTCACAGCTATTATTAAAAGATTAAACTTAAAACAACACAAAACACATATTCTTTTATCCAAATAATATTTAATAATGTTTATGTTTAGTTCTATATGATTTTTGTTTTGTTTTTGTTTATCCCAATAATGTAATCATAAATCCTTATTTTTGTGCTATTAGCACTTGATGAGTTGAACAAATTTTTTTTTCTACTATTTTGTCACGTTATATAGCAGGAGTCAATGTGGGTAACCTTACCCCAACAATGAAGAGATGAAACCTGAAGAGACCACCTCCGGTACATAAACAGGGACACTAGTGGAGGAATGGGGATACCAACTCACCTTTAAAATTTTAACCCAGGATTGTTCCTTTCTAAAAGAAATGGAGAGACAAAGATGGAGAAGAGACTGAAGGAGAGGCATTCCAGTGACCAGTCCAAATTGGGATCTTTCTAATGGGAGGGCACCAAACCTTGACACTATTACTGATGCTTTGTTTTCCTCACAGAGAGTAGCTGAGCTTTGCTGTCTTCTGTAAGGTTCCAGCAGTTGACCGAGCCAGATGCAGATAGTTACAGCCAATCTAAGGTTGGGGACCCCTATGGAAGAGTTAGGGGAAGGACGGAAGTAGCTGAAGGTGATAGTAACACCACAGGAAGAACATCAGTGTTGACTCACCTTTGAGAACTTCCAGAAACTAAGCCACTAACACAAAAGCATACATGGGTTTGTCCAAGGGCCCTGGCATATATGTAGCAGAGAACTGACTGCCTTGTTTGGACCCAATGGGAGAGGATGCACCTAATCCTGTAGGACTTGATGCCCCTGAGAAGGGGGATACCTGGAGGGAGATCAACCTCTCAGGGGTGAAATAGAAAGGGGATGGCATGAAGAAGACTGGCAGTGAGACCTGAAAGGGGGGCAACATTTAGGATGGAAATAAATAAAATAATTAATTAAAAAGAGAAGTCATGTTTTTCAATTGATTTATGTTCATGGAAAAGTCAGAGTCAATTTATTACTATTTTAAATTATAATGATAGGGAACATCAAAATCTTACCGTCAAAAAATCTTGATGCTCATATGTCCATTGAGTTAAAATGGCCTTTCCTTTCAAGGCAGTACAAATTGTCATGTGTGGATCATTCAAATAAAATTTAGAAATCCTTGTAACCATACCTTATAAAATGTGTGGTCATAAAAGTAAAACAATTGAGAGATCATGAATCATTACACCTATTTTTTTCATTGTAAATAAAAACATTTTAATAAATTTAATAATGTATTTCAGATAGGTGGACACATTTGGAATGGCATAGCCAGAACCACTTAATTTACTTGTTTCAAAAGTGAGCAGAATAAAATTACCAAAAATGTAGTTGTATGCCAACCAGCTACAGATTTTCCTGAGATATTGCAAGAGTTATCAAAAAGAGTCAGTTTGCAAAACAAGCTCTCAGGAACGATGTAACAAAGGCAAAATAATTTCCTTTTAAAAAGATCACAGTCTTAATGACAGAGGTAGAGTTACCAAGAAATAAAAGTTCACTTTTATTGTGTCTGAAGGCTGCAACATTACATACTAGTTTTATGTATCTACCTTCTGTTGTAGAAATTAAACTTTACTGATTGAAACCTACAATATTTTATTTTAATGAAAGTTTGGACATTCAAAGATCTAATACAGCATGGATTTCTTCCTAAGTTGGCTCAGTGACAGTTACCAGGGGAAATATGGACATGTTTTTAAATAGCTTTCTGATGCTTAGCTGACCTCTGGTATTGAATGTTCCATGTTTCCTTTCAATGGGAAGGAAGGTTTGTGCATTTTCAAAAACTGACAGTGTCACAAAGGAACTAAAGAATAGTTATTCTCTGAACCTTGAAAGTGACTTTTGTGTGGCATGCAGGAAAATAGGGTGAGCATTTACCTTGTGGCACATTTCAGTTTTCCAGGACAAAGCTGTGTTATAAAGTAACCATTTTTGGTTGTGTGTGTGAGAGAGAGAATTTCAGGAAAGCTAAATCGGTATGCACTCTTAAAAGAGACATTTTATTATAACAAGAAAAATGTGTTGATCTAGAGTGTAGTGATTAGGCCATTTGTCAAAGAGAGTTACTGTTTCTGATAACATTTACAGGTCACACATACTTTTCAAATCTCAATAGAAATAAGCTTGGTCAAATGGAACTTCCCCACCTGAATGAGTGAGATTGACTGTTAAAAGAGTGAAATACTCTGTGAAATACTTTATAACTTTACATTCCTGAAGGGGAAACTTGGAATGAAATTTAAAGAGTATTATATCCATTGAAAAGTTTTAGTAATGAGTATAATAACTTACTGATTTTTTTGAAGGCTGAGCATTATGCTGCAGCTTCATACAGATTTTATTACCAAAACAATACCATGACATAAAAACTTCCCAGCAGTAAGATGAAAATTCTTTTTAAATGTTAAAGAAATTTCAAAAATTCTATTTGATTAGGTGACTTTTATATATGCCAAGTGGCATTGGATTATTACATATCTCTTTTTAAATATATAGGGTGAAAATAAACCAATTTTACTTAATATTGAAGCAGAATAATAGTGGTTAAAATATTTCTATATGACAAAATGCTTTTAAATATCTGTATACTAAGATATTATGCATATTTATTAATTAAAAACACACACTCACACACACACATATATAAAAACACATCCATGTGCTTATGTAAATTTAGACACATATACTATATTTCAGTTCTAGTATTTATGTGGTATTCTTTATGAAATATTTTTTATTTTTATTCTATGCTAATTTCCTAAGCAAGAGTGTCTAAGAAAACAGAAACTTGATGGTTAAAAATTAATATTTTTCCATCAATTAATGTATATGATTTACAGTGATAAAGAAATATCTAAATTATGAATTTCTGGAACATTTCAGACAAAAATTGACTTATAACCTGCTAGGAAAGTGCTTGGTTAAGCAGCTCATATATTAAATTAAACAATACAAAGAAGATTAGCATGGCCACTGTGCAAGAATGGCACAAAAATTTATGAAGCATTCTATAATTTAAAAATATAACTAGGGGATGTATTACTCAAAATATTTCCTCTGTTCAAAGTAAATTTAGACTAAGATTTGTCTAAATCAGTGCTTCTCAACCTTCTAAATGTTGTGACCCTTTAATACAAGTTCTCATGTTGTAGTAACCCCAAACCATAAAATTATTTTTGTCATTATTTCATAACTGTAACTTTGTTATATCTATTAATCATAATATAAATATCTGATATGCAGAATATCTGATATGTGAAACCTGTTAAAAGGTTGTTTAATCCCCAAAGGGGTCAAATATCATCCAACATATACAGTTACAATAAAGGCTACTTTTAGGAAATTTTAACTTTAATTACAATAATTTGTAATATATTAAAGTATCTCATATATATGTTAAAATTATTTACCTGCTTTTTCATAAGAATATACTGATTTCCAACCAATATGTAATTTTACATAAATTTTAATTGAAGAGAATCTTTGGCTAGTTCCTAAGACTTTTACCACCTAAAATTACTTTGATAATATTTTTTTCCTTTTTTAATTACACTAAATCTAGCTTGAAGACTTCTATGGCTTTTGTCTCTCTCTCTCTCTCTCTCTCTCTCTCTGTGTATATATATATATACATATATATGTATATATATATATATTCAGGTAGTTTTTAGATAGTCATACATATATATATTTCAATATTTCTATATTTATATTTTTCTATATTTGTATATTTATATATTTATATTTTTCTATATTTATATATTTATATTTCTATATTTATATTATATAGTTATATAGTTATATAGTTGTATAGTTATATAGTTATATAGTTATATAGTTAAATAATTATAAAATGATATAGTTATATAGTTATATAGTTATATAGTTACACAGTTAGTTAGTTACATAGTTATATAGTTATATATGTATATGTAGGAAACAGATTTAATTTCATGAGTAATTTATTAATTCAAAATCATAAAATTATGGAAGTCATGGCATTTTTCTAAATATTATGATTGTCTTATGTTGAAACATGTCAAAACAAGGCTTATATAATTTGCAAGTTATTTGTCTGATGAAACTTGTTATCCCTCAGCAGATATTTATGCACATTAAAATCGTCCTTATATGCTATTATTTTATATTCTATCCACTATTATTTATAAATAATAGATCTATACCAACAAGTATAATAATGTTATATAGTTTTAAAAATAATGATATACCTAGAATAGTATCATAGAAATAGAAACTCTGATACATAACATCAAATTTAAACATATGTTAGTCTACTAGCAAAGTTTGACTCATGAGCTATTCATGGGTGGAGTATGTGCCTGTCAGATGGCAGACATCAAGTAATACTTTCTTAAATAAATACAATAAACGAAGCCAAACATGATATAAAGAATTTTGATGCCATTAAGAATACAGAGCAGAGTCTTGTCAAGAAGTTTAAAAGCCCAAGTACTTTCCCAAGATGTTCAGGTTTTATTTTTTATAATGGGGCAGTGACATTAAAATGACATGAAATGTCAAGACTCCAGACATTAATCAGGTAATTGGAGACATTCTCAATTCATTTCAACTATATTAGTCTACATACTTTTCTCTTACGATTATAAAATCCATCAATGTGGTTCACTCAGCATCTCCAGGGCTTGCCTTAGAGGGTTGTGAAGGAATTGTCCTCTAAGGATCCTGTGGGAGTTACTGGTTTCAATATGTAATATTTCTAACAAATGTGTTGTTGGAGGGTGCAAATTTATTACTTGTAATCAGGATTGTCATGAAATGCTACTTTTATCATATTTTATTTTCCCCTATCCTCATAGTTTTATTTAAGCCCTTTAAGTTAAGGGAATTATCTGTTTTGTTTTGTTTTTTTCACATTGTATACTGATAGCTACTATTAAACTTCTATACTTAATTCGGTTGGATTCTGCATTGACTTTTTATTGAAAAAAATATTGCCAATGACAGTTTAAAATATTAAACACATAAGTAATTAAAAAAACTAGATAATTATCATATACCATACCCCTTAAGCGTTGAGGTAATTATGTTTGGTCTGATTCTGAAGTGAACCATAGTTATAAAATTAGTTGATAATACCCATGTTACTTAATAATTCACATATTCAATAATTCATCATATCTGGTTATGAAATTGTAAAAGCAGTAATCATGACAGCTGAAAAATACATTGAGAATATATCCTTTGTTTACAGACATTAATAAATTCAACCTATGTTAATATTTTCATGTTATTTAACAATTCAGCAGTTTCCTAATAATTCCTTAAATCCAAGTGCTAAATATGAATTATAAATATTAACTTTTCAATATTCACATTGCTTGTCTCTTGGTTTTCTGAAAATGAGTTTTCTCTTGATATAAATATTGTTTCTTAAAAGCAGAAGTGAACTTCTTATTTTTGTGATTATGAAACTAATGCCAAAAATTATTAAATAATCTCATAAAACAGCTTGGATTTCTTATTTTTAAAAGTATTTCTTTAACTTTTATTGTTTTTATGTATGGATGTTTATCTCCAGTTATGTGCACATGCATACAGTGCTAAAGAAGGCCAGAAGAGGGCACAGGAAACCCTAAGACTGTATTTACAAAGAATTGAGAATCATCATGTGATGTTAGCAATTGCACCCAGGTCATCTGGAAAAATGACCACAGCTCTTTCTGCTCAGCCACCTCTCTATTCTTTCACAACTTTTGTGTTTCTCCTTGTTGCCTTTGTGGTTAAATGTTTTGTCCAATAATTGTCTAATTGAAAAAGGTTTAAGAATAAGTTGATGACATGAAAAAGCAGAAGAAAAAATATGCTGTTCAGTATTCAAATGATTGTCCCACAGAATTTGACTGAAACATTGCCTACAAGCAGGACGCTAGTGCCAAGGACTGATGCAGTTGAAATTAACAACTAATGAAAAATGCAGAATTAGAAAAAAATGAGTCTAAATCTCAGCTGTTTGGAATTCCATGAAAATTCTCAGTGTTAGGAAATAAGGATTAGTCAATCCATGTGAGAATTTTAGTATAAAGAAAGTAACATAGAAATTAACTAAGAATATGCATAACTATAAAAATTTTCATAAAATTATAGTTTGTTATACATATTAACTGGTATTAAATGAAAAATTCATTTTATGTACAATTGTGTTGCTACATATGTTTCTTGGGCTAACCATTGGCATAATTACCTTAATTCCTCTGAGTATTACGATCATGAAAATAGGTAGTGTTTGGAATTAGATAATGTATTATTTCCTTTGTGTTCATATAACCTAGTGCATACCATTTGTTTTGAAATAACATTAAAGTTTTTCCTGGAAATTGGAGTTGGTTCTAAGGTTCTGACATTAAGGATAATCACCTTGTACCTATATTTTAGATAGAACAATATTTTTCACCCAAATGTACAATTCAATAGAACAATACCTCTTTCTAACATTAAAATAGTTCATTCTGTGTCATAAGAAAAAAATTATGTCGTGTTCAATACATGAAAATCCATTAATGTAATCCATTATAAAAACAAGCTCAAACAAAAAAGAAATCACATGATCATCTCCTTAGATGGAGGAAAAGCCTTTGACAAAATAAAACACCCCTTCATGTAAAAAGTATTGGAGTGATCTTAAACATGTAATGGATTTAATGGCAAATCCAACTACCCTAAACTAAAGGTGGTAGAGCTCAGACTCTCCGGTAGATAGACAGTTACAGACAAAGCTGAGTTATTACTAAGTATCCCGTTTAAATCAGTCAGGAGGAAAAATAAAAAGCAATTGGTGATTTCTAGAGGGGTCCACATTTGCTTGCATCTGACTTTGAATACCTGCTTGAGTGCCACAATAGAACCGACTGTCTGTCTTATTGCTTCTGACAGTAGTGCAGTTGGTTTGGGCAAAAGTATACAAAAAAATGTACAGGAGAATCAAGAATCAGAAAATGCATTAAAAAAAAAAAACCAACACAGCTGAAATTCAATGCTGAATTCATAAACTAAATACACCCAAAATAATCCTATCTAGGTGGTGATGCAGTGTTATGACAGATGGGCTAGCAATGGATTAGATTGGAAAAAATGAGAATCATGGCAGTGCTATTTTGACAATGTATTCTCCTTAATTGGCACAGTTACCGCTCTGCACCAGCGTGTGCTATACCATAGGTTTTAAAGTGTGCTTTCTAGTCGATTGTTCCGACTCTAGAAAAATCAGAGAGAGTGCAAAATGTTGCTTCTGTGTTTGCCGCCTGCTTTACAAGTGTACGAACAATTTTGAATTATTTGGGACTGATCTTCATTTTGATCGAGTGCTAGAGGATATGGTTATAAAATCCATTTAGAATATTCGGACTTCTGGAAGAGTTTTATGGAGCATGAGTTTGGATAAAAATGATTCCCCTGAGGGCCAGCAGAAAGAATAGAAACAAGGAATGTCAGGAAGTAGGAGGTTGTGGGGGACCCTCCAGTATGTACCAGAGACCTGGGAGAGAAGAAATTCTCAGGACTCAAAGGGAGGGACCTTAGATGAAATATCCTATAGTGGGGAGAGGTAACTTGTAGAGCCCATCTTCACCAGAAAGATAGGGCATCGAGTGAGGGATGGGTTTGCCATCCCACTGTCAAAACTCTGACCCATAATTGTTCCTGTCTGAAAGAATTACAGGGATGGAAATGGAAAAGAGCCTGAGAAAAAGAAGGTCCAGCAACAGGCCCAAAGTAGTATCCAGTTCAAGGGGAGGCCCCAAGACCTGATATTACTGAGGCTATGGAGCGCTCACAAAAAGGGACAAATCATGACTGCACACCGAAAGACCCAACAGACAGCTGAAAGAGTCCCATGCAGATATTTGCACCCTACCAATGGACAGAAGCTGCGGACCCTTGTGGTTGAATTAGGGAAAGTCTGAAAGAAGCTAAGGAGGAGGGTGACCCTGTAGGAGGACAAGCAGTCTCAATTAACCTGGACCCCTGAGATCTCTCAGACACTAGACCACCAACAAGGCAACACACACCAGCTGACATGAGGCCCCCTAGACATATACAGCAGAGGACAGCGGGATCTGGGTTCAGTCAGAGAAGATGCACCTAACCCTCAGGAAACTGAAGGCCCCAGGGAGTTCAGTGGTCTGGTGGGTTGGGGGTTGAGTGTAGAGACATCCTAGGCAGGGAGGAGGAATGGGATGAGGAACAATCAGAGGGTGGACTTGGAGGGGAATCAAATCTGGAGTGTAAAAATATAATTAAAAATTATTTATAAATACAATATAAATGAATTAATTAAGAAAAAATTGCCTCTATAGATCTTATCTCCAAAGGGGGCTTCAAAAGAAATTTCATGGTCTAATCATTTTAGATCATTCTACTCTCCAGTCATTATTTGTTGTTTGTTTGCTTAATAGTTCTCTCTGATTATTTTTTGAAGGCATGGATCTAAACAGACTAGTAAGTTTCTCTACTTCATTCCTTAGAGGACATGGCCAACTATCCCTTTGTTTATTAAAGAAAATCGGCCACTTTTTGATGTTTTATCACTTCACAGTCATTTTTTAGGTGATAATTTCTTTAGCTTTGGTATCTGACATGAATACTACATTTTTCAATCATGTTGTGCATCCAAATGAAGCAAAGACATGATTTCTGTCACACAAAGTTATGTACGTGTGCACACACATCCTGTACTTTATCATCTTTAAACACTTAGAATGTGTTTCACATTGTATAACATGTCAAACTTTGTATCTAGAAATAAGCAAAGTAAATCTAAACCTCTTTTCACTTAACCTATCATTCTCTTTCAGAAGAGTGTGACCGCAAGAGCAGGCAAAATGATAAATAATTATATTACCTTCTTTATTTGTAGAATATTTGTTCTTATACTTTTTATCAGGTCTGTAATTCAAGTCTACATACAATTTCAGTGGGCAGCGAAAATACCCACAGGGCATTTAATATTCAGTTAGATCACCATTTACCTTTATGATCTATTAATCTTCAATGTTATTCTTTCTGATCCCCATCAACACAATCAATGCTATAGACTGCTTTTGTAATAATCTTAAACACCTCATATATGTGTGTTGGTGAGTGTGTGTGTGTGCATGTGCTTGCCTTTAGTTTTTACAGTGAGAACTGATATAATCAATTAGTTTATCATGGTACCAGTTTCTTGTTACTAATAATACGAGATACTTCATTTCGGCTCCACGTTCATTTTTATTTAGGTTATCATCACTATTCCAGTTAATAACAAGGAATTTGTTTACCATTTATTTCTCTTGACGTTGTGTTTATATAACTTCCAATAGAGTTTTCTGAAAGCAAGTATTTCATTCTGCAATTACAAGATTTTACGTTATTCAAAGTTTTCATAAAACCCTAGAGTTTAGACAACAATTACTTTAACAAATACTAGTTAGTAGGTTAGTAGATCGAACTTCAGCCTCTTAAGTGCTGGGATGCAAGGAATGAAATCTCTTACATTTTAATTTACTTTATTTCATATGAATGCAAATGTCTAATTTGATTTAGAAGCAGACTCCCTGTTTCATAATTTCATAATTTCAAAAAAGTAGTTACATTTTGTCAAAAATCTATTGTTAGTCAATTAAACATATCATATATTAAGCAATATGTATCAAGATGCTTACTTAATGCATTTTAATTCATATTAAGTGTCATAGAAAAAAGCTTGTGAAGGGATGGATAGAAATGTTTTCAAAAGATTTATAAGATTCTCTCTCATTACAAAGCTAATTTCACTTGCTGATGACTTATCAATGGAGATATAAAAATGCCAAATATAATCAATATATAGATTCCAAGGAAATTAAGTACTATCTATAAAATCTATAAAACCAGAAAACTACATAGTGGAGATGACTGACAAGATGAATTCTGAAAGATTAGCAAAGTCTTCTCATGCACACAGGGGTAGAAAAGCTTGTTTAAGGTAGAAGAAGTAGTAACACAAATGAAATTGAATTGAGAAAAGGAAACCATGAAATTATCAGTGAAAAGTCAACATGCCTTATACTAGAAACATGAAATTCATATAGATTGGTGTCAGGAAAGCCATGAAAGACAACAGAAAAAGCTCCTCACCTTTTCTTGTCAATTGATCAAATAGGTTTCATAATGAAATACAAAATGATTTTAATTATTTCTACATTAGGTAATCATAAGACAAAACAGATCAGATTTTGGGAGATAAAATTCTCCTTACTTTCTGTAAAATTTCTAAGATTTCATGCTTTAATAACTTCAAACAAGCATTTTATCTTAGCATATACTTTAATTTCTGAATTTCAGGACTTATTTCAAAATGGTAATTGTTACCTGAAAGCCATGTGTGTACCACTTAGGGATGTCATATGGCTTAGCTGAAATTTTGAAAAAAAGATTATGTACATGTACATGTTTTTGTGTGTGAGCCCATCTGTGTGTTTAATAATCTCAAAAAATAAAACAAAAATCTATAACACATGCCAGTTTTGTGAACAGGAAATAGAGATTAATGGTCTCATGTTCATATGTTTTTGGGTATATTTTCGTGTGAGAGTTTCAAGACATCATGTTCTTTTTAAAGAATACAAAGACTAGACTTAAGAATTACAAGACATGTTTATATCATTGCCTTACACACAATTGGAAATTAGAAATAATAGGACCGATACAGCACCACGGAGGGTATTATAAAATTTGGAGTGACAGCCTTAACATGGCTTCAACTGTCCAACTTCATTAAAAAGACTAAATTTTTCTCTGATGTTAGTGAAAAGATACCTTATATGAAATTTTGGTATGTACATGAAACTGTATAGCTTTTACAGTCCTAGGATGTCCATGTCTCCTTATTGTAGCACCACATCTGTGGCTTTGTGCATTGATCTCTAGTCATCTGAACATCTTGTAACTATCCTAGTACTCATTGTAGATTACTATCTCCTGTTATACCAGTTTCTTTCTGTGTCTCTCTATGTCTCTCCGTATATATCTGTGTCTCTGTCTGTCTCTCCCTTCTCCAAGAGTCTCTTCTAAAACTCATAATCCTCCTAGTTTCTTTTCCCAAGTCTTAGGATACAGATGGATACCATCACACCCAGTAACATCAGTGTATTTTTAGGCTCATGATGACTTACTCTTCATATCCCTGCAAAAGACAGGACAATGACAGAACCATTCCTTTGCAGTGAGCAAAGGGTAGAACCCTGCCTACTGTATGAACTGTTATACACATCCCCAAATATCAGCTAAGCCATAGGACACTCCCAAGTATCACATACATGGCTCTCAGGTGGCAATTATCATTTTGAAAAAAGCCGTGAATTTCAGAAATTAAAGCATATGTTAGGTTAAAATAAATATTTGAATTTATTAAAGCATGAAGTCTTAGACATTTTGGAGCAAGTTGGGAAAATATCTACTCATGAACTAGGTAGTTTTCTAAAGTTTGGTACAATTATAAGTAGAATATGGAAAGTGGAAATACACATCTAAAATCCATAAAAAATGGAGATATTAAAAACAGTTAATTCAATTTGCCTTAAGATGGCAGCATTGGTCTTTCTAAGATTGGAATAAGTTTTAGACCAGAAATCCCAAGGAAAATATAGGCTGTCTTAATATCCTTACTGAGACACAAAAACCCAGGCTTATCAACGAAGTGGGTGGATGTAATATACATAAAGATTAAACTGAAAGTCTATACAAACAGTGATAATGGGTGAAAACACAAACTGTGCAAATCTGATTGACATGTTAGTTAATTAAAAGCAACAAGGAAAGGAGGTTTGGGATCACTGAAGGGATTACTCACAGTGACAAGTCTTCCAAATTGTTCTGTTTCAGGGAAGAAGAAAGAATCAATGAATGAAATTACAAACAAACAAGCAAACAAACAAAATCCTCCAGGATAGTGCATGCTAATACATCTAGTGAGAAGCCCAGCTGATACAGAAAATATCTTAGGCATATACATATTGAGTGAAAGGCGAAAGCTTCTTGGTACTCTCTCTCTTTGGGGTCCCCACCCATGAGTTTCATTAATACTCATTAACAACTGACCGTTGTAGGATCAAAAAACCAAACCTTTACAGTTTGCTTAATTTATATTATTAAATATAGCAAACCCTACGTTTCTCAGAGTTGTAAATTAATTCACTAACACCTGCCTGAATCTTAAACATAGAAGTCAAAATCTTAAGCTCAGAGTTGTACACAAACAACCATTAGGCTGCAACATGCAGTGACTTTATGACTTGCATCGAAGATGCTTTTGCCATCATAGGATGGCTCTAAAACTAAGCAAATATTTTTGCTTTTATTTAAACTATTAAATCTGTTTCATTGAAACACACCATATTAATTTGTGTATAGCTTCATAGATTAACCTGGGCAGAAAATCCTTACAGTTTTCAATATCTTTCTTTTCTGTAGTGACAGCTAAGTGTCTGTTTAATGTTTAGCTTGTCCTGTAATGAAAACTTTATATTTTAACTCAATTATTGTTACATGATTTTGCTGTTCTTAAGTTCTGCTATCAGAACATGTTTGAAGCAGGAAAATATGACAAATATTCTATTGTGTATTTCAGAATCATATTGAGACAGATTTCAATCTATATAAATTATAAAATGTATATTTCATTCTACCTTTTTTACTCCTGGTTAAAATTGCCAGGATCAATGAGATCACTACTAAAACTAATGACTTGATTCTAACTAAAATTAACATTTTTTTCAGTAGAAAACAAAATAAAATAACCCAACACAAAGAGCAACAGTGGGTGGCATGTGGACACTCAGGAATTTGTGTTTTCAGTGTTTTATTAAGTCTTTAGCTTATGTTAACTTAATGTTTTTCTGATGAGAGTGATGACTTTATTATATTGGAAATTATGTTTACCAGTCCTGGTATACGTATATAAAACCATCCTTATCTGTATATCTCTGGGCTGTTCTTCTTCCTTGCCTGCAAAATTGTTTTTTCATTGCATCATATTCAAATTAGGTTGCAAATAAAATATATACTTTAATCATGGAAAAGAACCTGCTGAGCACTACTTGATACCTACTGCTCATAAGTGTGATGAACTACAGTGGATGGTGTCCTTGTTTTCTTTTTCTTTTTCTTTTTTCTTTCATGGTACAATAATGTATGAGCTACAAGTTGTGATGTTCATTTTTCAGTTCTTATTTGAAAGAATGTTGAAATATTCTTATGTTGTTTATTTTACTGCATTAAAGATTATCATAAATAGCATCTTATCCCTAGGACAAAATGTGAATGTTTACCTTAAAATGTTATTTCAAATCTTATGTAGTGTGAATTCTATTGTGCACAAAATAATTAATTTGCTTTTCAGAGACATGGAGTCAGTACACTTCTTATACCAGTATGATAGCTGAGATTTAATAATAAGATATTTTTCAACATGAATTGTTGTATTGGTCATTTGTTGGTTGCTGATTTGTGGTCTCACATCAACAGGAAAAGGGTCACTGTCAAAATACCCATGTAGATCCTTGACAACAGTTTTACAAGCTAAAAGTGCTTTTCTAAAATCTGAGCTTTTTATTGTAAAAAACAATTGAAATAAAACATTAAATTAACACTTTTAAACAAGCAAATTGCATATGGGGCCTTGGTGTATATCTATCGGTTCACACATTCATGTTATTAATTCAAGAATAATGCATTTTTTCAAACATGTAACCAATCAAGTAACACAATTTAATAAAATATGTGTATGTCCATTTGAGTGCATTTGTGCCCTGCCCATTTTTCTATATAACAGAGTTTCAATGACATGACACCCATGGCATTTGTATTATGGCTGTGAAAATTGGTGCATATTAAAAGAAAGATGCGTTGGTAATTATGGAAGCTTATAGAAAAGTTATTAATTCACTCCTGGGGTCTCATGACAGAGTAGAAGATGAAAATGAGCAGAAATTATGTATGCTATATAAAGGAAGTGATGACAAATAAGGTGGGGTAGATTCCCCAAAGGATGGGGGCCGGGCAGTGACACCAGCTGTCCACTGTAATTAATGCGATAATGAAGGGGAATGAACTGTGCTCATATGAGAGACACCATCAGGCCCAGTGCAAAAAATAAACTGCTGTCCTGAAAAAAGAACAATAAAATAAACTAATTAAAAATGTAGACATGCACTACCACATTTTTTAACAGTTCCTTAAATAGAACACGTGAAGATGAATGTGGAAGACAATACTACACACAACTGGCCATTCAGCAGCCATGAAGTAGTTTCTTTAAAAACATCTGATTTTGTATGTCTTCATTGGTTTATTTAAATACATTATTAAAGATAAATTTATAGAATGTCTTTTTAAAAGAAGCCTAAGTTTTATATTTTGAACGTTTTAAGAATAACAAAATAAATGTGGTACAGTAGTGCAAATAATCATACTTTTAAAAATCAATAGGCTCCTCAGTACTCAAATATTCTCTGTAAATCTGAGTCTTAAATGCCTCCTGTACTGTATGTGTAAAAATATAACTGGAACTTTTATCTGCATCTGTTTTGTTAAAACCATTTTAGGTATTAATGTGTTACCTTTCAATTGATTAGTTTTCTGTGTGCAATCTGTCCCTAACACCTGGTAGACAAATGAATTGTGATGGTCTGACCTTCAAAAAGCCCATATGTATCTTTAAGTATAATCTACTATAAAATACTAAAATACAGAAACCCATACTCTATTACTTGTTCCTCCAAGTTATCTAACTTGCTTGATGTAGCACCCACTGGTATGTACTACTCTATGCAGTTTCTCCAAAGCACCATTTTCAAGAAATCTCTGGCAATTTTCTTCACTATGGATATTTGAGCATGTAACACTTAATTTCAAACCTCAGGGTTTGAGAAAATCATGACTATTCATTTTCAATTGAAATATATCAACATATAAAAATAAATATTGAAAGATTTTCAAATTATTTAACAAATGAAATTAAAGCATATATGAGCTGATATGCATATAGTTATATAGTTTATTTATTATTTATTTCCATTTTCTTTTCTATTTCCCTTGCATATCTAATTCTAGGTACTGTGTTTGTTAAATATAATCTGATTCATAATTTTCTCTAAAATAGATGCTGTTGATATATCCAATGGTACCATATTTCATATCTCATAAATTTTTATATTTCAGAGAAATTACAGAGAGAAAAGATACTCAGTCTGACTTAGTACTGACTTTTTAAGCAGCATAACTTTTTTTTTTTTATCACTTCATATTTTTCTATAAAGAACAATCAACATTTCTGGCTCAGTATATATTGTTATAGTTTATTTGTTAAAACATTATTGCATTGAAAACTTTTATCCAAACTTTAATTGAGATAATAGTGACATACATTTGGTTCCTTATATAGGTACATTTAGAATATTTCTTTATAAAGAAAATTTTTAACTCATAAATCCTTAGTTACAATACATCAAAGCTCATATGAATACATTTAGATTACCAAGCTAAATACATAAGTATTTTCTTTCATGTGTTCTATGTGAATTTGTTCTTTTTTTTTTCCTTTAGAGTTTCTCCTGAATTTAAATATATTTAAATACCTTATTTCCTTGAGTCCTGATACCTTTTGATACTCATAACTTTGGTCAGTACGAGGCTCTTGAAATTTGACAGGATCCTAGTCTTGGAACTATTTTAAATTGGAGATTGTTAAAGCATTTAAATATTTTACCATTTTAGGTTTTTTTTGTTTGTTTGTTTGTTTAAAACTCATAATTTTTAAAGTATTTTTTTCATAGCACATTGACTTGCCACAATTTTGGCTTTTAGCTCTAGCCAATATATATATACGTATATTGAGTTTATTTTGATATTTGTAATTATTCTGTTTTTAAAATGTTCTTAAGTTACTGAGTCATAGATATTTGGGCTGGCGAGTCTGAGTGTGACCTTCTGTTTTCTCTACTCAAGTGTGTCTGAGACACTTGGTGGAGCCATAATAAACTATCTGAGACTTTGCCGTTTATATTTTAAAAACCCTCATTTGTTAGCAAGTCTAGAGGCTTGTGTAGTCAAAGATCACAGGTCTAGCATTTCATCTGAAGGGAGCTTTTCATCTTTGCCTTTATGTGGCAGAAGACAAAAATAAGCTAAACTAAGTACATTAAGCTTCTATTAGATAAATCTCAGTCCTCTTCATTGGCATATTTTAATAAAATCACAATGACAACAGCAGATGGGTGGAATCAATTAAGCCTTGGAAGACCTGTGTTGGAGATAAAACAATCAACACAGATGTAAATTCAGAGACATTAAACTTAGGTGTTGTGGTGTCTACCCTGGACCACATGTGCTAAGTACATGTTTCAATCATGTACTTAGGAGCTCCGCCACATGACTTAAAATTTCTGCCTTTACATATTCATCTGTACTATGAAGATCTTCATTTCTGCTCAGGAAACTTGGGGAATAATTAGTATCCTAATACAGGTAAAACACACCAAAGGATGCTTATTACTTATGTTACATTCATTTAAAAAAATTTTTCCATAAGTATTTTTTTCTATCTTAGTCCTGAATATTGCTCCCTGAAGGTAAATTATAAATTCCTTTGAATTCTAGCACTTACATTGTAGCTTTGTATCTGTTCCTTGATTTACAGTAATGTATTCTACATAGAAATGCAAAATGTACTGAAGATGAACTTAGAAATTTACTCTAAATTTAATATTGTTAAAACTCAGCAGGTAACAACAACAGAATTATACAGTGTTATATTGGCTGCTTTTGATCAAATGAAAAAATGTAGGCAATAAAAATGTTAGCATAGGAAAGTATTTTAATCATATGTATGGTGAGTACATCCTACTAATGTCTCCATAGGCATAAGTCTTTAGCCCGATTGAAAAGTAAAACCATTCTGTACTTAGTAATACATTATAATGATCTATGTTAGATTTACTAAATATATTTAAATATTATTTTTATTCACAAATATTTTGAAACAGAATGTATTGTCTTCTGTTTGTATTTAAGTGGGAGACATTCCATAAAATTTTGTTTAAGATTTACTAGGTACCATATTGGTTAGAAATACAACATCAATGAATGATCTCTAAATGTGGAAACACAGATTTAAATGTTCATTCTTCATTGAACTATCATTCTATATATCTTTCCTTCTTGCAGGTTAAGTAAATTCACAACTTCTGAATGGCAGAGCCATTTATATGTAAATTTAATAAGTTATACCATAAAACTAATACCAACCCATTTTATTTTTGTTTGAAGTAGGAAACATCACAAAACTTTCCAAAATGTATTTGTAACAGTTCCTCAATTTCAGCCAGTGTATTTTCTTACTTCTATACATTAAACTGACAAAAAACTCTCTAGTTCATTTTTTTATATTTCTCCTCAAATATATTTCACTAGATCACTGATATTTGTACATATATTGCAATCTATTATATGTTTACTCATCAAAATATTTTTATCTATACATCATCAAATTACAGTAATCCTGTGCCATATAGAATGAATGGATTCAGTTATTACTGTCTTATAAGCTTATATTTATAGCAATATATTTGAAAGATTCTTTTGTCTTTAATACCCATTTTAAATTCAAATACAATAATATCAACACAGAGCCATATATTTGGTAGCTCTGAAGGGAAAACCGCATTAACAACAACCCACAGAGCATATTATTCCTACCTATCTCACACTGAAATCTAAGACCAAAATAATATTCATTAAACAGTAGTCATTATCGCTTTGGTTAAAAAAAAAAAAATGTTTTTCAGCACAAAGTCCCATCAGTCCCTTTCTCAAGGATAACATAAGCTAAGTTTAACTATTTTCTGACAGACCACCAGTTCAAATATTTTAAGTCAGATGTTATGGACCTACCTCTCATTTAACTAGGTAAAACCTTTACTTACAGATGAGTAATACTCCATATTGTAAATGTACCACATTTTCTGTATCCACATTTCTTTTGAGGACTTCTGGGCAGTTTCTAGGTTCTGGCTATTATAAAAAAGGCTGCTATAAACATAATTCTTGCTATATGTTGGAGAATCTTTTAAGTCTATTCCCAATACCTGGGACTTCAGGTCGAACTATTTCCAATTTTCCTTTTTTTTTTTTTTTTAATCTTTCTTTCTTTCTTTCTTTCTTTCTTTCTTTTTTTTTTTTTTTTTACACTCCAGAATTTATTCCATTCCCGGTCCACCCTCCAACTGTTCCACATCCCATACCTCCTCCTGCTCCCTGTCTCCACGAGGATGCACCTGACACCCAACCAGACCTCTAAACTCACTGGGGCCTGAAGTCTCTTAGGGGTTAGGTGCATCTTCTCTGACTGAACCAACACCTGTCAGTCCTGACTGTACATGTGTTGGGGGGCCTCATATCAGCTGGCATATGCTGCCTGGTTGGTGGGCTAGTGTCTGAGAAATCTCCAGGGTCCAGGTTAATTGAGACTGCTGGTCCTCCTACAGGGTCACCCTCCTCCTCAGCTTCTTCCAGCTTTCCCCTAGTTTAACCACAGGGGTCAGGAGCTTCTGTGCATTGTTTGGGTGCAAATATCTGCATCTGACTTTTTCAGCTGCTTGTTGGGCCTTTTGGGGTGCAATTATGATAGGTTCCTTTTTGTCAGTGCTCCATAGGCTTCAGTAATAGTGTCAGGCCTTGGGGCCTTCCCTTGAGCTGGCTCCCACTTTGAGCCTGTTGCTGGACATTCTTTTCCTCAGGCTCCTCTCCATTTCCATCCCTGCAGTTCTTTCAGGCAGGAACAACAATTATTGTTTTGCCTGTGGGATGGCAACTCTATCCTTCACTTGATGCTCTGTCTTTCTGCTGGAGGTAGGCCTTACAATTTCCCTCTCCCCAATGTAGGACATTTTATCTAAGGCCCCTCTCCTTGAGTCCTGAGAGTCTTTCACCTCCCAGGACTCTGGTATATACTGGTGGGTCTCCCCAACCTCCCACCTCCTGAGGTTGCATGTTTCCCTTCTTTCTGATGGCCTTTAGGGATTTCAGTCCTTTTCCTCTACCCAAACCAGATCATGTTCCTGCCTCTACTCCCCCCCCCTTCCTTTTCCCCTCTCAGGTCTCCCTCCCTTACCCTTTGTGGTTTGGTTTCTTCTCCCATCCAACTGGGACTGAGGTTTCCTGAATTGGGCCCTTCTGCTTATTGACCTTTTGGAGTCCTGTGTACTCTATCTTGGGCATTCTGTACTTTTTTTTGGGGGGGGGGGGTGGTTAAAATCCACTTATTAGCGAATACATACTATGCATGTACTTTTGGGTCTGACTTACCTCACTTAGGATAATATTTTCTAGTTGCATCTGTTTGCCTGCAAAACTCAAGATGTCCTCGTTCTTAATAGTTGATTGGTATTCCATTGTGTAAATGAACCAAATTTTCTATATCCATTCTTTTGTGGGTTATCTGGGTTGTTTCCAGCTTCTGGCTATCACAAATAAGGCTGCTATGAACATAGTGGAACATGTATGTGCCCCTGTGGCATGGAGGGGCATCTTTTGGGAATATTCCCAAGGGTGGATAAGAATGGATCAATTTGCGTCCTTCTATATTCGGCCCACTAGTTGAACCAGGAGCATTTGTTGAAAATGCTCATTTTTCCACTGAATGATTTTCGTTTCTTTGTCAAAGTTTAAGTGATAATAGGTATGAGGATTTAATTCTGGGTCTTCAATTCTATTCCATTGCTCTACCTGTCTGTCTCTGTAACAATACCATGTGGTTTGTATCACTATTCTTGTGTAGTAAAGCTTGAGGTCAGGGGTGGTGATTCTCCTGGCAGTTCTTTTATTTTTGAGAATGGTTTTAGCTATTCTGAGTTTTTTGTTATTCTAGATGAATTTGAGAATAGCTCTTTCTATACCTGTGAAATTTTTAGTTCAAATTTTGTTGGTGATTGCATTGAATCTATAGATTGCTTTTGGTCAGATGGCCATTTTTACTATGGAAATCCTGCTGATACATGAGCATGGGACATCTGTTCATCTTCTGAGATCTTCTTTGATTTCTTTCTTCTGAGTCTCGAGGTTCTTGTCATACAGATATTTTGGCTAGAGTCACACCAAGATATTTTATATTATTTGTGACTATTGTGAAGGATATCCTCTCCCTAATTTCTTTTTCAGACAATTTATCCTTTGAGTAGAGAGATTCCCAGGACAAAACCAGGACGATTTTAGCCAAAATATCTAATAAATGGTAGATAGAACCTGGAGAGACCACCTCAACTGGCAAGGCCCCCAGTTGAGAGATGGGGCCAATCACTCATCTTAAAATCTTTAACCCAGAAATGTTCCTGTCCATAGGAAAGATGGACAAAAACTGTAATAGAGACTGAAGGAAAATCAATACAGAGACTGTCCCACCTAGGAATCCATCTCATTTGCAGATACCAAGCCCTCACACTATTGCTGATGCCAAGAAGCACTTGCAGACAAGAGTCTTGTATGGCTGTTCCCTAAGAGCTTCTACCAGAACCTGACAAATACAGATGCAGATACTCACAGCCAACCAGTACACTGAACACAGGGACCCCAATGGAAGAGCTAGGGTAAGGACTGAAAGAGGTGAAAGGGATTAAATTCCTATAGGAAGATCAATATCAACTAACTGGACTACCCAGAGCTCCCAGGGACTATCCATCAACCAAAGCATATACATGGAGGTATCCATGGCTCCAGATAGATATGTAGCAGAGGATAGTTTTATCTGACATCAATGAGATGGGATGGCTTGGTCCTGTGGAGGCTTGATGCCACAGACTAGGTGTTTTCTAGAGCAGTGAGGTGGTAGTGGGTAAAGGAGCACCCTCATAGAGGAAACAGGGAGGTTTGTGGAGGGATAACTGGGAAGGGGGATATCATTTTATATGTAAATGAATAAAATTATTAATAAAAAATAAAACCTTGGCTTATGTACCATGTGTATGAGAATGGTTTCTTGAAATAACTTCTCAGTTCTAAATTATAGGAAAGGTGGTAAAATTTTTATTTTAAGCTTGCCATTGAAATTCACTATTTTTATGCTAAAAGTGTTGGAATAAGAATAAGATCTGTCACCATTATCTTGATATCCATCAGACCGTTGACTATTGACAAGGGAAAAGAAAAGACTACTATGCCCTTCCAAATAATAGAGTGCTCTTTACATTTTGAAATGAAAGCCATTTCCTTTGAAAACATGCTTCTGTGAGTTTTAAATATAAATCAGAATGTAATCATTGCAACTAGTGATAGCAGCAGGGAGAATCTTTCAGCTGTGGTTGTGGTTACTGTTATAGAGATCTTGCCCTTGGGCTGCTGCTAATACTGATTTGGCTTTGATGACAAATGACAACTTTCAAGTGTAAGCTTTGCAATTATCTTAATTGCACTAGATTTCAAAATGTATATAAATATTGGTCTTAATTCAATTATTATTCATTGTAGATATCATGATTTTATAATATTAAAAGATCAATATATATGAGAACAAGCAAATGTAAATAATATACTAGATTTTAATTTTTCCTCATTTTTCATAAAGAATGGTCTAATACAGCATAAAATTTCAAAATGTATCAAGGAAAGTGTAGAATTCAGAGACCTTGAAATAATTCTGTCTGAAATGACTGTATTAAGTATGTCTAAAGGGGTCCCCTCTACAGTGGTGATGATGTGGTCACACATAACCAATAAGGTTGAGGTGGAAAATGTACAGTTTTCAGGATTCTCTATCAACTGTGGGCCTGTGGAGAAAGCACAGGCAAAGGTACACAATAGATTCTGTCAAGTTGTTGAGTGGCTATCCTGTTGCTCCACAGAGACTTCTATTAGGCTTTTCTGATCTTTCACTGACTACCAAACCTAACTTAATTTTGACTGTTTTCTTGCCAAGTTAAGGGAACATAATACCTATAAGCCAGAAATCCTTTCTTTGGTGAACTAAGAAAAAGAATCTCTTATCTGAGATGCCCATCAGAGTAACAGTAAACAATTTTTGGTGTCACTCTACTATAATATGGAAGTTAAGTAGCACACTCTCTTCAGTGTTCCTGCCATGACAGTTCTCAAGTGCCATGGCAATCAAGTCAAAAAACCCTGAAAGGATGAAAGGAAGAAGGTTCTGATTTTCTGGAAAATGAACTACAGAAACTAATGAATTCCTATTTTCTTAATTGGTTTGTCTTTACACTCAGTTATATTGATTTATATTTAAAATGTTTAAACCTGCAATCAGATCAAGAAATGTATTTGCATGTTGATCTCTAACAATTTCTTTACAAGGCTGGGAAAAAACATCTTTCACTGTTCATTCTGACTATTGTTTTGGTAATTCTATGAAGGCAAAAGTACCCAGTAAAGTCAATAATTAGTAAGACTATTGGGAAGGGAGGTTCAGTCAGGCAGAAAGGTTTTAGTTCCATCTGAGAGTTTACAGTCCATCATGAAGAATTTTCAAAGTAATATGCATGGCATTCTTGACTCTGTTCCACTGGAAACCAAGAGTTGGTTTCCTTTTGCACATATGAGAAACTGCCAGTATCACTAATCAAAATGAAAGGTAGCATTTCTGAATCTCTATTTTAGAAAAATTAGATAGATTATAGAAGTTCTTTCCTTGAATACACTTGATAATGTGCAAAAATAAAAATAAAAAATAAAAAGACCACCCACTCCCATATCACCTGGATCTTTGTAATAAAATGTTTCACAAAGAAAAGAAAGCTATCATTGCTTGCCTTTTTGCAAAGAGGATGAGGAGTGTAGTTTCCATAGCTTAGATTATATAAGGCTTCTTGCAGGTGAAGGTCTGAGATGCTGATTTCCACTATGTGATTCTTCCTGTTCTATTATCACATTAGCTACGGCATTTGAAAATCTACCATTTACTTAAAAGCAGGAAAAATCCTTGTAGACTTATTGTTAATCATACTTGTAAACAATATATAATTAAATGATAAAATCCCTTTCAAAATGCAAAGCACAATTTAATTAATGATCTCTGTACTGTCTAAATAAAGAGGAACGTTTAATCACTGAAAAATTATTCATTGATGGACAGGTTAGTCATAGTTTCTGGAATGAGTTTCTGGTGAACTTTTAAAACATAGAAAACTTATGTAAAACAGGAAACCCAAGCCTATTTAATTATGTTTACCAAGATTTTGTGTCTATTTCAGGATTATTTTATCAATGTATTCATCCTCAGGATTTCCACAAGAAACCCATTCTCATGAGCAAGGTTTATGCTAAGTATTGCAGAAATATCTTAACATTCTGTCTCATTATAGCAAGAGTTGTATATATTAGAATTTCAAGGTAGATGGTGTGTCATTTTAATAAGAATTAATAATTCTTATGTATTGGCAATGATGAATAATTGTTTAGTCTTTTGGAAATTTTTTATCTGAGGTCATTTTTATAAATTTGAAAAAACTGATACTTTAAAAAGATTCTTTTGAGTCTGCAAGGGAGCAAACAAAAGGAATCATGTCATGCCCCCTCTCATAATCCATAACAAGTTTCAGTGTTTACCATGATATAGCAGTCTCAAGATAGTAAGTAAAAGCAGAAAACATGATTTAAAACAGTAGACAATGAATTAGTTTGGGTAGAAGTTGAGTTTATACTTGTCATGAATATGATTTTTAGTTTTCTGTGCCCAATCTATATGATGATAACTGAAAATTAGAAATATTTAGTAATCAAGCCATTCATCCTTTGACAGATTAAGAGATGGACAACAATGATGTCTAGATGTTAATCACACCCACTATTATCAACATGTCATAAAGTGTATCAAGAAGACTCACAGTATAAAATAAGAAATCATTTCTATTTAAAATAGAGAAGGTGATTATTTTTTCTTCCAAATAGCAGAAGTGTTGATTATTAGACATCTTGTGAATATGTTTCTATGTACAGATGCAATGATATTATATATAGAAAGCTCTAATACCTGCTCTGAAACTTTATATCTAAAACGTTAAATCAAATTTCAGGACACACACACACACACACACACACACACACACACGACCAAAGTAAAATATACAAAATCTCAATATAAATTTTGTGCAACAGCTAGTTACTAAGGCTCCAGTTCTTCCAATATTATACGGCTTGGAGGAACTGCAACAGCACAGAAGATAAAAGGGACAAGTGTCAGTGTGGGGAGATGAGGGAACAATAAAAAATGGGTGGGGGGGATCAGGCTCTAATTAGGGAAGGGAAAGATAAATTCAGGATGAGGACAGTGAATTAACAATAGGAAATATCTAAAAGGAAAAAAACATAAGGAATCAAATCATACTGTTAACTGTTGGAGCATGGTCAAGAGAATGAAGCAAGGTGAACAATACCCTGGGGAACTGTGAGAAAGGCTTCAGAAGAGATGCAGAGTGCCTGTTGCCTCAGGCACATTTTGTTCTCTACATTGTTCTTGGAGTTAATTTCATGGTTCTGTTAAAAACATTTACATTCAATTTATAAGATATGTTTACTCTTCTTGGATGTCAGATCATAGCCCAAAATTATCTAACAAAACACCCAATACCAAACACAAGAAGTCTACCTACTTCTTAGTTATTTGGTCAGGGCTGTCCAAGATACTTCTAAAAGATAGAACATATTGCTATTGTCTGTGGTTTATTCAAGAAGTGAAAGGTAAGTCCCTACTGCTGAAGAGACTTTCAAACTTAGATTCCAGAGGCTCCTAACCTGAAAATGATCTAAATAACTCCTCCCATAGTATTAACTCTCATGATACCAACGCAGATTTCTGAAGTTTCCAAGACATGCTTACAAGAGCCTTTCTAAGATGCATAGTTTGCATGTATTTTTCTATGTTGTGTTATATATATGTATATGTGTATATATATATATACATACATACTCATACAAGTGTTTTTATATTTGATCATTTGGCATATGACAAACAATTAATGTGGTCTTCAGGTGGTAAGACCCTCCCTCACAGTCCAGCTTTTGTTATTTGCTAATGTACTTTTGATCAGTTCAAGGCCTCATGGGCTTTTTTCTGTCTTCTTTGGCATATCCACCGGTATCATCATTTTTCAACTTGTAGTTGGGCAGTCATGGTGGTGAGACTTTATGGTGGTAGATTCTGGCCTTTGTAGTAGACCAAACTTCATAGGTTTCTAGCTCTTGTATTCTTTCTGCCTCCTCCCATCTATATTCTCTGTATTCTCTGACCCTTAAGTGAAAGCATATACATACATATGTTTGTCTGTGTGTATGTGTGTGTGTGTGTGTGTTTGAGAATAGGCTGTATCTGACTCTGCATTTTGTTCATTTGTTTTTAAAGTCATAGGTAAGTGTAGTCTTCACTCCAACCAAAAATACTTCAAGTTGTAAGATGATATATTAAAGAACAACAACAAAAAATAAAATGAAAAGATAACCACTGTGTCTTTTAACATAGAAATGCTAAGAAAACGGAATAGTTAAGCTGGGCCAAATGGATTAATAAATTTTGTTGAAATGTATTTTTTAGGGACAATATAGTGCTTCAAGTAGTTATTGTTCTACAGAATATATGTTAAGGTAACATTATATAGAATTTAGTAATTCACATAGGATATTGTTTTAAATTTTGTGTTATTCTAAGTCACAAAAATGGTATTTGTTTCAGTGAAAATTTTCTTAGGATAAAAAGTATCTTTCAATACTGAAACCACAAATTAAACGTAGTTTAAAAACTAAAAATTTGCCTAATGAATTAAATAGGAGCAATAATGGCCTACATTATTACTTACATTGGATTACATGTAAGTGAATCATAGAAGTGAAATTAATGACTGATTTCATCATAGATCTCTAAGAAGAAACATTAAAATTTATACGTTACCTGACTGGGGCTCCCAATCAAAAGAACACATGAGAGTTTTAAGCCACAAATGCTAAAATAAATTAATGAAAATTCCATCACATCAAAGGAATGAAGGGGAAGGGGCAGTCTGAAATACTAGAGGAAATGTTTTCAAAATGATATAACTAGAAATGTAGGAGCTAAAGCACCCGGGGAGATAGCCCATTGAGTAAGAACATGCACTTGTCATGCAAAAACTTGACTTGCTTCTTCAAAATCATGATGGGCAGCTCATGCCTTCATGGTACTGTTAAACTATTCTAAACTCTATTGGCACCTGAACTAACATATGCACATATAGATTGCAAATAATAAATCCTGGATTAAACCTACATTTCTCTAGGTTGATTGTCTAATAAAAATTTTGTTAGCATGGAGATGTTGGAATATCTCAATTCCAGAGGCAAATTATTCCAGGGCTTCCCTTTCATAGTCAGTTTTTACCTTAATCTATAATTAGACTAACATCTTTTTAGACTGTTTAGTCCTTAGACATGTATGAAGAGATATCAGTTTTCTAAGAATCAGGGAACTAATACCACTGTCAAATTGAACTGAGAACTATAGCAAAGTTTTGTTCTTTTTGCACTGTAACTGGCTTACTTGATATACCTATCAATTATTTTTGAAGAGTTATTTAATATTTTTCATTATATTTCTATAAAAGTATCATAAAATTGCTACCTCAAAAACATAATATATGGGCAGATATAAATCATCATAGTTTCTTGGCCTTAGTCACTCATATTAATTCCAGAAATAAATTATTTTAATCTTTGCTGAGCAAGTTGTTTCTTTTGTATATACTCCATGAGCATGCACATATCTTAACACTCACATGTGTGGACATAATTAAAATAATCAAATACTCAAAGCATATAAATAACTCTAATAACTCAATATTAAAACACAAATAACTTATTTTAATATGGACAATGTAATATAATAGACATTCTTGAAAATAGATCTGAAAATAATCAGAAGATAGTGTATCATATATAGTCACAGAGAACAGGTTTCCAAAAGTGAAAATATAATATTTTTCTGAAAAATGATATTAATTATTAAAGAAAAGTTATACTTCAATTATGAATCTTTCAGGGTAGGTTAGTATAGAAAAAGCAGGATTATATAATTTTAAGAAAACATATACATAGAGGTAAAAGAATTTTTAAAAAATGATTGTTAATATAAAAAAGAGATAAAAGTCATGAAAAATGGAACATGATTTTGATACAGTTCTCAGGAGAAAGAAACGTGTATACTCTTTTAAGTTTAAGGTCAGCATGGTCTTTTTGAATTCCATTTTTTTACCTACTCAATTTATATTCCTCTCACTGCCTCCCTCTTTGTCACCACTCTTACAATTTCTCCCCCCACCATTTCCTCCTCCTCTTTTCCTCTGAACAAGTGGGGGTCTCCTGGTATTCCCCAACCCTGTCACATCAGGTCTCTGCAAGGCTAGGCACATCTCCCACTGAAGGCAGACAAGGCAGCCCAGCTAGAAGAACATACCTCTTTACAGGCAAGAGCTTTGGGGATTTCCATGGTTCCAGTTGTTCAGGACTAAGCTGAACATCTGTTCCACATGAGCTGGAGGGCCTAGTTCAAGCCTGTATATGTTCTTTTATTGGTGGTTCACATTCTGAGAGAACCAAGGGTCAATGTTAGTTGATGCCTTATAGGCAACATAGTGATGGATAGAAGACTCTGTCTCCCAGGAGGAGGAGTAAGAGGGAGAGAAGGAGGAAAATATGATGATGAATAAAGGAGGAGGAGAAAATAATGAATAGGAGGAGGAGAAGAAGAAGAGGAGGAGGAGGAGGAGGAGGAGGAGGAGGAAGAGAAGGAGGAGGAGGAGGAGGCAGAAGTAAAATAGGAGGAAGTATCACCATAAGAGGAGGAGAATTAAATTAAGTGATATTTTATAGTAGTTATTTTTAATTCATTAACATTGAAAAGGATACAAGTGTTATGTAAGGAACAAAGAATGAATATTAAATATGTAAATATATTATCAAAGGTCAAAATAATGAATATTATCTACTGAAGATCAGTTACTGTTGATTCACTTTTACATGACAAGATTTAGAAAACCATTAAAAGTGAAGGGAGTGACACTGTTGAAAGTCTGTCAACATGAGATTTTGAAAACAGTGACAGAGAATGTTTAGCAGAAATTAATTCTTCATTAATGTTAGCATGGGACACATAGTTGGAAGCCTTATTGGCAGAGTGTTGTAGAAAGGACCAAGCATCAGTTGGTCATGAATGCAGAGGGACCAGGTAACAATGAAATTATGCTTTTAGATTCTTATGTCAAGGATATGACATAGGAAACAAACAATGAAATAATTGATTGATATTTCTAATGTCACATCAATATATTATAAGTTGAAATAGTTGAAGTGGTGGTTAGCAGGGTGAAATGTGGAAATGTGGAATAAGATAACTATATATATATGTATATGTATATATACATATATATATTTATAATTATATAAATATTACTATAAGGATATATATTTTATGTACACATAGTTTTATTCATTCATACAAAATAAATATTTTCCAGAGATATGTATACTTGAGTATAATAACAGAAAAAAATCCAAAAATTTCCACATAAAGAGTAAATTAGAATATACATGCAAATGTGATTTAAAGGTATTATTTTCTGAGGAACTGCCAGACTGATTTCCAGAATGGTTGTACCAGCTTGCAATCAGACCAACAATAAAGGAGTGTTCCACTTTCTGCACATCCATGCCAGCATCTGCTGTCACCTGAGTTTTGATCTTAGTCATTCTGACAAAATATGAGATAGAATCACAGGGTTGTTTTGATTTGCTTTTCCCTAATGACTAAGGATGTTGAACTTTTCTTTTGGTGCTTCTGGGCCATTGACTATTCCACAGTTGAAAATCCTTTGTTTAGCTGTGAAGTCCATTTTTCAGTAGGGTTATTTGGTTCTCTGGAGTCTAACTTCTTGAGTTCTTTGTATATATTGGATATTAGCCCTTTATCAGATATAGGATTGGTAAAGATATTTTCCCAATCTGCAGGTTTCCATTTTGTCCTATTGGCAGTGTCCTTTGCCTTACAGAAGCTTTGTAATTTTATGAGGTCCCATTTGTCAATTCTTGATCTTAGAGCATAAGCCATTTGGTGTTCTGTTCAGGAAATTTTCCCCTGTGCCCATGTGTTCGAGGCTATTTCCCGTGTTCTCTTCTACTAGTTTCAGTATATATATATATACTGAATAATATATATATATATATATATATTTTTTTTTTTTTTTTTTGTGGAAGTCCTTGATCCACTTGGACTTGAGCTTTGTACAAGGAGATAAGAATGGGTCTATTTTCATTATTCTATATGCTGACTACCAGTTGAACCAGTAGCATTTGTTGAAAATGCTGTTCCCCCCACCCCCACCCACTGGATGGTTTTTGCTCCTTTGTCAAAGACCAAAGCACCATTGATGTAAGGGATCATATCTTGGTCTTCAATTCTATTCCATTGTTCTAGCTGCCTATCTCTGTACAAACAACATGCAGATTTTAATCTGTAATTTTTTTCTGTAATATAGCTTGAGGTCAGGGATGGTGATTCTCCCAGAAGTTCCTTAATTGTTGAGAATAGTTTTCATTATCCTGGGTTTTTGCTTATTCCAAATGAATTGTCAAATTGCTTTTTCTAACTCTTTGAAGAATTGAGCTGGAATTTCGATGGGGACTGCATTGAATCTGTAGATTGCTTATGGCAGGATGGCCATTTTTACTATATTAATCCTGCCAATGCATGAGCATGGGAGATTTTTTTCAAATTCTTAGATCTTTGATTTCTTTCTTCAGAGGCTTGAAGTTCTTGTCATATAAATCTTTTACTTGCTTGGTTAGAGTCACACCAAGTTATTTTATATTATTTGTGATTATTGTTAAGGGTGTCATTTCCCTAATTTCTTTCTCAGCCTGTTTATCATTTGAGTAGAGGAAGGCTACTGATTTGTTTGAGTTAATTTTATACCCAGCCTCTTTGCTGAATTTGTTCAGGAGTTCTCTTGTAGATTTTTGGGATCACTTAAGTATACTATCATATCATCTGCAAATAGTGATATTTTGACTTCTTCCTTTCCAATTTGGGTCCCTTTAAGCTCCTTTTGTTGTCTAGTTGCTGTGGCTAGGGCTTCAAGTACTATATTGAATAGATAGGGAGAGAGAGTGGGGAGCCATGTCTAGTCCCTGATTTTAGTGAGATTTCTTCAAGTTTCTCTGTATTTATTTTGATGTTCGCTACTGGTTTGCTGTATATTGATTTTACTGTGTTAATGTATGGGACTTGAATTCCTGATTTTTTCCAAGACTTTTACCATGAAGATGTGTTGAATTTTCTCAAATGCTTTCTCAGCATCTAGTGAGATAATTATAAATTGTTTTTCTTTTGAGTTTGTTTATTTAGAGGATTACATTGATGTATTTCTGTATATTGAACCATCCCTGCATCTCTGGGATGAAGCCTACTTGATTATGATGAATGATTGTTTTGACCTGTTGTTGTGACAATTTTATAGAATATTTTTGCATCGATATTCATAAGTAAAATTTGTCTGAAGTTCTCTTTCTTTATTGGGTATTTGGTTTAGGTATAATCATAATTGTGACTTCAAAGAACAGATTGGGTAGTGTTCCTTATGTTTCTATTTTGTGGAATATTTTGAAGAGTATTGGTATTATATCTTCTTTGAAGATCTGATAGAAGTCTGCATTAAACACATCTGATCTTGGGCTCTTTTGGTTGGGAGACCTTAATGACTACATCTAATTCTTTGGGGGTTATCGGACTGTTTAGATGGTTTATCTGATCCTGATTTAACTTTGGCACCTGGTATCTGTCTAGAAGATTGTCCATTTGATCCAGAATTTCCAATTTTGTTGCATATAGACTTTCGTACTAGCTGAGGACCCAGCTATACCACTCCTGGGCATATAACCAAAAGATTCTCCAATACATAATAAAGACACATGCTTCACTGTGTTCATAGCAGCCTTATTTATAATAGCCAGAAGTTGTAAAGAACCCAGATGTCCTTCTGCAGATAAATAGATACAGAAAATATGGTACATTTATACAATGGAATACTAAACAGGTATTAAAAACAATGACTACATGAAATTCTTAGACAAATGGATGGAACTAGAAAATATCATCCTGGGTGACATAACCCAATTACAAAAGAACACACATTGTATGCATCTTTTTAACATTGATACTAAAATATCCACTTACATAAATAATTATCCTTCTATTGCAAGATTATAGACTGACAAGCATACACAAACACACATACACACACACACACACAAACAAGTATGGTCATGGAGCTCTGGTAATTGCAACATACCTATAAAGGAAAAATAGATTGAAAGGCATACCCTATATATTATATATTTTTAATGGTCTTATTCAAGAAATGAATTAAAATTGAACACATTTTTATTGATAATGATAAAAATAATGAGAATAGTTTGAGAAATTCTAGTGTGTTCATTCCTTCTAGAGAATATAAGAAAATTTCTTAGTTAGGCATGGTATTTGCCAGAAATTTATTTAGGCATCAATTATCCATTGTGAAAAATATGCATGTACCATTCTTAGTTAAAATTTTTTTAAAGCATATTTATAAACTTTAAAAAGTTTGCATCATCAGGCTGTATAGTAATGTGACTTCTGACACACCATTGTGCACTATAATAACGCTTTATTTCTGCCATTTATAGCTGACTTCTTTGGATAATATCATTTTTTGTAAAATGTATACTACAGGTAATTAAGAGGCTGGATTCATTTACTGAAATAGACTGAAAATATTTTTAATCTTTTTAAAAACATTCTATAACATAAAATTGAAGTTAGTTTTATACTTGGTGAATTTCGTATCAAGCAAATAACCAGATGGATAGATTTTTTTCAAGTTTCTCTTTTGTTTTATACTGATAATTCATTAATTTTATTAAAATGATTATATATTCTCTTCTCTCTATTGAGTAGGACTGTAATATCCACACTTTGGTGTGATTGTCTTTCTTGGGTTTCATGTGATCTGTGAGTTGTTTTGTGGGTATTCCGAGCTTCTTTTTGGCTAATATCCACTTATCAGTGAATACATACTGTGTGTGTTCTTTTGTGACTGGGTTACCTCACTCAGGAGACTTGATGACCCAGGATGGGGGATCACTAGGGCACTGAGGCAATGGGCCTGGGCAGGTGGGGGAGCAACCTCATAGAGGCAGGGAGGAAGGAAGAGGGGATAGAGGGCTTGTGGAGGGGAAGCTGGGAAGGGGGATTACATTTGAAATGTAAGTAAATAAAATAACCAATAAAAATGATTATATATCGTTAGAGATTTTTAAAATATCGTGTTATGGTTTGAATATGAAATATCCTTCTTCAAGACAAGTGTGGTGACTTTGAACTTGATGATCATTCCACAGGAGATGAACTGGATTTCTCTGATCCTTTTCTACATCTGCTCCTTTCCATGTCCTTCACAATATTAACCCATCCTCTCTTGTTCCTGCCTACCATGTTGTGCAACAACAACAACAAAAATGGTCTCTATCCTGATACAAGGATTACTATTGGCTCAGAAGCAATAGACTTAGCCAACCTTGGGATGAAACCTCAGATGCTATGAGTTAAAATAAACTTTACCTCTTTTAACTGATTTGTATTTGACATTTTTTTACAACAATGTAATTGTCAACAAAAATGAATAAATAATCATGTCTTATTTGGCTATAAATGAAGAAATATTCATGAGAAATTTACATGTATTTACATGTACTCTTGGAATGACAAAATCTTTTGTGCTTTTTAAGTTTTCTATTTCCAACACTTACATGACTCATGTGGCTTGTGTACTCACATGTGACTTGATAGGTATGTAAAAGGTGTGCAGCAGTACATTACTTCTTCTAATACAAGGGTCCAGAAAATTAAACTAAGACCTCAGGCATAGCAATAAGGATATTTACCTGAGGAGTCATCTCACCTGACAAATTTATAAAATTATTTGTGGGATCAATAAGGATTAAATTGATCAAATAGCTGAGTTTTAAAGAATATGCATGTATCTCATTTATTTTGCTTTAACAGAAAAGTAGAATTAAACTATTAGATAATATTACTGAGTTGAAGAAATTGTGCAGAAACATTTTTTCACCAGAATCTGAGACAGAACTTTAACTTCTAAATATCACAAAAGGAAATAAATTCACTGCCAAAGAAACAGCAGCTAGTAAAATCTATTTGGCCTCGCTTGCATTTCTGATCCCCAGATCCCAACAGTTTTTGTTGCTAGAAAATCTTTTAATCAACCCTTGTGAGGAAATGTAAGGTTCAAAGCCATCCTAATGCATGATAAAAATGAGTGAAAAGAATAAGGCTAATGAGAACAAGGGAAGAAATTAAGTAATTTAAATAAATATAAAGTAGGCTTGTACAGCTTTCCATCTACACTGACAAAAATGTTCAGATTATCCAACGGCATGGTTAAGTCAATAATTTTAACTTCATTAAATGTGATTTATTACGTTAAGAGACTATTAACATGTTATAAAATATAGGATCATGGGTAGGATTCTAAAAATTTTTAATCCATACTGATGTAAATTATTGATGAATTGCTTAAGGAAACTAAAATAATATTAAGGATATAAATATTAACTCAAAAATAAATTGACAATGGCTTTTCAAAACCATGCATCTTATAATTATTAACTAATTGTATAGTTGGCATATCTTAAACAACTTTAGAATAGCATTTACAAATCATCTATGTATTATACATACCTGCTGAAAATCCTGGTAATGAGTAATACATCATAGATCTAGATCCCATGTGGACAGCTAATTATTTCGTTTATATCATATGTCAAATCACCAAGCACAGACCTATCTTTCAGTGATAATCCACCATTTGCAATGGAGACCTTGAAATAAAACTCAACAAATCTATTTCTGTAAAAAATGATGTCATGTTTTTCTGACAATGACTGAATGGATAGTTGGTTGTGCAATAGAGCCTATCATACTTTTAATTTGACGTGTTCTTGAACAAAGATACCAAAACAACTTTCATTTCATACTTTCAAAGAGCCACTAGCACAGTTTGCTTTTTCTCAATTAGAACACTTAAGTAAGTTAAAAGCATTCTATATTCTATAAAATGTGAGCACATGTTACTTTTCTCTGTACATGATTTATGAAGCAAAATGCTTCCTAGATTGTTCTATGCAGTCTCAAAAGGCAGAATTCCATATGTTCTAGGATTTTAATAACATCAAATGTATATGTTCTTTATTTATCAATGTCCTTTACAACTTCTCCTGCAGGGACTTAGTTTATTTTCAGATCTGCCTCTTCACGATTAATGCTGAAATAAACAAGGAGGTCACGAAACCTGTGCAATGGGGAATGAAGAAAAAGGGAATGTGCGGATTAAACAGAATTCTTCTTAGTAGTTTGTTTTCCTTTGTCATGCCTGCACTTAATAGAGTCTGTTTTTTAAGTTTGTGATGGAAACAAGCTTAAATGTCCTTATCACCAAGAAATGAAAATATAAATGAAAGATGTTAATTATGAAAACTAGAGTATTACATAATGTATGAAATTATTTGTTTTTAAAACAAGGTAATATACATGTCTTTCACATTTTTCAGATTTATAAAAAATGATCACTATTGGCCTGTATTTCCTATGCCCTTAAAAGTACAAAATTAAAGTTTAGAATACTTTGCTTCCTTCTGTAATATTAGATCCTGATGTAATTTAGTTACTTGTGAAACCTTCCACCTCATATTCTATTCTGCCTAAAAGAGTACATAACTCTATTGGTTAAATTTTAAAAAGTCTATGTATGTAAAGAAAAGACATCTCAAGTGTATTTTAAATTGTAATTTTGACAAATATTTCAAATGTATTTTCAAATATATTACCTTATTTATATTACTTCACAATATCAAACTTCTTAACTATATTTAATGAGTTGCACTTTGTTAACTTACAATGATTCCTGTAAAATCTGTAGAATGTTTACATTCTTACTAGGTTTTGGTCTTTATATAATGTTAAAATACATTTCAGTCAGAATACATTAAAAATCAGGCTATGTTTTTTTTTTTTTTAATTTTCATTTCTCATAAACTACAATATCTTTAAAACACACAGAATTCAAACTCTAACTGTATTAAGGGTTACTTTCTGGGAGTTCAATATTCCAGTTTTAAGATAATCACATTGCAGATATGTTTAAATACCTGTAAAGTAAACTGCTTTTGGCTTAGTGAGCAGCATTACAGTTCTCCAGTTAGATTTTTGGCATATTTCCAGTTTCATTTTTTGTTTTATAAATGGAGACTTTTTTTAGCAACTTTTTATTTTTAAAAAGTAAACATGTACATTACTGCATCTCCAGCTCAGTGAAACCACAGTGGACTGTACATAATCTAATACACAAAATGCACTGGAGGTTTGAAGAATAATGTGTAACAAATTAAGGGCTAGACACATCTTTGCTTTCTAAAGAAGCTCATAGGAAAAAAAAAAAAAAAAAGAAACATCTCCTTCTTGCTGGGCTCCAAACTATAGGAATTGATCTTCCTTAGGAATTCAAATTTCACCAAAAAATCTCTCTAGTTGGAGACAAGTGAGAGAACAAGATATGGACAGAATTTTGCTTGAAAATCAATTCCCTACTTTATTAATATTATAGAACTATTTGATGAATACATGTAACATATATGTACATATATACATATATAGACACACACGAATATATATGTATATATGTGAGCACAAATAAGAATATACATACATATACATATATGTATATGTATATATGATGTATATGTATGATGTGGTTGATCTGCTCTTCTTGAATTGTAATGAATTACCACTCATAAATTGGACATTCTATGGATAAAAAATTTAAACTGTGCAGCAAAATGTTATGAGAAAGTTTACAGATTAATCATTTTGACATAGAAAAGAAAATAACCAGTTATTAGGTTTTATTAATGTTTCCTATGTCTCAGTTCATTAGTGATACATATTTACCAGAAGCATATTTCATGTTAAAATATATAAAATAGTTTCTATGCTAATTAATTCATAAAAATATGTATCACAGAAGATATAATCATGACCATCTTTCCATCTTCTTCTTGTCGTACAGTTCTTTCACTTGTTTGTTAGAATTACACCAAGATATTTTATATATCTGTGGCTATTGTGAAGGTTATTCTTACCCTGTTTTCTTTCTTTGTCCATTTATTGTTTGTAATAATGGAAGGCTACTGATATTTTGAGATAATATTGTATCCAGACACTTTGCTGAAGCAGCTTATCAGCTATGGAAATTCTTCATTGAATTTTTTGAGGTCACTTATGTCTACTAATATCTCATCTTTAAATAGTCACAGTTTGACTTCTTTTTTTTTACAATATGTATTCCCTTTAACACCTTCCACTGTCTTATTGTTCTAGTTAGGACTTCAATTACTGTAATGAAGAAATAGTGCTGCCTTGTCTTTTCCCTGATTTTAATAGAATTGTTTTAAGTTTCTCTCAATTTAATTTGATGTTGGCTAATGAATTATTGTATATTGTCTTTATTATTTTTAGGTATGTATCTTATAGCCCTACTATCTCCATGACTTTTTATCATTGATGGAATTATGTATATGGTACAATTCCTGCATTTCCGGAATGAAACCTACTTGATCATGATGGATTATACTTTTGATGTATTCTTGTATTCAGTTCATGAGTATTTTATTGCATATTTAAGGGAAGTTGGTCTGAAATTCTCTTTCTTATTGAGTCTTTGTGTCATTTAAGTAACAGTTTGTCAAAGTTCCTTCTGATTCCAATTTATAAAACAGTTTGAGAATTATTAGTCTTAGCTCTACAGTGAACATCTGCGCTAACAACACCCTTTGTTTATTGGTTGGTTTAGTTCAGTTTTGTTTTCTAATTGGGAGACTTTTAAGAACTGCCACTATATCCTTAATGGTTAAAGTACTATTTAGTTTTTTTACTTGATAATCATCCATTCTATTTAGATTTTCCTGTTTTGTGGAGTATTGTCTTTTGAAATAAGACTTTATAATTCTTTAGATATCCCCAGAGTTTGTTGTTATGTACCCATTTAATTTCTTATTTTCTTGCCTTTGATACTGTCTCACTTCCTAATATTTGGTTTGGCTAAGGGTTTGTCTATCTTGTTAATTTTTTCAACGAGCCATTTCTTGGTTGACTTTAGTATATTGTTTTCTTTTTCTCATCTATTTATTTCAGCTTTCAGTTTGATTATTCCCTGCTCTCTAGTCCTCTTGGGTGTGTTTGTTTCTTTCTCTTCTAGAGCTTTCAGGTGTGCTGTTTTGTTGCTAGCGTGAGATCACTACAATTTCTTTCTCTTTGTTTATATTTTTACCTTTCTTTAAGGAATTTATTCATTTCTACTTAAATGCCTCTATAATTTTTATAAGTTTGGATTTATGATCATCTTCTTATGCTTTGGCTATGTTTTGATATCCAAGGATTTCTATAGCAGAATAACAGCACTCTGATAGTGCCATATTGCCCTGGCTCTTGTTGATTGTGTTTTTATGCTATTGTTTTGCCCTCTGATTGGTCCCTGGTATGGCCTATGTGTTCTTGATGCCAGCAGGAATTCATAGGGAGGTAGGCCTGACAATGGCTCTCACGGGATAGCCTTCAGCTCACCTCTAAAAGCTATGCCCCAGATAGATTCATCAGGCAGAGAAGTATCTGAGGGATTGGCTGGGAAGGGCTCTAAGATGGATGTTCCTTGGGCCCAGAAGTCCTCCTCGGGAAGGCAGGAAGAGACCTGGGCCAGAAGTTGGAGGTTTATGGTTCAGTTAGTTTGTTTTTATTTTCATTCTTTGTTGTTTTGCTTCTTTTTATTTTCTTCATTTTTTTAAGAGAGAGTGATCATGACTTTGAATGAGTAATGAGGTAAGAGTAATCTGGAAAATTTGGAGAAGGGAAAGAATATTATCAAACACATTATTTTTAGTCAATGAAATTGTTTTGGGGAAGAATTAAGAGATATGCCCATGTAGGTGGAGGTATGTCACTAGAGGAACATATTAAGATTTTCAAAATGCACTCCTGGTGCAATATCTCTCTGATTCTTACTTGTGAATTCATATATGTACTCTTAGTTACCCCAGCAATATTTCTGACATTTGCTGTCATTCTCAACATCATGATCATGGACTCACCCTCTGAAACTGTAAACAAATTTCAGATCCTTATTTTTGTTATGAGTTGCCTTGGTCTAGGTATTTTTTCACAGCAATAGAAAAATAACTAAGACAATTTAACTATCAATAAGTTATCCAATCCAAAATGGTTATTCCTAAATACACGTGCTTCTAACTAAATTAGCTCCTCAGGGTAGAATGAAAGATATATAAACAGAGTTCTCTTTTTTAACTTCACACTGAAAATAATGAAGTCATTCCTGAGAAGGAACAAAACCTGTCTCCAAATGCCATTGGTATTTTTACAAATATGGGTGTTCTTACTATCTATATGTAACTAAGCAGGGGAAATCTACTTGTTCATCTTTGAATTATTTATGCTATCAATCCCATCTTCTTCAGCATTTGTGAAAAAGAAACATTCCTCATGCATAAAAGAGGAAACACAGAAATCATTTAAAATTGTTTTATCAAGAAATATTAAAATATATTAGCTTATAAGATTATCACTCAGTATCTTTGGGTTTACTCAATTTACTATATGAGGTAAATGTGCATACATTACCTAGTGTCTTTATTTATGAACTAGGAATTCTATTTAAGACTGGAATACTCGGGACCTTAAATAGGTACCTGTCATGAAATTTTTCCATAATTTCATAAATTTCTGTTTTCACATTCTCTATAATTTTCATTGTCTGTAAAGAGAGAGACTTGTAGTTAACATAAGCCATGAATCACCATATATGAGAATGAACTTGCATTGTTTTGTTGTCTTAATTCTGTTCATTTCATGTTTTATGGTCAGATCTTAGAACTGAAGTCTGCCATAAAAATAGTGGTTGGTTCATAAGCAGCATAGAGACTTTTTATAAACCTATAAATCATTGTTCTACATAAAATAGGAACCAAAAATAAATTATACCTTTAACATCCATTATACCTTTAACATCAATGTATAATGACAGAGAATGTTTTAATTACAATTTTCATGGTCTATTAATAAACATATAACATAAGCATATCAGTAACATGTCATCTATCACTTTCTGGTATTTGAAGTTTCTACTGAAAACAATTAATAATGAAAGTTAATAAAGAAAATTATAGACGAGCTTCTAGTTTCTATCAGTGGCAGGAGACCGATGCCTTGGCCACCAGGGCTCCATAGCCAAATAGTACTGGGAGAAAGCTATCCTCCCAGAAGGGGGGGGGCAAGACTAACTGCTCAGAAGGACCCACCTGAAATTCCCAGGTCACAAGGACTGAGGAATGGGGATCTGGTTTCTTTTAGTGGCTGGAGAGCAGATCCTGTGACTTAGGGCTCCATAATCATATAGTGCCAGGAGAGAGCGGGTATGCCAGGAATGCCAACACACCATTAAGCACAGAAAGAACTAGTCTCCAAGGAGTATTGACACAGAGGATTGCAGGAAAGACAAGCCACAGACAGAGAGAGTAAGACCAGCTAACACCAAGGATAACCAGATGGCAAATGGCAAGGGCAAGAACACAAGGAACAGAAACCAAGACTACTTGGCATCATCAGAACCCAGATCACCCACCACAGCAAACCCTGGATACCCCAACACACCAGAAAAGCAAGATTCAGACTTAAAATCACATCTCATGATGATGATAAAAGATTTTAAGAAGGAAATAAATAACACCCTTAAAAAATACAAGAGAACACAGGTAAACAACTGGAAGTAGTTAAAGAGGAAACACAAAAATCCCTTAAAGAATTACAAGAGAACACAATCAAACAAATGAACAAAACCATTCAGGTATTAAAAACAGAAATAAAAACAATAAAGAAATCACAAAGGGAGACAACCCTGGAGTTAGAGAACCTAGGAAAGAAATCAGGAGTCACAGATGCAAGCATCACCAACAGAATACAAGAGATGGAAGAGAGAAACTCAGGTGCAGAAGATACCATAGAAAACATGGACACAACAGTCAAAGAAAACACAAAATGCAAAAAAACTCCTAACCCAAAACATCCAGGATATCCAGGATACAATGAGAAGACAGAACCTGAGGATAATAGTTATAGAAGACAGTGAAGATTCCCAAATTAAAGGACCAGTAAACATCTTCAACAAAATTATAGAAGAAAACTTCACTAACCTAAAGAAAGAGATGAAAATAAATACACAAGAAGCCTACAGAACACCAAATAGACTGGACCAGAAAAGAAATTCCTCTTGTCACATTATAGTCAAAACACCAAATACACTAAATAAGGAAAGAATACTTAAAGCAATAAGGGAAAAAGGGCAAGTAACATACAAAAGCAAACTATCAGAATTACACCAGATTTCTCCCAGAGACGATGAAAGCTAGAAGATCCTGGACAGATCTCATACAGACTCTAAGAGAACCCAAATGCCAGCCCAGGCTGCTATACCAAGCAAAACTTTCAATAATCATAGATGGTGAAACTAAAATATTCTATGACAAATCCAAATTTGCACAGTATGTTTCCACAAACCCAGGCCTACAAAGAATAATAGATGGAAACTGCCAACTCAAGGTGGTTAACTACACCCAAGAAAAAGCAAGAACAAAATCTTTCAACAAACTCAAAAGAAGATAGCTACACAAACATATAAACAACATCGAAAATAACAGGAAGCAACAATCACTATCTCTAATCAATATCTCTTAACATCAATGGTCTCAATTCTCAAATAAAAAGATATAAACTGACAGACTGGATCCATAAATAGAACCCAGCATTTTGCTGCATCCAGAAAACACATATCTGTGTTAAAAACGAACACTAACTCAGAGTAAAAGGCTAGAAAACAATCTTCCAGGCAAATGGCCCCAAGAAACAGGCTGGAATAGCCATTCTAATATAGGACAAAATTGACTTTCAAACAAAAGTCATCATTTGAGAAAATAACAAGATAGACAAACATGAACCCTTAGCCAGACTAACCAGAGGGCACAGAGACAGTATGCAAATTAACAAAATTAGAAATGAAAAGGGAGATATAACAACAGATTCTGAGGAAATAAAAAAAATCATCAGATTCTACTACAAAAGCCTATACACAACAAAATTGGAAAATCTGGAGGAAATGGACACGTTTCTATGGAGATACCAATTACCAAAGTTAAATCAGGATCAAATAAATCATCTAAACAGTTCCATAACCCTTGAGAAATAGAAGCAGTCATTAAAAGTTTCCCAACCAATAAAAGCACAGGACCAGATGGGTTCAGTGCAGAATTCTATCAGACCTTCAAAGAAGACCTAATACCAATACTCTTCCATCTATTCCACAAAATAGAAACAGAAGGAACACTACCCATGTCATTCTATGAGGCCACAGTTACACTGACACCAAAACCCCAAAGACCCAACCATGAAAGAAAACTTCTGACCAATTTCTTTTATGAATATCGATGCAAAAATACTCCATAAAGTTCTTGCAAACTGAATCCAAGAATACATAAAAACGATCTTCACCATGACCAAGTAAGCTTCATCCCAGGGATGCAGGGATGGTTTAATACCCGGAAATCCATCAATGTAATCCACTATATCAATAAACTCAAAGAAAAAAAAAAAACCACATGGTCTTTTCGTTAGATGTTGAAAAAGCATTTGACAAAGTTTAACATCCCTTCATGATAAAAGTCTTGGAAAGATCAGGAATTCGAGGAACATACCAAAACATAGTAAAAGCAATATACAGTAACCCAGTGGCCAACATCAAACTAAATGGAGAGACACTCAAAGCAATCCCACTAAAATCAGGGACTAGGCAAGACTGCCCTCTCTCCCTATCTATTCAATATAGTACTTGAAGTTCTAGCTAGACCAATCAGACAACAAAAGGAGGTCAAAGGGATAAAAATTGGAAAGGAAGAAATCAAAATATCACTATTTGCAGATGATATGATGGTATACTTAATTGACTGGAAAAACTCCACCAGAGCACTGCTACAGTTGATAAACAACTTCAGCAAAGTGACTGGATACAAAATTAACTCAAACAAATCAGTAGCCTTCCTATACTCAAAGGATAAGCAGGCTGAGAAAGAAATTAGGCACATGACACCATTCACAATTCTCACAAACAATATAAAGTATCTTGGTGTGACTCTAACCAAACAAGTGAAAGATATGTATGACAAGAACTTCAAGTCTGAAGAAAGACATTGAAGAAGACCTCAGAAGATGGAAAGATTTTCCATCTTCTGATTTCCCATGCTCATGGATTGGCAGGATTAATATAGTTAAAATGGCCATGCTGCTGAAAGCAATTTACAGGTTCAATGCAATCCCCACCAAAATCCCAACTCAATTCTTCATAGACTTAGAAAGAGAAATTCTCAAATTCATATGGAATAACAAAAAATCCAGGATAACAAATACTATTCTCAACAATAAAAGGACTTCTGGGGGAAGAAACCTCCCTGAGCTCAAGCTGTACTACAGAGCAGTAGTGATAAAAACTGCATGGTATTGGTACAGTGACAGGCAGGTAGATCAATGGAATAGAACTCAACACCCAGAAATGAACCCACACACTTATGGACACTTGATCTTTGACAAGGAACTAAAACCATCCAGTGGAAAAAATACAGCATCTTGAACAAATGTTGTTGGTTCAACTGGAGGTCTACAGGTAGAAGATTGCGAATTGAATCATTCCTATCTCCCTGTACAAAGATCAAGTTCAAATGGATCAAGGACCTCCACATAAAACCAGATACACTGAATCTAATAGAAGAGAAAGTGAGGGGGAGTCTCAAACACATCGGCACAGGGAAAAAGTTCCTGAACAGAACACCAATGGCTTGTGCTCTAAGATCAAGAATTGACAAATGGGACCTTATAAAATTGCAAAGCTCTGTAAGGCAAACGATACTGTAGATAGGACAAATCGGCAACCTACCGATTAATAGAAGGCTAATATCCAATGTATACAAAGAATTCAAGAAGCTAAACTCCAGAGATCCAAATAGCCCTATCAAAAAATAGGGAACAGAGCTAAACAGAATTCTCAACTGAGGAAACTCTAATGGCTGGGAAGCACCTATAGAAATGTTCAATATCCTTACTCATCAGGGAAATGCAAATTAAAAAAAACCCTGAGATTTCACCTCACACCAGTCAGAATGGCTAAGGTCAAACACTCAGGTGACAGAAGATGTTGGCGAGGCTGTGGAGAAAGAGGAACATTCCTCCATTGCTGGTGGGAATGCAAGCTGATACAACCTCTCTGGAAATCAGTTTGGCAGACCCTCAGAAAAATGATCATAATACTACCTGAGGACCCAGCTATTCCACTCCTGAAGATGCTTCAGGAAGATCTTCTGGATCTGAAGATCCAGAAGATGCTCCAACATGTAATAAAGACACATGTTCCACTATGTTCACAGCAGCCATATTTATAATAGCCAGAAACTGGAAACAACCCAGATGTCCCTCAACAAAGGAAATGTTGATACATTTACACAATGTGCACAGAAAATGTGGTACATTTACACAATGGAATACTACTCAGCTATTAAACACAATGACTTCATGAAATTCGCAGACAAATGGATGGAACTTGAAAATATCATCCTAAGTGAGTTAAAGCAGTCACAAAAGAATGAACATGATATATATTCACTGATAAGTGGTTATTAGCCCCAAAGGTCGAAATACCCAAGAGTCACGTCACAGCAACCGTAGGGCTGATTGTGAGGTCCCAGATGGAGGACTTGGAGAAGGGACTGAAGGAGCTGAGGGAGTTTGCAGCCCCAGGGAGGGAACAATAGTGGCAACTGGCCTGACCCCTTGATACTCCCGGAGAGTGGATTACCAAGCAAAGAATACACATGGAGGGACCTCTGATGCTGGCCACATATGTGGTAGAGGAGGGTCTTGTTAGATATCAGGGGGAGCAGAGTGTTGGGAGCCGCCTGAGCACCCACATCCGCCATTACAAGATGGCGCCTACATCTGGCCGAGGACAAGTTGTAAACAGGCTAGTGCGCATGCACCAGGTAATTTTCCACCTCAGAGTCTCAGCCTCTCTCGTGGCGGCATCTGGCCTGGTGTGCGGGAGCCAATGGGGAAGCTCCATGTCCCAGGCAAGCGCTGTGACCCATATAAAGGGCGGGTATTCTATTGTTCTGAGTCTCCACTCGTGGCAAGCTTATGCTCTCCCTCTCAAGATGCATTGAAGCTTTACTGCAGAAGGATCCTATGTGTGCCGCGTCGTTCTTGCTGGCGAGACCGTAGCGCGGGACATCTGGTGCCGAAACCCGGGAAACTTTGTCATCATCAAGCACCTTTGGAGACCCCCTAGAAACAGGGAGGATTCAGAACTGCAGGGAGGTAGGTTCGGATAGGCATGTCGATCCTGGATCTTGATTTGGGGTTGCCCCCTTTTTGGTCTAACGCTGTTGAAGTTTTGCTGATTGTGTTAAGTGCCCTCATTTTGGTTTTACTGTCTTTGTATTGCAGCGAACAAGGTAGGGCCTATATAGATGCTGTAAGGGAGGGGCAAATCACCCCTGATAGGGTCCAGGACACCATGTCAGAAACCGGACGGAGTGAGAGGAGGGGTACCCAAAATCTTAGCAATGGAAATGGACCTCCTGGTAAGTCGAAAGACGAGGGAGAGATTAAAGATAAAATAGGAAACTGTCCCCCTGACAGGAATGTGGGCAGAAAAACAATTCTCATACCCAAGAAAAAAGCAAAAAGAAAGGGGGAGAGCCTCTACCCAGTTCAAGACCTTGAGGCTCTTCCATTGGAAACTTCAGACACTGACCCCCTTAGCTCTAGTGAGGAGTCAGAGCTAGAAGAGGAAGCGGCGCGGTATGAGGAAGATTGGCCGCCTTGTAATGGGCAGATGAAGCGGCCGCCGCCTTTGGCCCCTACGCGGACCATGCCTTCCGCCCCTCCCCCCTATGAGATGTGTCCCAACTCCTTTTCTTTTCTCTCTGATAAGGTTAAGAGAAAGGTACAAGCCGCTTTTCCAGTTTTCGAGGCAGATGGTGGAGTACGAGTTCATGCCCCTGTAGAGTACAGCCAAATTAAAGACCTGGCTGAAGCAGTCCGAAAGTATGGGGTAAATGCTAATTTTACTATAGTAATGTTAGAGAGATTTGCCGGGGCGTCCATGACTCCCGCCGATTGGCAGATGTTGGCCAAGGCTGCGCTCCCTACAATGGGCCAATATATGGAGTGGAAAGCTTTATGGCATGAAGCTACACAAGCTCAAGCCAGAGCCAATGCTACGGCACCGACCCCTGGACAGAGAGATTGGACCTTTGATATGTTAACTGGCCAAGGTCCTTTTGCGGTAGATCAGACCGCATTCAGGCAGAAAAGAGACTTTGGTATCTCTGCCATTATCATAGGTGTGGTGGCAGCGGCTGCGGTTACAGGGGCTGTCACTGCTTCGGCCCTTGCGCTCTCTGGAACAATGCAGACCGCCAATACCATTAATGAGTTGTCTGCAGCTGCCACCTTAGCTCTAGACAGACAGATATCCGCCAATACTCAAGTCCAGAGGGGCCTAATGCTGGTTAACCAGCGCATTGATCTTATTCAAGAACAACTGGATGTCCTTTGACAGCTAGCGCAATTGGGCTGTGAACAAAAGTTGCCAGGACTCTGTGTTACTTCCATACAATATGATAGATTTACAAAAGCAGCTAACCTGTCTAAAAGTCTTTCACAGTATATGTTACAGAATTGGATCCTTAAATTTGATGACACCCTGCGGGAATTGCCGACAGCAATTATTCAGATCAACTCCACCCGTCTTGACCTGTCCTTGACCCGAGGGCCTCTCTTCATGGATTTCCTTGGCAATTTCTTATTTCAAGGAATGGGTGGGGGTGGGATTGTTTGGAGCAGTGCTTTGCTGTGGGTTGGTGTTCCTCCTATGGCTCATCTGCAAACTCAGGGCCCAGACTAAAAGAGACAAGGTGGCTTGTTGCCTTAGAACAAAGAGCCTCGGGCGGTGTTTGGCTGTCCATGCTTAAACAATAGCAGTAGGTCGCCAGCCAGACAGTTCTTGCACACCCGCGAGTCTAGTCTCATTGCACTGGGTAGAATGTTTGGTCTGAGCAGCTCTTGAGGGATGTCGAGCAAAGCATCGCACAAGGCGGCCATCGTTGTGGGCCACCTTGGGAGATATGTCATCTGCACGAGGGTTGAGTGCCCTAGTTTCCCTCCCTCTAAAAAACGGCACTGGGCGGGTCAGGAAAACCTCGGGCGCGCATGAGCTTAGGGGTCTTCTCCTGTACAAGGCCCAACCTTTTGGTCAGGGGATTTGACCTCTATCTCCGCCCTCTTAAGAGTGTCCTACTTTGCTTACAGAAATAAAAAGGGGGAGATGTTGGGAGCCGCCTGAGCACCCACATCCGCTATTACAAGATGGCGCCTACATCTGGCCGAGGACAAGTTGTAAACAGGCTAGTGCGCATGCACCAGGTAATTTTCCACCTCAGAGTCTCAGCCTCTCTCGTGGGGCATCTGGCCTGGTGTGCGGGAGCCAATGGGGAAGCTCCATGTCCCAGGCAAGCGCTGTGACCCATATAAAGGGCGGGTATTCTATTGTTCTGAGTCTCCACTCGTGGCAAGCTTATGCTCTCCCTCTCAAGATGCATTGAAGCTTTACTGCAGAAGGATCCTATGTGTGCTGCCTCGTTCTTGCTGGCGAGACCGTAGCGCGGGACAGCAGAGGCCCTAGAATCTGAGGGAGTTAGATCCCCAGTATAGTAGAATGCCAAGAGTGGGTAGGTGGGTGGGTGGGTGAATACCCCCATAGTGGAAGGAAGAGGGGATAAGGAATGAGGAGGTTCCAAAGGGGAGAACTGGAAAGGGGGAAACACTTGAAATGTAAAGTATGAAAAGAAATGAAAAAAAAAAAACTTAAAAAATAAAAACAAGAAATAAATTAAATTTTCAATGTCTAGAGAAACCTAATTCTGAAGATGCACTAGGGAAAATATCAATAGTTTTATTTTCATATATTTCATAATCTATTGCTCAATAGACCATTTGGCAGGATTTTATATTGCAAATTGTAAAGTAAATTACTAATGTAAATTTATCTTACCTAGGTTTCTGTAAAACGCTCATCTAATTTTTATACAAATAAAAATTAATCTTCATTCAAGAAAAAAGAAAATTATAAGTATTAAAGATGGAATTAATTGTGTTACCTAACTTCAAAATACATAAAGAGAAAATAGGAATATTTAATTGAAAGCCAACTAAAATTTATTTTGATATATAAAGTAATAAAATAATAAAATAGAAGTGTATACTATTAGATATTTTTTTTAAAAAAATTCCTTAGTCAAAATAATTGCTTGCTTAATGGTAATACATTTGATGTTCCAGAATGTTAATTCAATTTATGATAACACTCTAAATATCCTCACTGTTTCATTAGTTTTTGACCTTGATGACAATTTGAATAACTTGAAGTGTTCCCAGTTATAAGGAAAATAATTCATGTTACCTCCTTATTCTCAGAAATTCTACTGTAATAGCTAAGTGTGTAGCAGGGGAATCTATAGTAAAAACAAATAAATCATCCCAAAACAAAACTCACAAAATATTAAAATATGATTTTTAGGTTTGAAAACGAATGTACTGGTGTTGGGGATTGGCTCCAATGCTGTGAATTAGCCTGGCCCACAAAATCAAGAATCTACATGTCTAAATATTGAAATTACTTGTCCCAAATTGGTCCCCAATAAAGAGTCAATGGCCAATGGCTTGGCAGATAGACTGACGTGTTTCTGTCTTTTATGCACGAATCCAACCTGCTCCTGGGCGAGTGCGCATGTGTGACAACCTGTGAGCCAGCTCAATTACCTGATTACTGCTACAAAATATTGCTTAATTATTTAATAAATCTTGAGTAAAATAAAGGAAGCACATAAATGGGAGCATTTCTGTGATTAGGTAAAACAAACTTTTGACATAGTCAAATACGGGTAGAGTTATGTCACTACTGGGAGAAGATAATCAAACAATGCATTTCCTTCTGAGTAGAAGTAATCTGTATGTCTGTAAAGGTAGGTGTGATGGCCAGAGTTCTGGCTATATAATTGTTAGATAAAATAATTGTATTTCTCAAATCTTTAAATGACTTAACGGAAGGATTAGATTTTCTCATTATTACTTGCTAGCGCGTATTTTTTTCATTACCTGCTGTTTCTACTCTACCATTTGTTTCTTTACACTTTTCAAATGAAATCCTACTTTCGATTTATAGCATTAGCTTGTCACTGTTTAACATTTTCTGTAAAGAGTGTTGGAATCTTAGGGGAAAGCACGCAATAGAGGTTTAATCAATCACATATAGAATGCAGAGCTGTGCTGGGACACTGGACTTAGAGTGTTAATAAGTCCTTCGGGTTTTCATTTGCACAGACTGGATTTTTTTTTTTCCACAAAAAAATATAGGACAGATAATCTATTCTGCCAAGGGAGCTACACCTTCTCTCTTACTCTACTACTAGCTAGAAAACGTTGCAGTTCTTAATCTAGAATGCGTTGCTTATACTGTTTTACATGGTTTTGTGACACATTTGCTCTTTAATACTGTGCTTGCCTTTCTAAAACCAGTATAAAGCAGATGAATTTTACTCATTAGATGTTTCCATATTTTAGTTAGGTTGTTTGATTTTTCTATGAATATGTTTGATTCAATTTTAAATCTGGTAAATCATTTACCAAAGAGCTAAGAAAAAAAAATTATGATTCACATTTCTACAAGGTTGTAAGTGTTTCAAGGGTCTATCTTTTACTAAATGTCAAGAGTTTTACAGAGATGCAAATATTATAGTATTTTCTTGTTAAGAATATTTAGGAAACTTAATACTAAAATCAACTAAAATACTCAGCATATTTTGGGGGGGGGTGTTTTAATGAAATGATTGCCTATAAAAGTAAAAAGATATTTTGTATGTAAATATGAACAATAGGTCTTATTAATAACAATTTTGGATAAAATACGGTTAATTCTTCATGAATTTCCAAAAAAAATGTTATTGCATTGAGGATTATGATAAAAATTTTTCTCACTGATTTTGATGTGTCTTAGTTGATAATTTGCTTTACGTTGCTTGTTATACTTAGCTTGTGTTAGAGTACTGTGGTATGCTGTTGTACTAAATTAATTATGTATCCTGTAAATCCAGTAATATCCTTTTGATTAGCCTTAGTGTCTTTATAAAATTTCAACTGACATTTTTACTTAATATCCTTTTAAAGAAGATGTGTTGAGAAAAGAATTTAGAAATAAAATTGGAATTTTAATCACAATTCTTACAACACATTTACCACTGAGCAAATCTTCATGCTTTTAAAAGACTCATGGTATTTATAATCTGTTAAATGCCCATGTTGATCTTGAGAAATGCATATATAATTATGATATTTATAAGTTAACAATCTGGAAAATATTTCTGTGGAGTACTAATTTGTTTGGCTATATTGTGATATAATAACAAAGATGAATGGAAGGAACATTACATGATTTTCTTTCTGAAATATTTTGTTGTCTATGAATAGACTGAATTTAGATGCATATATTTCAATGCTTTCATCCTGGTTGATTATGTGGTTAATAAAACATGGTTATTGATTATATTAACTGTGAATATGCATATGCAGAATTTAAAGTGTCATTTTAACATAGATTATGAATATTTAATTGTGTCATATTAAACATTTTCTCTCTGAAAATTTCCTTCCCAGTATACTGGTTATGTAATGTAGAAGATAGTATCTACTAGATGAGTGGTTTAATTTCACATACTGATTTGAATAGGATTTATACCTAGAACTTTTGCTAATAATGCCATAGTTAACTCATGACCATTTTCTTTTATTTTTATATATTGATTTTGCTTTATGTAGATATACATTCTTGATTGTGTATGTGTGTACCACTAACATGTATGTACTCAGGCAGGCTAGAAGCAGATGCTGGACACCTTACCTTTGGTGTTAAAAGACCTTGAGAAGTGTCTGATGTGGGTGTTGTTGATAGAACTGTGGTCTGCAGGAGCAGCAAGTGCTCTTATTTGCTCTGTTATCATACCAGCCCTGACTCATGATTATATCCCATAGCTAGAATTTAGAAAAAATGTCTGTTTTTATGACTTTATGGCTTCACATAAAGAAAGCAACTTACACATAAGTTTACAATATTGTTCTAATCATTTTATTTTAAATAACATTTTAAAATCATAAAACTATATTTCATTCATCAAATAGAATTTGCTGTCATAAAAGTGGACATACATGACATGAAAGGTAATAAATTGTGTGGTAAATGGAGATGATATCTAAGAGAAAGGGTATTTATTTCTTACAACTAGATAGAAAAATATATATCAAAATTTAGCTGGTTGTTAGTCAATTATTTTTCATTCATGCATCAAAGCAAAGGCAGTACTGTGGTTTACAACATGTTAACATGGATGAATATGTTAACTCACCATCAATGTACAGGTTATTTCCTTTGTGCCATCATTTATAAAACATTAAAATTATTTGCACCCCATTCTTATTTTCTACAGTTCGAATTTGAAGTTTGATATCTGGATACTTACTTACTTAGAAAATATGATTTCTTACAGTTCTGATTTACTTATTGTGAATATCAATTCAAAATTAGCACTTGCTCTCCTAGTAAACATGAGCTATAATTAACTTCTAGCTTTCTAAAGGTTATCACACAATGAAGCACTTCAGTGTCCAGCATTACAATTTTTCAGATTATCTAATTACATGCAGTTATTTTATAGAACTATAATCCACATTCTAATTAGGAAAGATTAATAAGAAATTTATTAATGACTTCCAGCTTCCCAGGAGCACCATGATGAAATGCCAACATCAAAGTCTCTAAAAACAATATAAACTGATCATTTCATAATTCTAGAGACTGGAGCCTGAAATCAAAGTCTCTGCAAGAGTCTTTTCTCTACAATATTAGTATAAGAGGACTCTTTCTGACATATTCTATTTCGAGGTATTTCTTATGTGTTTTATGGGTGGCTTTTTATTCCATAAACTATGTCAGAATACCATCTTCCTATATGTGCCACCTTGAGGCACCCTTTTTATATGCACCAGTTTCATTTCAGGTTCTGCACTGTATTAATATATCAGATACAATGCGAACCATTCCATGCAAATATATCTACTCCTTTATTTTATAATTCATATTTTTAAATCCATTTATCCTTTTAAAAACTCTAGAAAGCTATTAAAAGTCAATTTCTGTTATGCTGGAAGATTTCAAGAAACCTTTTAGGTAGGGAGACATTTTTAACTTATAGAAGTTGTTCAAAATCATATGGAAAAAATAAACGTACCAATAATCCTTGTTAAAATTTAAAAGACACTGATAAATTCTCTACAGATTTTAAAATTTAAACCTTTAAAGTCTCTTCTTTTGGTATATCTGTTACATACATGTATTTCTAAAAATTCAACACTTCATCTAATCTTAATTTTCTGAATTTATTTTGTATTCACTTTAAAATGCAAGGTTTTCTTTTATAACAAGGAGCATAAACTAATTTTATGAAGAGCAGACAATTAAAAAGAAACAGTGTTGATAAAGAATGGGGAAAAGAAATTTAGGTCACATATATAAAATCATAAGGGCCTTGGAATATGAGCTTCCTTAAAGAGCTAAAATAAAACACAAAGACTAATATGAAAGAACATTGGAGTAGTTTTTTTGTTTTGGTGTTGTCTTGGTTTTTTATTGTCATTCACTTGGTTTTCTTTGTTTCAATAAGTTGATTGGACCAAGTTTGCCACAAAATAAATAGATAAATGAGAGATTCATAGATTGACAGATAGATATATTGATTGATGTTTGGATGATAGATTGGTTAGCAAATTAAATAGACTGAGATGTTAGCATGTTAATCCAATTCATTCAATTTTACATGCATCTTATACCAATAGTAATTAAATTCTCCATTTTGTTTAATGGAAAAATGCCTTAAAAAGTTTTCAAATTATCCTAACGCCATACAATGTCTGGAACATGCATATCATGCACTGCTTGGGTCTAAGTAAGATGATGGGAAGCGCAAGGTATCGCAGACACATTTTTAAATAAAGCAATGCTGGAAAAATGTAATTGATCACTTTATCTTAATCAATTGTTTCAAGTTAGGTATTTTATTGTTCAATTCTAATATGTATTTTGTACATTAGTAGGTGTATTAATGGATGTATGACTATGGTCTCTTTGCCCTAAAAAATGAATTTATTAGGCAGTAGATAAACTTGAAATCAAGGGTGGAGGACTGGATTTATTCTCTGATATCCACATGGTATAAGAAGAGAACCATTTCCAAGCACTTTCCACTGATGCTCTGAATTTTGCAGACATATACTGTCTGAAAAATCAAATTCTGAATTGTTTCATTTCTACACAAGCATCAGATATCTATTATCCCTAACTACAAAGTTCTCTGTGACTATTTCTTTTAAGTACAGATAGCTATTTACTGATGAATAAAAAAGTGTATGATTTTGATTTGTTAATTTAAATCAAAATTTATTTGTTTAAATCAAGCTGATGTATTCTGATAGTTTAAACACATTGAATTATCAATTTATAACTCTGTAATGCTTAGCATTTTATATATTCTGCTTCTTAACAACTGACCTATAAGTATCTTGCTGCTTTATACTTTATTTAATGAAAGTCTTAAATAAATCACTATACAGAGAAGATTTCAATGGAAATAACTAATTTTAACACACCTATTAGATATATAAAGCAGATCAAGAAAATAAAACCAAAATAATCTACAATTGTATATATATATATATATATATATATATATATATATATATATATATATATTTAAACAATCTTAAATTATATTTATTTGATAGGGAGGGGATTTCTGTGTGAGTCACAGTATAGCATGAGTTGCAGGATTATGTCTTATATGAAACTAAAAATTTTGTTATGAAGTATAATGACTAAGTATATTTTTGATTAGTAATTCTCACAAACCTCAGTGCATTTAATAAGAACATGCAATGAAGAAATGCATATTGCTTACTATGAAATACAACTTATTGATAGACGAAATGACTAAATAGTGTACTTATGTATTCATCTTAGTGACACAAATATCTAAAATATTCATACACGCTTACTAGCAGTTATTCATATCCTCAGGTAACAAAAGGTCAAATCATTTATGCCTAGAATTAAATTTAGCCAACTGCCTTTGGCTGGTGAGACCATGAGACCCAGGGGGAGATCTACCGTAGTTTTCCAAACTGTATACACTATACCTGCATTCTAAATACATATCCTTTCATGCATAATACGTACAACACTCATGTGTCTTGAAATAAGCATCTTTTTTGAGTATATGGCGATTGACAGAAAGCCACAACTGGTTAAAATGCAGAGAACAAAGACCATGGGTAGCTCACCCCAATTATTACCTAAAATATTATACTAATCCCAGGAAACATCTATGAAGGAGGGATCAGAGGATCAAGACAGCTGCTCAGAAATGGTTGCTACTTCTTCTATTTATTGGTTATTTTGCTTGTTTACATTTAAAATGTTATTCTCCTTCCTGCTTTCCCTTCTGCAAACCCCATATCCCTTCCTGCCTCCCCCCTGCTTATATGATGGTGCTCCCCAACAGACTCACCCAATCCAACAGTTCTGCCCTAGCAATCCCCTACACTGGGTCATCGAACCTCCACAGGACCAAGGGCCTCCCCTTCCACTGATGCCAGATAAGGCAATCCTCTGCTACATATGTATCTGGAGCCATGAGTGCACACTTTGGTTGTTGGTTTAGTCCCTGGCAGCTCTGGGGAGTCTGGTTGGTTGAAATAGTTGCTTCTAAACAAACAAGAAATAAATAAAATAAGGAGCAGTTGCATCTGGGAGAATTTTGTGGTGAATATGAAGATAGTATGTTATATGCAGTCTTTAAAATTAATAAAAGTAGTGAATTCTGGAGCTAGAGAGAATAGGATAATTTCCATTTACATATGGTAGTGTTAAGAGAAAAAAAGTGAACACTGAACAATGGGAAAGAAGAAGAATCAACAACTGTTTTTACAATTTAGTTTTTATCTCATACAAAAACTAAGAGAAAAAGACTGGGAAAGACTTTGATTGTTGATTTCCACAATTTTATATAAACCCACTTCAAATTGAGTTGAGCTTTAAATACCCTTCTTATTCATCTTTTTACCTTCTTAAGCATAAGGAAGGCAATACAGTTTCCTACTCACAAACTCACATCGATGCTATTCAAATTGAATATCCCATCTCCTCTCCTTCATATTTCTATGCTCATATTCACTGCCACATCCACCCAGATATACTCTTCCTCCTCACATTTGGAATATCTTGATATTATAGACTTAAGATGATTTGAAGGAAGAGACAGCTCTAGAGTCTAAAAATGCACATGGGTTTAGTGGATTTCATTGTGGATTCTCTGGTATAGAAGTTATTGCAATTATAGGTTTTGATACCTTAGGCTATTTCTTATATTGCTTTTTATGCTGACCTTATTCATCCATAAGTATTGAACATTTACCCTAGCTTAGTAATAATAAATTTGATTTTACTCTCCATAAACCTCTGATGAATACTTGGAGGAAATATTTTTTCATTTTATAAGGATAATAGTATTCTCTCTCTCTCTCTCTCTCTCTCTCTCTCTCTCTCTCTCTCTGTCTGGATGTTGAGAATTTGAGTCATCTGACATCATTAGTCATGAACTTTTTATTTTTTATAGAAGATAAATAAATACAAAAACAACTTATTGTGTTAAGACAGTATGATGGTCATCACATTTAATGATCAACTTCTTTATGGTTCCACAAAACAATTGTTTTACACAAAAGCCTTAGGATGAATTTCCTTTTAGCTATTAATAAGGAGACAAATTGAAAGGTCTATTCATTATTAGCAAATATAAGTGTGTTTCCTTTAATGAATATTCTGGTTATGGAGATGGGCAACAGACTACCAGCATGGATAATCATGTGGCCATCAACATAGAGTATTTGAATCCCTACAGACTTCCTAAATTAGCAAAGAGCAAAACAACAGACAGACTTGTTTGTTCTTTCCTACAGCTTTCTGTCAGGATGGGTTTTGATTTCTGAGTAAATTCTCTGGTGCTTTGTCTAATCTAGTATTACAAAAATAAAAAACCTAGAAGATGTTAGCAGAGTCTGAAGACCTTGCTAATGGGAATTATTATAATGATAATAAGGAGTTGGTCTCTGTTTAATTTCCCAGGAATTTAATTGATTGCTCCTAGGACTGGTCTTGAATTGTTCACAATACACCCCCTTGGTATGTGTTTATGTAAACAACTCTAAATGTTGATGATATTCAACCTAACTTATTTAACCATGCTTAGAAAGATGATTTGTCTATGTTTTAACAACTCTCTGACTTCCAATATTCATGAACTCTTTGATATTTATGAGAATTTTAGAAGAAAATGACATTCTAAATTTCTTTTGAACATTTGTGGCTTTTAGTGAAATAAATTATGGTATGCATTTGCTAAGATCATGAAAACATGAAGTATACAAATACCTTAGTAAAGGTATCTAATTCTATTTATGGCTTTTTAATCACCAGTATTTGTACAAACTAATGTTTTATTCCTCAATGTCAGCAACCTTCCAAAAAGGATTTTAGTCCCAGTATACATCATTTCAATAAAAACTGTGTCCTCGGTTTAATGAAGCAACCATTTTAAATATAGTTAATAATTTGATAGTACTAGCATGATAGTGAGTACCATGTCTTTATTCTATATGGGACAGAATGATATTAATAAAATGTTAAATTTATGTAGTGGAAGTATAAGAAAAAAGGTAAGAAAGATTTGGGGAGGAGTGAGACATATCTCCTTTGAAGGGGCAATTTAGATAAAGAACACTATGAAGGTGAATCTTATTTCCATCATGGATGTATTGTGTTTTCCAAATCTACATATACAGATTCAGTGAGTAAATACCTTCTACAAATTTAACCATCTTAAATAAGTCATCAGCATTTACTAGGGCAACTAAAAACAATTCCTTACAAAGCAGATTGTTTCTTAGTAAGGCAGAGAATGGGAAATTTCTTGAGTTGCATTATGTGGTCTATTATTGTTATTATTAACTCGTCTCATTGTTGACCAAGGCTTTTATTATGGGCAGAGAGAATGAATGTGGTAATCCAGAGATGACAAATGAGAAAGGGATGCTAAATAGCTATTTTGTTTTATTAGATCATGAGTATAATAGAAAGCAGAGGGATCCTCAGAAAAATAAAGACATTCTTGTCAGCTCTGCAGAAATATATCCATAAGCATAAGAGAGAATACAAAATACGAACTTTGGGAATTAGCTCATTAAAAAGATGCAGTGTTGGATTATCATACTGAAGTCTTCAGCCCATTGACAACATGCTGCAGTTATCTATTCTGACTTAGCTTGTAAAACATAACATTAAAACTTCCAGATTTAGAAGAACCTTGTTTTTCCTGGAGCTGTGAAGCTGATGTACTGTAGCTTTGAGGAGGTAGTAGGTGCCTGGCAAATATGCAAAGAAAGAAATTTAACACCAAAATACAAGTGCATTCAAGTACAAGTCAATCTTAAGTTTACCATTCTTTTTGAGACCTTACCTAAAACACTATCGATTTTCATTCACTTTATTTACAGACGGACGCAATGAAAATAAATGGGACAGTTCAAAAGACATCTGTTTCCACAATCATCCATTTTGATCATTTTGTCAGAATTAGAAAATGCAAGGCTTGAAACTGTTTTATAGCCAAGTACTTCTATGCTTGATCAATTAGGATTTATAGAGATGCAAATCAGTTTCTTTTATTTCTGCTACTAGGAAAAATGTGTATGAAATTTTATAATAGAATCTGTCACTTGTCCTAAGTGCTGGCTATCTCACTTAGATTGCTGAGTGCAGTGTGGGGAAATTTTCCTGTCAAAGCATTCACTGTGGTACGGTAGGATTGGAAGTCTATTAGTAATGTCACAGGCAATGATTAAAAAAGCTCTAGTTTTAATACCTTCTGGCTTTATAGAAAGAACTACCAAAGTGACATAGTGTCTTAACCCACAGGCAGATTTATTAAGGTGGAAATCTCTCTTGCTTTGTATTTAATTAGCTTAGTCTGTAGAGAAAACCTGATAGCAAGGAAATCTCTCAATTTGACACCAAACATTGAACAATGACCCATACTTCAAGCTACTGAAAGAGAGGCAAGGACATTCTAATAAATTAACCACTAAGGAGAAAATATGGCTATCAAGTCATATTTTTACTGCAAGAACTTGTTCTTGTATCTTTATTATCTAATTTGAAAGCTGCCTGCTTGCCTAATTTTGCTTGGGACATAAAATGAAAAGAGGAAATAAATTTTGAAATGTAGCATTGTGATATTAATGTCATAATCTATGTTCAAACTTAAAATTGGTATACAGAAAACGGAATACATATAACTGATATCTTTGTATATATACATAGATATTATTCATAATTGTATTTGTCAACACTAATTTCAAAACTATAGACCACCCCTTAATGAATTTACTAAAAATTTTTATTAAGAAAGGAGAAAAATGATGATATTGATCACCTTTTTCTTAGGGCCAAAAGAAAAGCAATTAGTTTGGGTCTAACATTCATCAAAAGTCAGAAAATTTTATCCAATGCATTTTTGAAAGTTTTTTATTTGTTTTTTAGACAAAGTCCAATGAAAGTCTAACTTTCCAACCTTCACTTATCAAGTTATATAATTACAGGCCAGCATCACCTTATTTGGCTAAAACAAGTTCTAAAGGACAAAAATTTTATACAATTATAAATATATGACTTCATACTGAAAGACAACTCAGGAGTGACTTTGTGTTGTATTATCAAGGACTTTAGTGAGTCTCAAGAAATTTCTAAAAATAGTTATTTTATGACTAACAAATTTGGATATTAAACATTCATAATTAACAAAATAATTTACAGATCTTTGAACAATACTTCTGGAAAGTTCCTCTACAGAGTAATAAGAGTGTATGTATTTAATTGTCAGATTTTTAAGTGAACATGTATGTGTGTGCATGTTCATTTATAGGCCTGTACCCATTTGCATGTGTGTACATGTACATGTGTAGGTCGTAGATCAACCAGAGTTGTCATTCCCCATGCATGATCTGCTCAACTTTGTAGATTTTTGACACAGTCTCTTACTTGCCTGGAACATGCAGTTAGAATAGGCTGGGTCACCATTAATTCCCAGGTGTCTTGTAACTGCATCCCCAGTACTGGAATGACTACTTTACCGATGCAGGCTTTCCCCATGGTTTCTAAGGATGGAACTCAGTTACTTGTGTTTGTGACAGAAGCTTTTTACTCTTTCACCAACATGTTCAAATCTAATTTCTAAGTTAAAAAGACACAAAATGCTCTGTTTGCAGTAAATAAAGTATCCAAACTCTACCAAAGCTAATGGAGGTGGGTGGGAGGCAATTCTGACCTAAGAAGTGGGTATTCCTGCTCATTAATTAAACACACTAAACAAGTATTAGTTTATGTTTGTATGTAATAAGACCACATTTTAGAAGTCACCTATATCTGTGATAGATCCAAGTAAAAATGGACAGGACATTAGAAAGTGTCACTCTTTCTACAGCAGTAGAAAATGAATTCTCACAACACAAGCCTGAAGTGGTGGATGATGCCAAAGAAATAGCTTCTCCCAAACACAGAAAGGATTGACAGATTTAACATCACAGACAGTTGTTAGCAGACACAATATCTGTACAGGCTCAAGAAAGAAAAAAAAAAGAAGAAGTAGAGCACAACATCTCACCTTAGACAAGAACTTATTTACAGTTGATACCTCCTGGGAAAAGGAAAATTAAAATTTTCACTGAAGTTTCACTGGGTAAATTAACCACACTCTATGCCCAGGAGTAATAATGCAACCAGTATGGTTGTGTCTCTTTGTTTTGTTGTGGATAGCCCTGGGCTGTTTGTAATCTGCTAATTCTGCCCTTCTATGAAAGGCTTCAGAGAAGGAGTGAGTTACACCTGTGACTTCTTTTGAACTAATCCCCTAATGAATAGAAAAGCCAATCACTGGGCACATAGAGAGATTTCTGGGATGGAGAGGAGAAGAGAGAAGGAAGAGAGGGAGAGAGAGCTTTTTGGAACGGGTAAGATGTAGCTACTAGAGTCTCATGGTATGACGGATCCACAAGGATTTGCCACCAGAGGAATCAGATTTAAATATGGCTTACAAGTTTAGGTTTCAGTTGATGCGCCCAGAGATTTAGTTATCATTGTTTCTGAACTAAATTTGTATTGCATTTTCCTTCACGCAGCGGCTTTTCTGGGTCAAGAGAGAAAGGTACAGCAGCAAAGTATGGGTTTGCCTGATGTGCATCACAGAGGCCATGGGGGTATTGAAGCATGGGGCTGGCGTGGTAGCGACTCACCAGTGGGAACCTAGTGAGCTGGGTGGCGAGATCATGGAGCTCTGACTCAGAGCTTCATGAGATGAAAGCAGATAGGCCATTGCCTGCCAATGCATGGCTGGCCAGCCTGCCAGGGTTGAGAGGACCAGGGCATAGCGACGGGGAGCATGTGCCATATACATTCCATCTTTTTACAAGTAAATAGAAATTTGTTCATATATTGCACTTTTACATAATGAAGAATTGAAATTAATAATAAGGACCACACGAATTACAGTTCAGTAACAATAAATTCCACAAATAATATACTGAGCAAAAGAAGCCAAATTCCAGGTCTGTCTGTAGTGTTCAGTAACAGAACAACCATGAAGCCCTAGGTTAAATCCCCAGCATCAGAGAAAATGAAAGCAACAGGACCTATTTCAAAATCAGCATATTGCATGACTGCATCCTGTATGGATTTAAAATTTATCCTTCCCACAACAGGAGAGCACAACATCTCACCTTAGACAAGAAGTCATTTACAGTTGATACCTCCTGGGAAAAGGAAAATTAAAATTTTCCCTGAAGTTCCACTGGGTAAATTAACCACACTCTATGCCCAGGAGTAGTAATACAAACAGTATAGTTGTGTCTCGTTGTTTTGTTGTTATTTTTGTATGTGTGTTTTGAGTGTGTATGTGTGTGTGTTCTTGTTTTGTTCTGACCTTTCTGTGTAATTGGCTTATTGTTTGTTTATTATAATTTTTGAGAGATGGTTTATTTTCTGAGAGAGTTATAGATGAGAGAGAGAGAGAGAGAGAGAGAGAGAGAGAGAGAGAGAGAGAGATGGAGAGAGAGAGAGAGAGAGAACATAAAGTTGCCAGGTTGGGAAGTTAGGAGAATTTGTGTAAGGGAAAAAATGATCAAAATATATGGTATAAAAATTAAAGAAAATAAATCATTATTTTGAAGAGTTAATAAAAATAGCTTCTATGCATCAATGAAAAAAACTTATCTCACAAAATGCTCCATCAAAAGCCCATGAAATTCCCATCCTACGAGAAGAACTAACTACAAGCAGCTAAGGAATGCTGGAAGGAGGACAGAGAGTTTCTATCAGTGAGGAACCAACCAATGATTATCCAATAACTAATGGCCAGGTCGCCAATGGTATATTTAGGAATATACATTTATTCCTAAATAAATACATGTAAGAGAGCCAGGAGGTGTTCATGGAAGTGTTTGGAGGGACTAAATGAAGGTAGAAATATTATAATATCCTAACTTCAAATTTTTACAAGAAAATTTTAAAAAGTAAATTACTGTTTTTACAAAAAAAATAAGTCTGTTTATAAAATGAGTAAAATCTCACAACAAGAAAAATCAATTTGTTATCATAGAGATGAGTCTTAACTTGAGGACAAAGAATGAAGGCTTCTTTTCATATGGACAACCACTAAGAAGTGACATTTTTCACTAACCAATTCAATAATAATACTTGACCTGAACTAAAATACTTACATAATTTTAAGGATACCTTTTAAAATATTTATCTTCCTTTCAATAAAGAAAATACCATGTAATAAGGATCAACAACGGAACTGTGATGGTTTTCCTTCATTGCCCATATAACTGAATTAAGAATCACTGAGAATATTTTGTAAGAGATTTCACATGGGATTAATTGAGAAATGACATATATGGAATATGACTGACATCATAGTGTGGCTTGTGAAGTCAAACATATCAATGGAGGGAAAATGAAAAGACTGATATGCTTATGTTTTCTCCTCTGAATATTTTCCTGTCATACATTGGCTTGTTATGTTATAAAACATTTTCTGAAACAATAGTTTAAACATGTCATAATCTAGCATCACATAGTCTATAAATGACTATGAGATTTGAAGCTTACTATTATGAGAGCAACTGTGAATTTTGGGGTGGGGTCTGTGTGTGTGTATGGTGTATTACTAGGTATGTTGTTTAAAACTCATATTTAAATAAACAATAATACAATGAAAAAGCTTTTTTCAAAGAATTTGAGCTAATTCGTCAGGATGGTGGTAATTTTTATTCTATTTATTCTATTTCTCTTTTATTTTTGAATCTTACCCATGGAGTACATACTTTCCAATACTTATGTTTTAAGAGAAATTGGTTTTTGTGAGAAATTGTGTTTATTTTTTTAAAGATAAGCCCATGTGTTTATTGAGTGCATTTAAGTGAAAATTAACATTTTCCATCAACTGAATTTCTGAGAAGCCAAGATTTCAATACCCTAATGTTGTAAGTTTCTTTGTCATTGACCTATGCTGTTAATATTGTTAAAGTGGTTTTTTTTTAGCATTTCATTGTAATTTTCCATCAAAAGTCAAATGTAAAATTACTTTTAATAACTAGATGAATCACATCATTTAGATACTTTAAAGATCTAACTAAATATTTTAAAATAATTATGTAGGAGATTATCTTGACTAGGTATGCTTACTTTAATATGTTTGGGATCTAAAATGCCCATGAATAATAATACATTGGACTTTATTTACCCAGTTATGTTTAAGTTAAGACACACTGATTTAAATTAAGTGAAAGTTGGTAAAATATTTTTGGCCATCAATTTCACAAAGTGTACTATATCTATTACTGCAATAGCCAATACTACTTTCAGTATGAACATATTGTTTATTATTATGTATTATTTGACTAAATATTATTATGATCTAAAGACAAGTTAAAAAATTAATTAAATTAAAGAAATAATTGTTTTTCCTTACTGTTTTGAAACATTAACCATGATAAAAATGATTAAAACCATCTGAGAAATTGATGTATTCTGTCCACAAAATCTGACTGTCTTTTGTATAATTTGGAACTCAATAAAGGATAACGCTTAATCCTTGCCAAAGAGAAAACTAAGAGTTGATTTTTTGTTTACTTTTTTTGAACTCGATAATCCAGATAAGCGAACAAAGAATATGACGGTGTTTGAATAGGTTGATTTAAATATTCAACCTCCATTTATCTTCCGGTTGGAGCAGATGCTATCCAAACCTTTGTATCCTCTAAAACTGCAGTGGTTTTTATAATAACTATGATTCATCTGCTGTTTAGGGAAATAGAATTTGCCAATTCCATCCCTTATTATTTCATTCTTTCTGCCTTCAGAATAGTATTCAATACTACAGTTAATATTCTCAAGATGTACTTTCAAATTTCTATACTAAGTTAATCTTTTCCTATCCAGATTTCACCTATATGGAATTATAACATTTAATAAACAATGGTAGTAATATTCTTCATAAAATCTATTATATTTCTGAGTTCTCACTCTCTCTCTCTTTCAGCTGTATCTGGACACAGCCATTACACCTGCTTCAGGGAATGGTGGTCCAGAGTCTGTTTCCCTTGGAAATGTTCGACTCTGCTGCAGGACAGGCCAGAAGGAGTATGCAGAGTCCAGTATGGGCAAAATTCTAGTCCAGTTTGGAATAAGGCACTATTTGAGAATCTTAATGTAACAGTTCCTTTAGGCTTAGGCCTTTTCATATAATCTCTAATGAAGGAGGTTCCTGAGATAGTCTTACCTTGTTCATATTTCTTTATTGGGGTAGGATCGAATGCATATGCCTTATTCAGGGAGAAACAAAGATTATATCATTTTGGGGAAGGGCATGGGAATATGCAGTAAGGGAAGGTCACTGGCTAAAGGCTATGGCTACTCAGATGCCTCATTAACATGGAGAGCTGTTCCAAGTGCTGTGCTTTACTTACTATAATTTACTGCTCTGGATAACATAGTCAGGGGTGTGGTTACTTGTGACAAAGCAGGCATGGAAACAAGGAGGGAGTTAGCTCTACTCCTAAGTTGCAAACTCTACCACATGCTTTACCTCACCAGTCCCATGCCCCTCCCTCTGCTACCATGTTACCTACATGCCCTACAGACAATGGTGACTTTTTCTATTCCATTTAGTTTTAAGTGTGGTGTTTTCTGTTTCTACCTGGTATTGTCACTAAATGATACTTTTAATAAGTTGATGATGGCATCTAATCAAATGTTTCAATATGTACTATTTTAATGTTGAAAACTGAAGGAAACTCTTCTCACAGTATTAACTTTCTAGGTAATTGCTACATTAAATATAAAAAATAAAAAATTATCAGGGTCAAAATTATACTACACAATTGTGCTATTATATAAATATATGTTACATTTCTATGTTATATATGTATACACATAAATACATGTATGAGTGTGTATGTGCAGGCATGTGTATTTAAGTTCCTAGTAAATACTAAAGTAGATCATACTCATTTTGCTTGCTATTTGTATCTGTGTTTTCAAGTTGACTATTTGTTATGAAACAAATTGAATGATCTTGTCTGAAGAAAACTACATGCAAAATATAAAATAAATACTTTTAAATAACATAATTATTTAAAATCCATTAGAATTCAAAGAAAATAAATATAAACCTATATACTATTTTGTAAGCAAAATAGTTACAGGAATGGAAACAATGTGTTGTTTTGTATACTATTTCCTGAAGAATTGTTATCTTGTCTTGGACAAATTGAGGTTTGTTTGTTTATTTTTTTTATCTCTAAAATAAAGTTTGCAGTATTGACCTATTTGCTAATATATTTGCATAAATATTGGTCTATTTCAGTTACATAGGGCATTAGAGTATCAAATTTGTACATAAAATGTGGAGAAGGTATCTCATAAATTGATGGATACAAATATTAAATATGAAATGTATGGAGAGACTAGATCTATAAAATAATTAAAACTTCTTTGATCTTAAGTAACATATTAGTTAGTATCATGCTCGCTCTATTAGCTGGCACAGGCATGTCCATTGGAAATTGCAAGAGTCATGTAGTCTGCATAGCTATTTGATAAAGTTCTAGCAAAGCTGAGCTGAATCCTGCAATCACTGTCTTTCTCACTTTTAGGTTTTGTTTTCTGCATGTTGCATTCCTAGGAACTTTCTGTTTTATTATCCATTTTATGGCTTTTCCTGAGAAAATTATGTTTAAGTCTTTTTAGGAAAGTTCTAAAAATAGCTTTAACTGCCTATTATTTGGAAGTCTTCCTTATTCCCTGCAGATTATTAAGAACAGATAAGCACTTAGGTAAATGAGGGTATCACGCAAGTAACCTTCTTGGGGTATCTGCCCCTTAGCAAACTAAAAAAAAAAAAAAAAAGTATAATTAGGTCAGGGTAAACAGATTCAAGTTCTACCTTTAGCATATTCTTATATCTCACTAAAAATGTAGTTAAACAAGAGTGGTCATATCAGAGTACACCCCTAAAAGAATAAAAGTCAGTAAATAATATTGATTGAAAAAATAAATGTTTCCTAATTTGTAGCATAGATGAAGAAACTGGATAGTATAAGGTCTTAGGTATTAGTATTTGCTATTCATTAAATACTTGTTCAGATAGTTCTTGTTTGTCTGGAGTGTTTTACACTACAAACTCTGCCAACAAATACTGTCAAACTAAAAGCAGGCTATCGTATAATAAATGTGTTTGCATTGGAGCTGATATTCTTTAGATTCTTTAAATTAGAGTTATAGGCTGATAATAAGAATAAAATCTGTTCTGTTTGTAGTTCCTATTTGTGACTACACTTGTAATTCTGGGCATGTAATGAAATTTCAAAACATAATCTGTACTTTTAGATAATTATTAGTTTGTCTTTAATATGTGAAATCTTTAAAAATAAAATAATACCTAGTTGCTAGAAACAGAGCTGTAGAAGTAGTGTGATTGCTAGTAGACAACTGCTGGACTCCTTCCTTCCACCCTCCTACCCACAACTCCTCATCTCCTGTGTGGCTTCCCAGTCATAAACAACCAGCTGAGGAAGGACCTTGACACTTATCATGGGGACATGAGGGCATAACTTTATCTATCCAATATACATAAATATCTGGGCCTTTTGTCATGCACCTGTATTCTCACTACTAAGGAGTCAGCCATGGATGCCCTATCTTAGAGACCAGTAGTGTAATGACTGTGTTTTAAACCACTGAGAATCAGTTTCTCAAAAAATAAGGTGAGTAGTTCCTTAGTAACTGTACCCTAGGTAATTTCTGGCATGTGTCATTAGTGCATATTTGAACACACACACACACATACACACACACACATACACACACACACAAACACACATACACACACATATATACACACACACATACATACTCACACACACATATATATACACACACAAACACACACATACATTTATTTACTTTGATTGTTTGGAATTAAAAGTTTGTTCTAAAACCATGTCTGTATTCCAGCCAAAGAGATTAAACATGTCATTCCAGCATGTTCCCACAGACCTATAAGTTTTTTGGATATGATTCCAGAGAAACCATGCTACTGGATTAAAACTACTATACCAAGACTTATTCTCGGAGTCTAGAAATAATTATTTAATTGACATTCTTTATCATACAATAAACTAACCCTTATTAGCATATTTCTCTTATTTGATTTCTCTGTTTCCCCTACATCAGTGTTTTTTCCTGCTTCTTTGGTAAAATACACGCACAAAAGCAATACGGGGGAAGGGTATATTCTGTTTCACAATTCCTGTGTACAATCCATGATAACAAGGAATTGTTTATGGGAAAAGCTTGAGGTGACTATGCATTCACACTAGAGAATATAGAAGATAGTCAATAACGTTGCGCAGCTCTCTTCTTTTTATTCATCACCCAAGCCCATAGTATACTGCAATGAATGAAGGTGTGAATGAAAGGATGCAAGGAATGGCATGGAAAGATGCATCTCTCTATTTCAGTTAACATAAACAAGATAAGCACTTGAAATTGTACCAAATCTTTTTAAACTCATATGTGTATCTATATCTATATCTATATCTATATCTATATCTATATCTATATCTATATCTATATCTATATCTATATCTATATTTGGTGGACATTAGGAGATACATACTTTTCATACTGGAAACTAGAAATAAAGGTTTGCACACATAGCTGAGATGAGGTAGCCACATTGGAAACAACAGACCTAGAAACAGGCAGCGAAGAGAAACTGGCACTCTTGAATGATTGGTAGAACTGAAAAACTGAAGTCAGATGTTTTAGTGAGATGAAAACTTAAGGACATATGTATTAGACTCCTTTGAACTTGATAATATAGAAAATATTGCCTATATCTATCTATATCTATATCTATATCTATATCTATATCTAGATATAGATTTCTCTATATATATATATCCGTCTCCTAATTAATCTTAGATTCTGTGACATCAACATTCATTATAAATCAACTATTGTATGGCAGACTTATTTTAGATATGAAAAAAATATGTCTTCTCAATGTAAAAGAATCCGTAACAGACCAAAGAAATGATGGACCTGATGTCCATTTTGTTGACCCAAATAGTTTTTATTAGGTTTCTGAACAGAACTGTGGATGGTGCATTACATACAGAGTCTCAAAAGCAGCTACATACTTAAGTGGCCATAGCAGCACAGCAAAGACTTATAAAAACTTCAATCCTGAAGTCATATACAACATGTAGCTTCTCCAAGTGAATAGTCATACTTGATGATTAGGGAAAACCATTTTACATTTTTATTGGATATTTTCTTTATTTATATCTCAAATATTATCCTTTTCCTGGTTTCTCCTTCCCACAAACCCCCTTTCCCATCCCACCTCCCCTGCTTCTATGAGGGTGTTTCCCCATCCACCCCACCCATTCCTGCCTCCCCATCCTAGATTCCCCTACATTAGGACATCAATCGAGCCTTCATAGAACCAAGAACCACTACTCCCTTTTATGCCTGACAAGGCCATCCTCTACTATATACGCAGCTGGGTCTATGTGTACTCCTAGGTTGGTGGATTAGTTCCTGGAAGCTTTGGCTAAACTGACTTCATACTGATTAAAGTTTATCTGTCATTTCATGTATGATTATAGAAAAATAAATATATTTATATTGCTATAAATTAAATTATCACTTACAGTTGCTTCAAAAGCACATTATTGATAGCATGGTAAAAAGCTGCCACTTTATCTCAGATGGTGTTAAAATCTCATTTAATCTGCCTTCAGAAAATTATAAGTTAAGACAGGAGACACTGTCTGGAATCTACAAGAGTGGCCTAGGGAATATTCTTAATAATCTTGCATAAGCAGCTTGATCTGCCCATCTCTGTAACCAGACAAGGCTTCCAGTTGTGGGAATGGGACATGATCCTAACCACCAAACCTTTGAACTACAATTGTTCTTGCCTACAAGATATGCTAGGGTTATTGTGCTAAAGCTGGTGAAATTAGCAAGCCAATTACTGGTCCAACTTATGGCCATAGTATGAAAGGAAGCTTAGGTTTGACACTTTCTGGATGGCAAGATACCATAAGTTGGATAGCCCAAGTACCTAGAAAAGAACTAAACAGGAGTAGCAAAACTAGTTAATCAGATGATTCCTAATGATATTCTGCTATGTTCATAGAATTGTTACCTAACCAATTTGTCATCAGAGAGGCTTCTTTGAACAGCTGATGGGAGCCAGAGACCCATACCCAAACATTTGGGGTACTTCAGGGAACCCTACAGAAGAAGGGAGTGTGGATTGTAGGCCCCAAAGTATGAAAGAGACCATGAGAACAAATCCCATAGAATCTGCTAAACAATGTTCATGGGAGATCACAGAGACTAAAGTGAAAATCACAGAGCCTGTATAGATCCATCCTAAGACTCTGCATGTATGTTAGAGTTGTGTGGCTCGGTGTTCTTGTTGGATTCATATTGGTAAAGGGAATGGGGATGTCTCTGACTCTTGTGTTGCTTTCTGTGACTTCTTTCCTCCTACTGGGTTGCCTCATCCAAACTTGATATGAGGGTTTATGCCTGCTTTTATTGTAAATTGGAATGCCACATCCATTTGATATCTCAGAGAGAACTACTCTTTTTTTTTAAGGGAAAAGGAAGAGGAGTAGATCAGGGAAGAAGGATGGACTGGGAAGAGTGGAGGAAGAGGTGGATAAGAGGCAACACATAAGACAATAGTAAAATAATGATATTGCTGTTCTTCCTATGGGGTTGCAAACCACTTCAGCTCCTTTAATATTTTCTCTAAATTCTCCCATGGCTCCAAGCATATATAGCAGAGGATATATCCTCATAGAAACAAGGGGAGGAGGGATGAGAAAGAGGGTTTCCAGGGGAGGGAACTTGGAAAGGAGATAACATTTGAAATGTAAATTAAGAAAATGTCCAATAAAAAAAGAAAGAAAGGAAAAAGAAAAGAAAATCTTAGTCTGAATAAAATTGTTCTACATGACAATCAACCAGAGGAGCATAATTGACATCTCAATTATGAACATCTAGTTCCCAGATACAAGGGTACACACATTTGGAAAAGAAACATTACAAAAGGGTAAATCACACACTGAACCCCAAATATTAATAGTGGGGGACTTCAACATACCACTCTCAACAATGAACAATTCATTTAAGCAGAAAACTAAGCAGGGTAATAATGAAACTAACAGAGGTGATGAATCAAATGGATCCAACTGATACCTATAGAACATCTCACTCAAAGATGAAAGAATGCCTTCTTCTCAGCACCTCATGAAACTGATTATATAATCAGTGACAAAGCATGACTCAACACATACAAGAAAATAGTGATACTTTCTTTCATCTTATGGATTAAAGCTGGATCTCAAGGACAACAGAAATACAAGAAAGCCTACAAACCCATGGAAAAGGATTGAAAATTTCACAACTTCATATGAGAAAAAAAACAAAACAAAACAACAACAACAAAAAAAACAGCATAGCTAAAAAGCAATCAAGTAAAAGAAAATCTACTTAAGGTATCACCATTCCATATCTCAAGTTATACAACAGAGCAATAGTAATAAAAACTACACGGTATTAGTATAGAAACAGACAGGTTTATCAATAAAACAAAAAGGAAGACCCTGAACTTAACCCTTGATTTTGAACACTCGATTTTACAAGGAAGCTAAAATTATACAATGGAAAGAACAAAATATCTTCAAAAATGCACTGGTCTACTTGGCTATCTGCATGTAGAAATAAGCAAATACATCCATATTTATCACACTGAACAAAACTCAATTCAAAGTAGATCAAACACCTCAATATGAATCCAAACACACTAAGTACAATAGAAGAAAATGCAAGAAACTACTTTGAGTACATTGACACCTTTAAACAATTTCCTAAAGAGAAAATGAATAGCTAAGTTACTAATATCAACAATTAATAAACGAGACATCATGAAAATGAAAATCTTTAAGAAGGCAAATGACAACGTGAATAGAACAAAACATCAGCCTACAAAATAGGAAATGATCTTCACCAATCCCTAATAGAGGGCTAATATCCAAAATATATCAAGAATGTAAGATGTTAGAAACCAGCAACCTAAGTAGCCCAACTAAAAATGGGGTACAGAAAGTAAAGAGTACACATCGAGGGACTCATGGCTCTGGCAGCATATGTAGCAGAGGATGGTCTTGTTGGACAGCAGTGGGAGGAGCAGCCCTTGGGTTTGAGGGTGTTTGATGGTCCAGTGTAGGGGAATGCCAGGGTGGGATGATGGGAGTGTGTGGGTGGATGGGGAAGCACTCTCATAGTGGCAGAGGGAGGGGGAATGGGATAGGGGGTTTTTGAAGGGGACATCTGAAAAGGGGGGAAAGATTTGAAATGTAAATGAAGGAAATATCCAATTTTTAAAAAAAGAGAAAAAGAAAGAAAAAATGGGGTACAGAGCTAAACAAATAATTCTCAACAAAGGAATTTCTAATGGCAGAGAAGCACTTAAAGAAGTGTTCAACATCCTTAGTCATTGGTGAAATGCAAATCAAAATGATTGATATTTCACCTTATACTTGTCAGAATGGCTAAGATAAAAAATTCAAGCAGTAGCCCATTTTGGCAAGGATGTGAAGCCTGGAGAATACTTCTTCATTGCTTGGTGGGAATGGAATCCCACTAGAAATCAATATCCACTCTAGAAATCAATCTGTTGGTTTCATAGAAAGTTGGCAATAGTTCTATCTCAACACTCAATTATACCACTCTTGGGTATAGACCCAAAAGATGTTCTACCATCCCACAAGACCATTTACTCAAGTATGTTCATAGTAGCTTTATTTGTAATAGTCAGAAACTGGAAACAACCCAGATGCCTCTCAGCCATCGAATGGATGAAGAAAATGTGGTTCATTAAACACGGAACACTCCTCAGTTATTAAAAACAAGGATATCATAAATGGTGCAGGCAAACAGATAGAACTAGAAAATATCATCCTGGGTGAGGTAATTCCAGATGCAAAAGGACATTCAAGGTATATATTTAAATTTAAATGAATATTAACCCTAAAGTACAAAATATTCATGCTGCAATTCACAGACCAAAAGAAACTAAATAAGAAGAAAGATCAACGGAGGATGCTTGGATTTCACTTAGAAAGGGAAGTAAAATTGCTTGCTAATCAGAAGTGGATGGAAATAGGGGAATGTGTGGGAAAGTGGGTTCCGAGAGGACAGGAGGTTGGGAATCAGATGAGGTTTAGGTCAAGGAGGAAGGGCCAAGAAACTGAAAGGACATCATTGTGTCTGTGTGTGTGAGTGTGTGGGTGGGGTGATGGAGTGGAGCATGTGCCAGAGACTAGAGATGGGGGAGGCTCCAGGGAGTCTGCTATGGTAGTCTACCTGAGGCTCCTAGTACTCAGGTAATATGGAGTTTGAAGTGGCCACCACATTTAGCCAGGGACAACTTCCAGTGGAGCTAGGGGTTTACCAACCCATTTTAAAATCTTCAACTAATGGGATCCGCAAAGGAGGAGTTAGAGGAAGGACTGAAGGAGCTGAAGGGGTTTGCAACCCCATAGGAAGAACAATGTCAACTAACCAACCAGAGCTCCCAGGGACTAAACCACCAACCAATGTGTACACATGGAGGGACCCATGGCTCCAGCTGCATATGTAGCAGAGGATGGCCTTGTTGGACATCAATGGGAGGAGAAGCCCTTGGTCTTGTGAAGGCTTGATACCTCAGTGTAGGGGAATGTCAGGGAGAGAGGCAGGAGTGGGTGGGTGGGTGGGTAGGGGAATATCCTCATAGAATCAGGGAGCAGGGAATGGGATAAAGGGTCCAGGGGTGGGGAGACTGGGAAAGACAGTAACGTTTGAAATGTAAATAAAGAAAATATCCAATAAAAACAAAACAAAACAACAACAACCAAAACTATCCTGCCTACAAGAACTGCAGAGACAGCAAAGTTATGGAATCTGAGCGAATGGCCAACCAATAAATGGATCAACTTGAGATTCATCCATGGGCAAGAACCAATCCGTGACACTATTAATTATTCTCTGCTATGCTTGCACAGAGGACCCTAGCATAACTGTCCTCTGAAAGGCTCCACCCAGCAGCTGACTGAAACAGATGCAGAAACCCAGAGCCAAACATTAGACCAAGTTTAGGAAGATTTGTGGAAGAGATGCAGGAAAGATTGAGGATCTGGAAGAGAAAGGGACTCCACTACCCTGGACCCTTGGGGCTCTCAGAGACTGAACCACCAACCAAAGAGCATATAAGGGATGGACCAAGTTCTCCAGCATTGGTATATATAGCAGATGCACATCTCAGTATCCATATGGGTTCCCCAACTAAAGCAGTTGTCTGTCTATGGAATCTGTTCCCCTAAGTGGGCTGCTATGTTTGGCCTAGGTGGGAGAGGATGCACCAGCCCTGTGGAGAACTGATGTTCCTGGGTGGGGGGATACCCAGGGTAATGACTCACCCTCACAGAAGGGAAGGTGAGAAGGATGGCAGGAGAGATTGTGTGAAAGGGGGACTGAGAGGGGGGAAATCAATTGGTGTATAAAAGGATTAAATAAGTAAATTAATGGAAAAATACCTTCAGATCAAAAATTTTGAAAATATGAAAAGTATATTAGTCAACGTAAATCATTTGCTTTACCAAAATACCATATTAAGTAATATTTTTATTCCATTTTCCACATCAGAAAGTGTGGACCTGGATACATGGAACAATTATATATAAAATATGTATCAAATAATTTTAATATATATTTCATCTAGAATGAAATAAAGGACTAACCTAGAGTACTCTTTTATTTTTCCAGTGATAAATTTTTAAACATATATTTTTATTTGTGTGTGTGTATGTGTGTGTGTGTGTGTGTGTGTGTATGCATGTGTGTGATATGTGTGAGGTTGCTAATGGAGACCAGACGACACTTCTAAGGGTAGAGATATTCTTTGAAGGTTGATCAATTTTGGTCTCTACTCTCATGTAGACAAATCTGCAATATTCTAGTTTTACTTGTTTATTTAGTTATGGCCTAGTTAAGTGCATTGTGTTTCATTGACTGGACTAAAACTATTGAAATTAGTACAGCTCTGGGTAAATTTATTGAAGTTTTTCTGAATAAATACTCCAATCCCTGAAACTTAGTGGATCCAGCCATTGGAGGTGTGGGATCACTGGATCTTTGTCCCTTTTTACAACGTGTTCACATTGAATACAACTCATTTTCCTATTTCACAATATTAATTTGCTTTGTAAATTGTTTTTTGAGGATTGGTGGCCATTTCTGACATAAGGAACAGGCCATTACTCTCCAATCTAATAAGGAGGTCAGGAGAACACAGTATTCTAGCATCCCAGCCTATGCAGAAGACTTCTCAGCTTTATTCTGGAGCAGATTGTGCCATTTTTTTGTCTCAGTTTAATGGCATTCCTTGATGCACTTCTCCACTCCTCTGAGCGCTTTCAGAGGCTTTCAATCCTATTTGAATCTTTCTGAAATATTCAAGTATGTGACTATTAAATATATTTTCAGATATCTGAAAACATCATGATTTTTATCTTATTGTCAAAATTCTTTTTTGTTTAAATATGTAACTACTCCTTTACAAAGAATCCTTGCCCTTTAAAAAAATCTGCACAAGTATTCACTGAGGAAATTAGGAATAGAATAAAGTGCATGGAGTTTTGGATACCTGGTGGCAAAAAAATTATGTCAACAAACATCATAATATAAAGCATCTTCTACCAAAGGGAGGGTGGAATGACAGGATGTTACTTCTTTCATTTCTCAGAATTGCTCATAAATCCTTCTCATATCCAGAAGAAAAACTACTTGACTTGCTTTTCCTCACAGATGTGTCTGTCCTGCATTTGAAGCCACAACTGAACCTCTGATCATACCTGACATTTCTTACTAAGATACAAAAAAATATGGTCTCAGCTCCTACATTTTCCACCCGGACTCACTCCAGATGTCATCTGCACTCCTGAGGCTGATAAACTGATAGCTTACATTAAAGAAAATGTTGAAACTCTCTAAACCACTTTCTCTATAGCCCTGCTGACACAATTATTTTATATGATGATATAGAAACTTTCATTTAGAAAACAGCTTAGTGTGATGGAAATCCACACTGGAAGCAATGTTACTTTCTGTTTAATTACTGTTTGCTCTACTTGAGTGCCCTAGCATGTTTCTATATTTCTACATAGCAATCCTGATTTACTCATTCAAGTTTTTTTTCTTATTCATCTTTTATCGCTAACATTCATATGATGACAGATGACATTTGGTCAGGAATTCCTTCACAGTAAAATTTATTTTTTTCTTTGCTCTAATACAATTGAATGGTTAATCATATTGCGTATAAATTTAGAACATACTTCTCTGGAGTATATGTTCTATCCATTTATAGTATGTTTCTGTAAATATATTTTTGTTTAAAATTTTAGATTTAAATACATTTTGATCACATTCTCCCATGCTCCAAGTCTTTCCAGATCCCCTCCTCCTCAAGACACATCAAATTTAAGTTGTCTCAAAAACAAACCTAAGCCGGGTATTGGTGGCTCACGCCTTTAATCCCAGCACTTGGGAGGCAGAGGCAAGTGGAATTTCTGAGTTGAGGCCAGCCTGGTCTACAGAGTGAGTTCCAAGAGCCAGGGATACACGGAGAAACTCTGTCTCAAAAAACCAAAAAAAAAAAAAAAAAAAAAAAAAAAAACAAACCCAATACAACAATAAAACACACAAAACAAAGACATTAAAATAGAATACTACCAAAACCAAATGAAAACAGGCATAGAAAAAATAAAACTAAGTCTAACAAAAAAAGAGCACTGAAATATATAGAGTCCGTTAATCATTGATCAGCAAATGATCATGAGACCTACAAGAGATTAGTTGATATACCCAGTGTCATTACATTAAAGAAACTTATCTTTTCCTCTCCAAGCATGTATAAGTGATATTCAGCTTTTTAACCTTTACACTCGTGGCTAGATTTTAATTTACTCTTAAATAAATGAATAAATAAACAATGAAACAACATAATCACATCAAAGTTGGACAAGACAAGTTAAAAGAAAGACAAAAGGCCCCAGAGAGGGCACAAGAATCAAAGGTCCACTTATTTGCACACTCAGCATTCCCATAAGAATAGTAAACTGGTAGCAATAATATATAGACAGTGGACCTAGTACAGACCAATGCAAATCCTATGCATGTTGCTTTAGTTTCTGTGAGTTCAAGTAAACTTTGCTCATGTTAATTTAGAGGGACTTATTTTATTGGTCTCCTCCATTTTGTTTGGCTCCTCAAGTCTTTCCTCCTCCTCTTCCTCTGGGCTCACTGAACTCTGGGGGGAGGGAATTGATGGAGACATATCTCATTTAGGGCTCAGTATTCCATAGTCTTTCATGTGTTATGTTTGGTTACAGGTCTTTATCTGCTCTGATCTGCTGTGAGGGGAGGTTGGCTTCTCTGATGATGGATGAACTAGTCACTAATCTATTGGTATAGCAGAGTATCATTAAATGTTATTTTATCACTACAGCTTTCTACTTTTTTAGACAAGCTAATATTTATTTTTAAACCAGGGCTCTTGGATCTTGGTCACCCAAACAGTGTTGAATATGGATTTCATCTTGTAGAACATGAGAAGTAGTAACTTCCTGTACCAAAAATGCTAGAACCAAGGGTGGGCTCTGTGAAGGCAACAGCTCAATATCTTTATCTTATGTGAGTTTGGAGGTGTTTTCTTCAGCAACAAGACCTTTCTGTCAATTTGAAAAGAATAAAACATAGTCTCAGTAACAGCCTGGGCTGTCTGGGGATTCCTGTGAGGCTCCTTTGACCAGCAACCCCTTATCTTGGGTAGTGGTTGGACTGAAATAGGAAGATCAGTGCTTGCTTAGTTTTAACATTACATAGATTCTTTACTATTAGCAACAAATACAATATAGCTGAACATCAGTTTTAAAATGTAAACACACATTTAAGTTTTAGAAACTCAACTAAATTATTTCCTTTCTATTTCCTCTTTGAATCACATTTTACCTAGCTGTGAGATTTTTCTGTATATACAACTTCTGCACATAAAATAGAAAATAAAGTTCTACACAGGCACAAGTCAAGTTAAGCCAATATCTTGGATGAGTCACATCACGTACCTTTCCATAGCTTTACCATACAGTACAGATCATGATTTGCACAGTCTAAAAAAAGTAATTAGCTTCAATGTATGAATCCTCAGATATTTATTTTTCCTCTATATTTTGAGTTTTGACTGACATTCTTAGACCTTTACTTGTGTAAAACAAAATTGTACCTTGCTCATTCTCACATCCTATGAATAGACTTTTTCTACTATTACTAAAAAATACATTTAAATTTACTTTTTTCCAAGGTTTAATATCATGCTTTCAGCCATTATTGAAAGTCTCAGTGAATGTAATGATCTTTGACATTAAACAGAAAAAGAATATTTCTCTACCAATGTGATTAACATATACTTCCTTCCCAACATTTAAGACTGCATTATCTTGAATTGTATTTTTGGCCTTATGTAACATCCTTCATTATAAGAGGAAAAATTCTTTATATAGCAATGGGTTACATTTTTTTTTAAGTTGAAAAACACATAAACTGTTCCCAGAAAGTAGTTTTGCTGATGAATACTAACATACAGATTTAATATAAATGACCTTCAGACAGAAAAACATCAGAAACTATTTAATGCATTCATATCTTTCTGTATCTTCTTAAGAAACAAGAATTCTCTGTGCCCTAGTTTCTATGCTAGATCCAGGAGATACAAAGGTGAAAAAAACATAGTGCTTGTCCTTGAGATGTTCAAGTATAGAAGGCAGGCAATGAACTAAAAGATAATTTCAACACATACTATTTAGTGCTACAAAAGTACGAAAGGAGTTCTGATTATAAAACACTGTGTTTTATGCTAAACATTTTCCTATATAAATAATTTATGTAGTCACATTTTAAAAGGATACATTTATCAATGCTATAAGGAAACAACCTTCATTAGTATATTATTTGCTAAAATACATTTGATCAATTTTAACTATATTCAAAATTTACAATATCCATAACTTTAAAATAATAATGATTTACTACATGTCTTATGGTTAATTTAAAAATTATATGGTTTTTCTAATTAATATTAATGAAAATTTTTTTTTATTATAAGATAATTACATTGTTTTTCTCTTCCCTTTCCTTCCTAACATCTTCTTTGCTTTCTTTCAAATTTATGTCCTCCTTTTTCATTAAATGTTCTTATATACATTTATTTATTTATTAATTTATTATATACTCCTTGCTACATATATAAACTCATCAATATGTATAATTATATAGTTATATGTATTATATATATTATGAAGCATATATATATATATATGTATATACTTGTGTGTGTGTGTGTGTGTGTGTGTGTGTGTGTGTGTGTTGGCTGCTGCCTATTTGCTACTACACAACCAATTTGCATGCTATTCCCTAGGAAAGAATGCCTCTTTTACTCTTAGCATTTTATCATTGCCTGTAGTTCTTTGTGGAAGGTTGAAGAATCCTGGGGTTTTTCTTGCCAACATCATCATGTATATTGTTGTTGTCCTCATTTTGTTCACATTTCATAGTTCATAATCTTAAAAGATACGAAGAAATAAAAATACTTTTAAACTCAAAGTAGAGGAAATCACATTAACAGCTATGGGACATGATAAAATTATACTCAATAATTTAAGTTAAAACTAATACCTCTTGTTTTCTCAAGAAAGTTTCTCATTCTGCAGTCAAGACTGGCTTCAAATTTAAGATAGTCTTCCTATCTTAAATTTCTGTTTACTATCTTACTGCAAATGTATATTTACTGTAATCTTTTTACTTCTACACCAACTATATTTCTTAGTCATTGTATTAGAAAATGACACACATGCAAAAGAAATCATCAGTTCACAGAGTCACAAATCCTTCCTGAAAAGGCAATCAATTTTAATATGAACAGGAAAACATGTCAATGTTTGTGTGTTGAAAGGTTCATTCTTGGTAGTCATATCAGAGAGAATTAATGATGAAAATCCTACAAATATCTTCAGCTGGAGATTTTCTTCCTTTATCAAAACTTCTATAATTAGCAACACAAAATAAACATGTTGTCCCTAATATCTAATAACTAATATGTATTAGACCATTCATTGTAAACAAAATATGCCACAAAGACAGCAATATTTTCTTACCAATAATGAAGTAACCTTTGTTATGAACACAGAGAACAATAAGACAATTTACTTTTCAAGCAGATCATGAGCCTTTACATATTACCTTCCTCTGTGAGTTGTTATGAGCCCTGGTTAATTGAGTCATTGAATTTTTTTTATAGTATCCTTGTCTCTGTGGCTTCCACTATGCCTGCCACCACTTCCGCAAAATTCCTCCACGTTCTAACTAATGCTTAGCTACGGGTCTCTGCATCTGCTCCCATTAGTTGCTGAAAGAAGTCTCTCTGATAATTATGTCTATGATAATAGTATAATAACATTAGATATCATTTCATTGACTTTTACCCCATCATGCTTAGCTCTACCCTAGATAGCTGGGCTATCCAGCCTTTGGTTCCTGGCTCTTTAGATAGTGTCAGGGTCCCACTCCTAATCATGGTATGGGTCTTGAGAAAGACATGTCATTGTTTGGCCACACCCACATTGTCTGTGTCCCTGTTACCACAGCACATCTTGCAGGCAGGACAAATTTTAGGCTGAAGGTTTTATAGCTAGGTTGTGTTGGCATAATATTTTTGTGAACTCTGTAAATGTTATCCCCATATTAGTCAAATGCTGATTTCCCTGCTCTTATATCTTGATTCAATCTGAGCACAACATTTTAATGATTACGCCAAGAATCTGTCTCCATTTTGTATAAATTATCCTTAGCATTTATTTTCTGCTTTGTCAATAAGTGTTGATCACACAATGGCCAACCAAATGAGAGAGTATGGCAGAAGCTCTGGAATGTGTTGTAATAAATATTTAATCTCCACTTTTCTTTTGATAAATTTTGTCGTTATTTTCTTCTATGAAAAAGATACTATCTGTATAAAAATTATGTTCTGTATACCCATTATGAAAGATAGTATATTACTGAGGCTGGAGCAGGACTTGTGAAATCATGAGAAACCAGTTATAAGATACTTGTGGGAGAAACATTGTCAGTATGGTAACTTCATTAAGACAAAGATGAATTGTCTTAGGCTTAGAGTTGAATTTTCAAGTACTTTAGAATATAATAAATGTTTATATTTCCAAATAAATTGATAAATTCAGGATTTAATAATCATATGTCTGCTTTTAGCAAATAACAAAATCTAATTTAAAAATCTATTAGTGGTCTAAAATGTATGAATGACTCAGTATTTCAAAGGTATATACTATAAGTATTAGAATTATATTGTGTTGTACTCAGAGATTGATGCCTAACCCAATTGTCATCAGAGTGATTTCATCCAGCCACTGATGGAAACAGATGCAGAGACTCACAGTGAAACATTATTTAGAGTTTGGGGAATCCTGATGATAAGGGGTAAGAGAGCACTGTCAGTGCCAGATGGGTCAAGAACACTAGACGAAAATCAACAGGCTTGACAAACCTAGACTTATAAGTGCTCAATGAGACTTAACCCACAATCAGAGAGCTTGTACAACCTAGACCCTTTGTGTGTGTGTGTGTGTGTGTGTGTGTGTGTGTGTGTGTGTGTGTGTGCAGCTTGGTGTTTTTACAGGAATTCTAACTGCAAAAGGGTGCTCTATTTCTGATGCTTTTGCCTGCTATAGGGACCCTTTTCCTTCTACTAGGTTGTATCGGTTACTCTTAATATAAGGAGTGGGCATTGCCTAACCTTACTGAAAATTGATAAGAGATGATTGGTTGGTTCTTTTGGGAGGCATGCCCTATTTTGAAGGCAAATCGAGGAGGAGGAGGAGGAGCTGTCTAAAACAAATGAGTTGGGAAGGGAATGGTGAAGGTGAGGGTAGATGCAAGAAGATAAATTAATAAAATAGATTAGTTGTAAAAGAAAAAAACTGACATGATAAAACTCAAGTTTTAGTATAGTAAAACCATTACATACTGCAAACAGCAGGATTTTTGACTTAAGAATTGTCCACATATTAGTGAATATTCAAACATAAGTTAGAAAAATACAAAATTAAAAAGGTGGCTTATTGTTTGAGAATGAAGGAAGTCTGGAATAATAGTATTAATACACAGTAAAAGTTTTCATTTGTATAGAAGCCCAAATCCTATTTACATCCACTGGAGAATTATGAAGAGAGTTCTCTTTTTTACTACAAGTATTCTTAATAGATTATTTTACAGTATTTCACTAAATAGTCTGCTTTTTAAAATTTCTCTTAGACTCCCAAATGACTTATTATGTTCTCTGTTTCTACCTTTCTTTTATGATAGGCTTTTGTTCCTCATGGCTGTTGAAATGAAAACATCTCTGTATTCCATCATATCATAGTATTCCACTCTGTCTATTCAAAGTGGAAAATTCATAATATTTTATACCTCCATCAGTGGTGTGGCTCCCTGGAATCCCAGGACAAACTATTTCTTCCACACAAATACTCTTGCTCTCTATCCTTCTATCCATTTCTCTTTATTGCTTCTCTCTTACCCATCCTTCATTCTGAACCATGTGCATGATGACAAAATGTACACAACATTGAAACTTCCACTAGATTGGTTATGATCAGTTGTTATTATCTTTTAAACTACATGTTAATGAAATAGACAATAATATCTAAACTTTTCTTTCATAATTATATTTACCTTGTAGTTCATGAATTTTTATAGTTAAATTTTTTATTACATAAATTGAATCCTCAGATTTAAAATCAATGAACTGAGATTTAGTTTAATATAAAGATAATATAACTTTAAGGAAATATCAAATCCATGACAATATCAATAGAACATTTTTGAAAAAATGGCAGGTATTACAGTTCATAGTAAAGTTTACAATAAAGAGTTTTCTATGTATAGTTTTCTGAGGAACTGCCAGACTGATTTCCAGAGTGGTTGTACCAGCTTTCAATCCCACCAACAATGGAGGAGTGTTGCTCTTTCTCCACATCCTCACCAGCATCTGCTGTCCTCTGAGTTTTTGATCTTAGCCATTCTGACTGGTGTGAGGTGGAATCTCAGAGTTGTTGTGATTTGCATTTCCCTGATGACTAAAGATGTTGGACATTTCTTTAGGTGCTTCTCAGCCATTCGATATTCCTCATTTGAAAATTCTTTGTTTAGCTCTGTAACCCCATCTTTAATAGGGTTATTTAATTCTCTGAAGTCTAACTTCTTGAGTTTTTTGTACATATTGGATATAGGCCATCTATTTGTTGTAGGATTGGTAAAGATCTTTTCCCGTCTGTAGGTTGCTATCTTGCCTACTGACAGTGTCCTTTGCCTTACAGAAGCTTTGGAATTTTATGAGGTCTCATTTGTCAATTCTTGATCTTAGAGTATAAGCCATTGGTGTTCTGTTCTGTAAATTTTCTCCTGTGCCCATGTGTTTGAGGCTCATCCCCACTTTCTCCTCTATAAGTTCCAGTGTATCTGGTTTTATGTGGAGGTCCTTGATCCACTTGGACTTGAACTTTGTACAAGAAGATAAGAATGGATCGATTTGCATCTTTCTACCTACTGACTGCCAGTTGAACCAGCACCATTTGTTGAAAATGCTCTTTTTTCCACTGGATAGTTTACCTGAGGACCCAGCTATACCACTCCTGGGCATATACTCAAAAGACTTTCTGATATATAACAAGGACACATGTTCCACTATGTTCATAGCAGCCTTCTTTATAATAGCCAGAAGTTGGAAAGAACCCAAATGTCCTTATACAGAGGAATGGATAGAGAAAATATGGTACATTTACACAATGGAGTACTGTTCCACTATTAAAAATGATAAATTCATGAAATTCTTAGCCTAGTAGATGGAAGTAGAAAATATCATCCTGATGTGGTAACCCAATCACAAAAGAATACACATGGTATGCATTCACTGATAAGTGCATAATAGCCCAACAGCTCTGAGTACCCAAGATACAATTCACAGATCACATGAAGCTAAAGACAAAGGAAAGCCAAAGTGTGGGTGCTTCTTAGAAAAAGGAAGAAAATATTCATGGGAACAAATATGGAGACAAAACATAGAAAAGAATCTGAAGGAAAAGCCACTCAGAGTCTGTCCCCCTGGGGATTCATCTCATATACAGTCACCAAACACTGACACTATTGTGGATGCCAATAAGTGCTTACTGAACAGAGCCTGATATAGCTGTCTCATGAGAGGCCCTTCCAGAGCCCTTCAAATACAGAGGCAGGTGCTTGCAGCCAACCTTTGGTCTGAGTGCAGTGTCCCCAATGGATGAGTTAGAGAAAGGACTGAAGGAGCTGAAGAAGTTTGCAATCCTATAGCAAGAACAATAATACCAACTAACCATATCCCTTGGAGCTCCCAGGGACTAAGCCACCAACCAAGTAGTATACATGGCTCTACCTGCATATATAGCAGAGGATGGCCTTGTCAGGCATCAATGGGAGGAGAGGTCTTTCATCCTATGAAGGCTCAATAGATGCCCCAGTATAGGGGAATTGAAGGAGGGGAGGCAGGAATGGGTTTGAGAGTGAGGGAACATCCTCATAGAAGCAGGGAGAGGGGAGATGGGATAGGGCGTTTCTGGGAGGGGGAAAACCAGGAAAGGGTATTACATTTGAAATGTAAATAAAGAAAATATCCAATAAAAATTTAAAATAAAAGTGTTTCTAAATAAGTAAGATTTGAAAAATAATTGACAACATTGTCTTCATACACTATGCCTAAGTTACTCTTCTCAGTACTTAGCTTAATTACCACATTTGTGTGAAGCTGAAAATGGATTGTTATATAATATTATTTGTGAGAAAGTTTTACATTTCTCCATGGTTTTCTTCAAAGAATGAGAGTTTCAGGATAGAAACTAGAAAAAATATTGTAAATGTATCTAGAATTGTCACATGTGAGAAATGGGAATTAAGTTGCATTATGTGTATACACAAATTCTTAAAGTAATAAATCTATTTTTTTTTTGAAAATGTTGTTTACGTTTATAATCTGTAATGAAATCATTTAGATAATTTATACATAATCTCTCTAGAATCCTTCTCTTGTAAGACAATACAATACTACAAAGTATTGCTTGCTAAGTTTCCAGACAACTTGAAATGTTTGGCAATTTCCAGACAACGTGGACCAACAGCACAAGTGTAAAAAAAAAAAATTCCTTTGTACATTGTTTGCGAGAATTCAACAGAGAGAAAAAAATACATTTCTACAGCTTTACTTGTCAACAGTGAAAAATGTAACTGATGGGAATAACTTAAGGACTAAAGAACATTTTCTATACATAGAAACATTATCCTAATTTTATTTCACTATTAAAGCCTATTCCTTATTCAACAAAATTTACTGGATATATGAAAACAATCTGAAATAACTTTGTGATATAAAATAAAATCTACTTCCTTGTGTGGATACACAAGGTTTTCCACAAAGGCACATGGGTGGGCTTTTTGTGTTTTATTTGCATTGTAAAATGAATTTATACAAATGATACACTCAGTAACTTGATGATCAATCTTTTCACAAAATGCACACAGAAGTATTATTTTTAGATTGTACATATAATTGATAAGTTTTCCTTATGAGAATAGAGAACTGAGAGTCTTATTTTTCAAACTAAGTGATTTTTTTATAAAAGCAGTGGTAGCAGGAGGACTTGTAAAAAGAAACAAAACAATAAAAAAGTGTGTAAGGTCTTCCAAGTCTATTATTATCATAGGACATTAGTAATCTATGTCCTTATGTTCATGCTTAGATCAATGAGGCTAAACAATGGCAGTTTTAATGAATTCAAGCAGAATACATAATGAAATAAAACATGAGTGAAAAAATAGAAATTATTTTTAGCATTGTCTTCATTGTTAAATTATCTGGTAATGTTATTTTTTTTATTGAAGTTCCAAATGGTTAAAGTTATGTTTTTAGTATAATGAATGGCGTGATACTGATGTCATTTAAGGATGAACGCTCAACAATTAGTTATCTTCAGTACATAACACATTAAAACTTCAAGAACTAAATATCACACACTACAAAAAGATGATTTTCTGACCAAACCTGTGAAGAAGATCAATATAGTAGTATAAATGGATATATTTGGAAGATCTTTTGATTCAACAGCATGTCAGTTTAGCAATACCTACTGTACTTTCTAGTTTTGTTTGTCAACTTGACACAAGCTGAAGTTATCACAAAGGAAGAAGTTTCAGTTGAGAAAATGCCTCCATGAGATCCAGAGGTAAGGTGTTTTCTCAATTATTGAATAAGGGAAGAGGGACCCTTTGTGAGTGGTACCATCTGTGGGCTGGTAGTCTTGAGGCTGAGCAAGCCAGGAGAAGCAAGAAAGCCAGTAAGCAGCATTCCTCCATGGCCTCTGCATCAGCTCCTGCTTTCTGATCTGCTTGAGTTCCAGTCCTGACGTCCCTTCATGATGAACAAGAGCATGGAAGTGTAAGCTCAATAAACCCTTTCCTCCCCAACTTGCATCTTGGTCATGATGCTTGTTCAGGAATAGAAACCCTGAATAAGAAACCTATATAAGCAAATAAATAACGGTAGTTTGTTCAGCCACAGGGTCTATAGCATCCTCAGCTAAGGGCTTTTTTGATCCAGTTCATAGTATAAGACATGACTTCTCTTATATTTCAGCAGGCAAGAAATTCACTCAGAAAATTTTTTGTTACCTCTCCAAGGATCATAACACAGTTGTATATGTGGAAATATTTTACCTTGGAGGTTTTGTTTATAACTCACAGCATTCATAGCCAAATAGACCAATTTCTCCTACTTCACCTAAGAGACCCTCTGAAGGGAAAAAAGGGAGGGGACAGCATTTGGGATATAAATTAATTAATTAATTAATTAAAAGGTCTAGATTGTTTAATACTGTGATTCTTTTAACTCATCACTGGGCACCCTCAAGATAAAAGATATAAATATTTTCTTATTAGATTCTTTTCTTGTTATTTTGTTTCAGTTTCAGGGGGGTTGCAGTTCATCAAGTAGGAAATAAAGGGTGACAGGACCATGAGGTAGTGAGGAACACTGAACTAAAAAAAAAAAAAATAGGAGCTATTTTGATTCCCAGGACTTAATTCTAGTAGCTAGTAGGATTAGATGTGTCTGTCAGATTCAGTGTCTTAAATGTTAATAAACTCTTAATAAGCTTCATTGCTCACAAATCAAATGTTTACACATGAGGATGACAGGCATTTCCCATTCAAATCTTTTTTTAAAAAATGAAAATAGATTCTTCTCTTATATAATATGTCCTAACCACAGTTTTCTCACCTTCCACTCCTTTCAGCTACCTGTCACCTATACTTTCCCCTATGTCCACTCCCCCTCCATTCCCTCTTCAGCAAAGAGCAAGCCTCTAAAGAGTCAAACAGGATAACACAAACTACAGTAAGACAAAATAAGGAAAAAGCACTAATATTGAGACTAAAGAAGACAATTCAGTTGGAAGAAGAGTCTGAAGGACTGTCAGGAAGATTCCATTACTCCACTCCCACTCTTATGAGTCTCACAAAAACATAAAATTATCAGGAGATCAGAGGTCACTCTCCTGACAACATTATTATGTTGTCATAATAATTATAATTATCATCACAATTATGTAATGCATGGTCACATGTGACATAGGAAGAAACAAAATGTGCAAACAATTCTTAGAAAAAGATTGGGGGACACTCATGTGCATCTTTGAGAATCTTATGTAGTAGTATAGCAATAACACTTCTGCAAACATGGAAATGTTACAGTGAAATGCAGTATTTCATAAAATAATTATGCATGAATAATTATAATTAAATATAAAACCACAATTCATTGAGTATTAGGAATTACAGGGATACTTTGTCCTATAATGAATTGTATCAATAATCACTTTTCCCTCAACATATTATTCATTTGACTTTACTGAGGGAAGGACTCCAGAATCTTGAAGGTCATGTACAGTCAAATGATATTCATTTTATATATATATATACATACATATATATATATATATATTTACATGTATATGTAGGAAATAAATAATGATTTAACTATCTACATATTAGAAAAAATAATTATGTGAATATGTTCAGACTAGAGTACAGCAATTACAAACAACACATTAGGATACAAATACATTAAAAATTCAGGAGAAATGAAAAGTTATGATTTTTGTTCTGTATTACCAAGAGTATGTGAAATTGTTTATGAGCATTTGCCAAACTTCTTTTTACTCCGGTTGATTAAGATTTCTTAGTACTAATCAGAACCTAAGGCATAAGCCCGGCTTGATAGTTGTTTGAAATTAACTTTAAAGGGAATATAGATTTATGAACAAACCTCACATTTGGAAAGATCAGAAGAGACAAGATCAGTAGGAGTTGTAGGTGAGATTGTTCACGTGAGAGTTGAGCATCTCATCAGTGCGACTTCAGAAAGCTAAGCTTCTTGAAAACATGAAAAGTTTTCAGGACTACAAGCCTTTCTCAAGAACATCACTTGGAACTAATAGATTCCCGCAGTAAAGGATTCTGCTTTGTAGTTTAGAAATATGTTTTTTTTTTTCCATTAAGGATAATTAAATTCATCCACATAACATTTCTTTTATTTAAAGAAATGACAAATAAAAACAATCCTAGAAGACCAAGTTAAGTATTTCACGTTAAAAGTCTGTACCTGCTGGATTTATGATAGACTTTTTATTTCATATATTTATAACTTATTAATGTCAACTATTTTAAATCTTCAAAATGTCTTACTGTATTTGTTTCTATAATATGAACAGAACAATATTGCTCATTCTCTATAAATGAAATTTGTAACAATATTTTATATCTGCATATACACTCTTTTCATTGATAAAATTTAACTTAAAATTACAAATTACATGTAAGTTTTTACTACTGTTATTACTATATATTTTAAAAAATGCATAGTTGGTAGCTTGAGCTACTTATATTTCACTACTTTCAGACATTGCTTGAAAAGTAGGCCTCACTGATACTTCCACATTAGAAAGTAAAACCATGTGTGGAATACGTGTTGAAATTAAGATCAATGATAACTAGTAATGAATAGTTATAACTGAACTTCCTACTCTTCCTTGTGGAAGACAATTTAAAAGTATTTCATCTGTTAGAAGAATACAGAGTGTAAAGAAAAATGTTTTGGTACTATCCATTTTTATCTGAGCAAGAAAAATCTGGCATATATTCTCCTTATTTTTGCCACCTGTGAAATTATTTGATACTGACATAAACAGTTTAGAAATCTTATGAAGGTCTATTAAATATAGAATTAAGTGTCACTCTCATAGCTAACACAACTAAAAATAGCTCTTAATGCTTCATTTATGGGTCCATTAATAAAATATTTGCAATGCCATTATGATAGCCTAAATTCTGGTCCCCAGGACCTATGTGAAATAAAACTGGGCAAAGCATCCTGCAGCTGAAGTCCCAGCTCCAACAAGGAAGAGACAGTAGAATCCCTGTTTGCTTACTTCCTAGGCAATCTATGGAACTTACCATGCTCTAGATTCTGAAAAGGATACTGTCTTCAAATCACAGATGAGGGTAGTTAAAGAAGGTATCTGATAATGATTTCTAGCCTCTACTAAAACATGTACCTGCACACATGTTTATATACACGTGCACACACAAAAGCAAATAATACAGCATTTTCTGTTTTAATAATTGATTCCATTTTTATATCAATGCATTTGTTGTATTGTTTGATGCTATTCATTTTCACAAAAGTTGAGGTTAAGAATGCTTAAATTTTTGTCCAATATCAGAAGTGTATCTATATTGTAATTGTGTGAAATATGGTTAATGTTTGAAAAAGTGTATAGAATTGATTTGGGATTGACTAGGTTACATTTTATTTATTCATAAATGTTTATGAACCAATTTTTTAGACATTATTTCAAAAAATCTCTAAGTGATAAATCCCTGATTCAGTAAATCTGAATTCAGTAAAATCTGAATGTCCACTGAATCTTATAGATATCATGGAGTCTTTACCATGTTGTAAATAAAATCTTTTTCATAATTTCAAACATACAGAGTTCAGCATAGCTGCAGTCTGTTATGATGGGCATGGGTGAAACTCAGTGAAATTCAATTCAATTAATTTAATATGTCTTAGGCAATATTTTTATTTATGTTATTGCAATATTTATAAAACTATATTGATTTTTAAACATTCCTCTGGAGATCAATTTTTTAAGAAATGTTTTATCTTAACCACTTTCCTTCATTTTATTTATGGTTATTTATGACTTATGTATTATAACTTGCCTGTATTATGTATGATAATATTTAATTTCCCTTAAATGTACAAATATTATGTATTTTGTTTACATTTGTGTGTGCATATATGGGAATGTCTAAATGTAAGTCATCGTACTTTGTCCTAAATGTATAGAAGTTAATTTCCTCCTTACAAATATGTTAGTCAGTGAGAGAATTGATTATGAAATACTTTCAAAAGCGCTGAAGCCATGTTCTGCACACTATAGCACAGTGAGTTAATTCTTAGGAAAAGAGTGTTAGGTCATTAAGGAATGTCCTTACACTGGATATTGGTTTGCATACTATGCTCTTTACTCCTAAGTGTCGCAATGTGAAATGCTAAGTCACAAGTACCCCTTCACAGTATCACAGTGAACATGCCTCAATACATACCCAAAACAACTGTGCCCAAAAAAACCTAAATCATAAAATAGGCTAAATAAACTGATCTTCAGACTAAGAAAGTTAGGTTGTTATCTCTTCTTTTTTTATTATATAAACCAGGGATGAAAAAACATATATGTATTAATAAGTAAAACCAATATCAAAGGAAATTGGTAATATTTTTTCAACATACAGAATATAGTTTAGTATCTACTTTGATAAATATCTCCAGTTTTCAATAAAGTGTTAAGATGTGAAAGTATAGAATATTTAAGTCTGAAATTATGTATTTTGCAAAAGTATCTTAAATTATTTATTCCCCACAAAACTTTGCTGATTGATTTTTTTTTCTAAACTTGACACAAAATTACACATATCTAGAAAAGGGAACTGCAATTGAAAAAATGCTTCCAACATATTCTCTATAAGAAAGTCTACAGAGTATTTTATTCATTAATCAATGTTTAAGAGAACTCTGAGCATAGAGAGCTGTGCCAATCCTGGACATGTCATCCTGGGTTGTATGAGAAAGAAGAATCAGAAACTATGTAAAGCAACCCAGTAAGCAGTATTCATGGGATTGATTCAGTTCCTGCCTTCAAGTCTTGGCCTTGATTTTCTTCCTTGCTTTTTCCTGATGACTAGACTCAGAAGCACATTAAACCTTATCCTCTGAAAATTGCTAGTTGTGTTGTAGTGTTGATCATTTTAAACAAGACATTGATTCAACAATTGTCACTACAAAATAAAGGTGTACTTTCTCTACATATACGCATAGAATGTAACACTTACCCACAAAACAACAGAAATTAGTGACTCATAGGACATTTAATGGAAATGGAATACATTGAATTAAATGAAGTAAGTCTTACACATGAAGAGATTTTTTTATTATGAATTATTTTAATATTTATATCTCAAGTATTGCCCTACTCCCAGTCCCCTTTCTCTGAGTTTTTCTTCCTCTCCCCCTTCTTTAGCCTCTCAGAGGGTGCCCCACCAAGCATATCCCCTCCCTGAGGCATCAAGTCTCTATAGGATTAGGTGCATCCTCTCCCACTGAGGCCAGAAAAGGAAGTCTTCTGATACATATGTGTCAGGGGCCTTGGAGTAGCCCTTCTATGCTTTTAGGTTGGTGGCTTAATCTCTGGGAGCTCCCAGAGGTCCAGTTAGTTAATACTCTTGATCTTCCTGTGGGATTGCCATCCATTTCAGTTCCTTTAATCCTTTCCATAACTCATCTATAGTGGTCCCCGAAGTCAGACTAGTGCTTGGCTGTAAGCATCTGCATCTGTCTCAATCAGCTTCTTTTAGATTCTCTCATAGAACAGCCATGCTATGCTCCTGTCAACAAGCACAACATTGCATCAATAACAACGTCAGGGTTTGGTATCAACCCATGGGATGAATTCAAAACTGGGCCAATCACTGGCTGGCCATTCCTTCAGTCTCAGCTCCAATTTTGTCCCTCTACTATGTGCATAGCATCCTTATTTGAAATAGTTAGAAAGTGGAAGCAATATACGTGTCCCTCAACCAAGCAATGGATACAGAAAATGTGGTCATTCACATAATAGAATATTATTTAGCTATTAAAAACAAGGAAATTATGAGTTTTTCAGGCAAATGTATGAAACTATCCACCCTAGAAAATATCATCGTGAGTGAGGTATCCCAAACCCAGAAGGACATGCATCATATGTATTGACTGATAAGTGGATGTTAGCCAAAGTACAGAATATGCATGATACACCCCAAAGACCCTAAGAAGTTAAACAAGAAGGAAGGCTGTGGGGCGCTGCCCGAGTCGCACCCACATTCGCCATTACAAGATGGCGCCTACATTCGGCCGAGGACAAGTTGTAAACAGGCTAGTGCGCATGCACCTGGTAATTTTCCACCTCAGTGTCTCAGCCTCTCTCGTGGCGTCATCTGGCCTGACGAGCGGGGAGCCAATGGGGAAGCTCCACGTCCCAGGCGAGCACTGTGGCCTATATAAGGGACGGGTGTTCTGTTGTTCAGGGTCTCCACTCTTGGCAAGCTTATGCTCTCCCTCTCAAGATGCAATAAAGCTTAACTGCAGAAGGATCCTTTGTGTGCCGCGTCGTTCTTGCTGGCGAGACGGTAGCGCGGGACAGAAGACCCAAGTGAGGATGCTTCAATCTCACTTAGAAGGGGTAACAAAATGATAATGGGAAACAGAGTGTGGGAAGGACTTGGGTGGGAGAGGGGAGTGTGTGGGGAAAAGGAGACAGGATCAGGTATGGGGGAAGACAGGAGAGAAGCCCAGTGGGTCAGGATAATGAATGGAAATATTCAACTACCTCGGTGTGAGATGGACAGAACCTCTAGAAAGTCCCAGAGACCTTGGATGGAAGCTCCCAGGACACAATGTGGGTGACCTTAGCTGAAATGCCCAACAATGGGAATATAGAAGCTGAAGAGGCCACCTCTAGTAGTCTAACACGGCCCCCAGTGGAGACATGGGTACACAATCTCACTTTCAAAATTTTCAACCCAAAATTGTTCCTCTTTTTATTAACAATAAAACACATATAATTATAGAATTTGAGACTGAATTCATAGTTACCAGAGCATGAGAAATAAAGTGTGTTATGGGAGGGATGTGTAAAAGATGGTACACTTAGATTATAAGAATGAATTATAATGCTCTTTAACAGTGTAACTTCTGGGAAAATTAATTCTATGTCTCAAAATTGAGAGTTTGAATATGCTGAAGAAATGACACATGTCTAAGTTTAGGATTATGCCTGATATCTTATGGAGAAAAAATTATCTTTTACATGTACACTGAAATGATGCTTTTTCCCATAAATATGTACATGTCTCATGTGTGATGGAGCCCCTAGGGAGTTTAGAGGTTAGGTGAGGTGGAGGGGTGGAGGATGGGGACACTCTCATGGAGACAGGGGGTGGGAAAGAGGTATGGGATGTGGAACAGTCATAGGGTGTATGGGGAGGGGGATTAAAACTGGAGTGTAAAAAATAAATTAAAAAATGTTATTAAAAAATAAAGTAAAACATTGATAATCACCCTTCCCAACTGCAAATAACAGAGGTTGGTAACTAAACCTTTATATATTAGTTCTTTTCTCAGTCACAGAGTTTCCATTTGTTCAAATAAAAACCAGCTATTCTCTTATTCCATTCCACACATTAGTTTTAACCTCTTGCCAACAATAAATATTTCTTGAGTAACCAAATCTAATCATCAAGAGCAAATCCAACCATAGTTTCCTGTCTTATTGGTTGTTGGTTGTGCCTTGTGAAGTTAAAAAACATCATGAGGTTAAGATCAATTAAACTTGCAGTAGATCAAATGTTTCAAGATAATTATGCTGTCATAGTCAAAAATACATGTGGCTTGACAATGATTTGTCTTCAAGTCAAGGTTTGGAAATTTTCATTGGATGAGAACTAACCATATTTTTCACCTTTCAAATAAAGCCTCTTACTTCATTGTATAAAGCACTATTTTCCTCCTTTAAATGTAGTTTATTAATATATAAATTTACATATATAAATGTAATTTCATGAATATGATATATCTTACCCTTAACAATCTATCTCATTCTTTAAAAATTTTTACATTGGATTATAAAATAATATTCAAATAACTTAAGTATTCAGAAACTGGTTTGCTGAGACTTTCATATATTGGCTCATGCTAATTCTAAAATAGTAATTCATAGAAAAATTAAAATAAAACATTCCATAAGCCAGACTTCAAACAATTCTTTGACTCAAACATTCTAATTTTAAATAAAATTAAAATTGAGCTTTACAATAGGAGTCCATGTTAAAAATATCTTTCACCATGCCTGTTAACCTAAGTTGGATCACAGAGATCCACAGTGTGAAGAGAACCAACTCTTCAAAAATGTACTCTACCCTCCATGTGTTTTCCTTAGTATGTATACACCATTTCACAAACAAATAAATGCATGAATAAATAAGGTAATAACTAAATGCAATTTCATTAAAATGACATTAACTATATGATTGATGTATACTAGTCTGTGATATAAATAATGGATTTAAAAAATAAACACGGAGTTTTAATTTTGACTTTGTCACGCCATAATGGGGGGAAGGTCTCATTTTCTTCTTGATTCAATACCATCAGCAGTCCTAATTCTTACACTCTTTCAAAAGAAGAATTAAGGTAAAATACAATAGAGTAAAGAGCAAAAAGATTAGTTAGACAAATCAAGGAAACAGTAATAAACTCTTATTATTTAACTTTCATTTTGTTAAAGAATGTCAGAGATGTATATGATGTTTGTATCCAATCCACTTACCATTTCACTCATTCAAATTCTCCTTTTAGCATCTGTCATCCCACCCACATACACAGACCATCTTTCTCTTTTCCCTCTGAATTTATGAGCATATTGTTTAAACCCACCGAGTTTGACAAGTGTTTCGTGTGTGTTACAAGACATGACCTTACACACACACATACTTAAACACACTTTAGAGGAAACATGATTGAGTTGAACAGCAATACCTCAGCATTAGCAGGCATGAGGTTTACACTTTTCTGCTAATACTCTCTTCTCTTATACTTCACTAAGACTTGGCTCATCCAAGAATGGGCATTCTTTTCTTGAAACCACATTTTGTTGCTGTTTCTTGTTTGTTTTTAAATGTAGATTCTACTCTTATACAGTACATCTTGACCACAGTCTCCCTCCCCCCACCCTCTATCCTTCTCATCTCCTCTAGTACTCTCTCTCCCCCAGATCCATTCTCCTTGTTTGCCTTCATAAAAGAGCTGGCCTCCAAGAGATAACAAGCAAAGAGGACAAAACAAGATACAATAGGACAAGGCAAAAGCAGTCATATTCTGCATGGAGAAGATAACCTAATAGGAGAAAAAGAATGTGAAGTGCAAGCAAAGAGTCAGAGATACACTTGTTCCTACTCTTAGACCTTTCACAAAACACCAGCCTAAATTCCATAACATGTACACAAAGGACCTGGTATAGACTATGCATGTTCCATGCTTATGGCTTCAATCTCTGAGTTCATGTGAACCCTCCTGAGTTGACTCAGTGAGCCATAGCGTCATCCATTCCCTCTGTCTCTTACAATCTTTCTGCTCTCTCTTATTCAAGGTTTCTGAAGTTCCTAAGGGAGAGGACCTGATAAAAATCTTCAATGTACTCTCTGACTCTGGGTTGCTGCTCTCCCTCCTATCGCCTGAACTGATTTATGCATGCATATATATATAGGAATGTTTTTCAGGAATATTGGCATTACATTTTCTTTGAATGTCCTTTTGAATTCTCTGCTTAAACTGTACCACACTGGTATCTTTTTCCCTTTGGAAATTGTTTTCAACATAATTCTCTGGATTCCCTTAGAGTGCATTGTTATGTTCCCCTTTTCATTTCTGCTTTTACTAATTTCTATATTCTCTCTCCATCTTAGTTCATTTGAATAAACATTTCTCTATCATTGAATTTTCTCAAAGAGTGAACCCTTTGTTAAAGTTCATTTTTGTATTATTCTCTTTGTTTCTATTTTATTAATTTCAGCATTCAGTTTGATTTTTCTTGTCACCTACTCCTCTTGACTATGCTTACTTCCTCTTATTTTAGAACTTTTAGGTACATTGTTAAGTTGCCAGTGTATCAGATGTCCCCAATTTTATGTAAGCAATTAATACTCTGAACTTTCCTCTTAGAAGTGTTTTCATTGTGTCCCATAAGGTTGGTTATTTTCTTTGCTTATTTTCAGTAAATTCTAGAAAGCCTTTATTTTCTTTATTCTGTTATGATTTTTTTTTTATTCAGTATGACATTTTCAATTCCCATGAATTTTAAAGCTTACTCTTGTTTATGATGATATCCAAAGGTTAATTCATGGAAGCATGTTAGAATCCTGAGAATTATTTCAATTTTCTTTATTTATTGAGACTTTATTAATGACTGAGTATATGGTCAATTTTGGAGAAGATTCTATGAGGTGCTTTGTAGAAGGTATACTCTTTTGTATTTGGGTTAGAAAGTTCTAAAAAAGTCTATTAAGTTCTTTCTGTTTGGAATGTCTATTAATTCCAGTTTTTTTCTGTTTAGTTTTGATTGAATGACTTGTTCATTGGTAAGAGCGGAGTATTGACATCTCCTCCTAGTAGTGTGTCAATTAGTGAGTTAAGCTGTAGCAGGGTTTCTTTTATTAACTTGGTTGCCATGGGCTTCAGGTATAGATGTTAATAATTAAAATGTCATCTTAGTGGAGTTTTTCCTTTGATGAATGTGTAGTGTAAAAGTAACTTTTATTCAGGTGTAACTGTCATCTTGGAGGATTATTGATGAATAAGCTCACCCTTTTCAATTTTTCTGAACTCTGGCTGGCTGGTTCAACTCAGCTTTTCTGGCTCAATTTCCCCATGCTGACTAGTTCAATATGACTTCTCCTGGCTTTTCAATAAATTGCTCTTCTTGGCCTAATTTGTTCTAATCTTCTGACTCCATCTCAATCTCTGGCTCATTCTGTCTCTACCTGAAAACTATCTCTGTAATACTCTCCTTGACTCTGAACTCCGAGAACTGAACTTCCACCAACTCAACAGGCAGAAACTCACCTCCATTGCCCTGTCTCTCATGTCTCCTATGTAACTGAACTGACTGACTAAAACCCCAAGACCTGCATACCTATATCTTCTGAGTGCTAGGATTATAGGCATGTACCATGACACTTGAACCTGAGATTTTCTTTACCTGAAACTTGCTCTATAACAGGCTGGCCTTGTATTCAGAAATCTGCTTGTTTCTGTTTCCTGGGATTAAAGGGATGTCTGTATTTCACCCAGATTATATTATATGGATTTTTACACAAATATTTAAATTTAATCTTATCATGCAATATATTTTTTCCATCGATGGTGGAAAAATTTGTTGATTACGACATCTCAGCATGTATGTGTAGTCTCTAGAATCTGCAGCACATCTGTCCAAGGCAGTCTGGTATCTCAAGTCTCCATTGAGAATTCAGGTAGAAGCCGGGAAGTGGTGGCACATGCCTTTAATCCCAGCACTCAGGAGGCAGAGGCAGGCGGATTTCTGAGTTCAAGGCCAGCCTGGTCTATAGAATGAGTTTCAGGACAACCAGGGCTATACAGAGAAACCCTGTCTGGAAAAACCAAAAAAATAAAAAATAAAAAATAAAAAAATCAAGTAGGATTATAATATCTTTTTTATTCTTAGGTTTGGCATTTTCATATTGTCTCAGATTTCTTGGATGTTTTGTGTCAATTGTAGTAGCATGACTCTGTTGTTCTGATGAGGGGAGGCTATGGAGCAATGGTATGTTGCAGTGTTAAGGGAGACGTGGGATCCACAAGAGGCATGGACAAGGGAAGGGATGCTATACCTGATGCTCTGTCGCAGAGTCAGAGATGGAGGATAGTGTCTGAGGGAATAAAGAGAGAATAGAATGTTTGATTACATGATCTTCTGGCAGGCATGGCCTATGGTTGAGCAGGGGTGTTCATTGGACTTGAGGGCTGATTCACAGTGATGTAGAGGGAGAAGCTTGGAAGAGGAGGGCTGTGAGATCCATATGAGGTGTAGACAGCGGAGAGGGGGGGTTGGTGTGGATGTTTTGTTGCTGCACTAGGGATAACCCTGATGATTGGGTCTGGGGAACCAGGGAGTGGTGTGAAACCATATTTTACCAAAAATTATGTATTATTAATAAATATATAAGATATAGGATGATGTCTAGACAACCAATTTTTAAAAAGTATTAGGTGTTTTGTTTTGTCACAATGGAGGCTTACTTGGTATATTAGCAAAACTAAAGTATACATCCTAGGTCCAGCATAGGTTGATCAAAGTAAAGGAAAATCAGTAGTGTTCATTTTAGATTTTTTGGATCATATAATTTCTGTCTATTTGTTTTGCTCTTTTCAATTTTGTATGATTTGCTGTTTTTTGTTTGAATTTCATTATGTTTTCTGATTTTGTATTTTAATGTTTGTTTCTTGTTTTATTTTGTTTCTGATTAGGGAGGGTTCACTGTTTTTGTCTTGTTGATCATTGTGGTATTGGTGGTGGTTGCTGCTGGTGTTGTGTTGTGCCTGTTCGTTTACTTCCTAGAAAGAAGAAGAGGGTAGTAGAAGTTAATTTAGTCAAGAGAGTGAGGATGTGGATAAGAGTCAGTAGGAGTTGAGGGAGTAGAAATAGTGATCAGTACATATTTTAGTAAAAAAAAAAAATCAATAAAATTGTATGTCTAGAAGTTTGAGAAATATTAAACTAGAAAAGTTCCCAGGGGAAAAGAGTAAGCTATCTCTTTACATGCTCATTCTTCTGTATGGAAATGTTTAAAGCTGTTTTGGTCTAACTTATTAGGAATAATTCACTACAACTCTTTGTTTCCATCTTCTTGAAGATGCTCGCATATCTTTATATCTTGACCAGCAGTCTGTCACCTACATAAGTTTTATATCTTGTTTCTGGACCCTGAGAAGTCCCACCTATTATTTGTTATGATTGACTTCTTGGTTATTCTATCCTCAAATGAACATCCTGCCTAACATCAGTGTTTTATATGAGGGGAATAAATATTTGTCTTTATCTCCCTAGAAAAAGCCGTATGAGACAGTTAAAGAGGGATAAATAAAACTATATGAGACATAAAGGCAGAGGATGAGGAAAGTATAGAATTCTCCCACTGCTACGTTCAATATGAGCAAGAAAGGGAAAGTTAAAATAAAAAACTGACTAGTGTAAGAGGAGAAACCACATAAAACATCTCCAGTATAGGGGAATGCCAAGGCGGGAAGACGAGAGTGGGTGGGTGGGTGGGAAAATACCCCAATAATGGGAGGGGGAGGGCAGAGGAAATGGGGAGGTTCCAAAATGGAGATCTGGAAAGGGAAAAACATTGGAAATGTAGATAAAGTATGAAATAAGCAAATAAACAAACAAACAAATAAATAAATAAATAACATTTCCCAAACAAAGAGGAATTGGACTGAATGACTGGGCCTCTTATCACCATGCCCAGGCACAAATATGCTGCATGTAACAAGGATTTTTAGAAGTGAAAATGTGTATAATTAGTATTAGTTTTGACCAGAATTTCATATTACTTCTTGTCTTGTTTATTTCTATTGGAATCTTCAGTAGATATAGGAACTTTAATAAAATGCCTACTCTCACCATAAAACAATTCTTTATAACCTGTACTTAATTTTCTTAGGGCTGTTTTCTACTACATTAATACTTAAGCAATAGCCACTTTTATATTTTATCCTTGCTTAATTCAGAATTCTTCATAAGAGTTACATCAGAGTATCTCAACTATCTTCCCTGAAAAAGGACTGACTCAAATTAATAGATACACAGAAAGTTACTACAATTTCAAGAACAATTTTATCCTCTCTTCTCCTTTAGAAAATTGTCTTAATCCTCTTAAGGTTAAAACAGGTCTATTGCAAAACCACTTATCTTCAATTTTTAAGGTTAGCTTGAACTATATGAGAGTGCTTCTCTGAAGGATAAAAAAAGTATGCTATAAAGTTTGAGTAGCTCAACATAATATCATTAACTTTTTTTCAAGATTTAGACTTATTATTTTAGTTTTACTATTTTGAAGATTATTTAAAATGAAAACTATTTGCATTTTTCTCTTACTCTCACTCCTCAATCTCATTCTCTCTGTGTGAGACTACATTTAGCACAAAAAATATAATTGTCCCCTGTCAAATAATGTTTCTGTTCTAAATTACACCAGATGACCTTAATATGTTATTATTGTCAAATAATATCTTTCCTACATTCCTCACTTTTGTAACCTACATAATTCTCACAATGATGATCATATTGTTTCTAATTCTTTTATTAATCACAAACTGTTTTCATTTTTTAAACTTTTCTCCAATAAGGATTATATTTCAGAATATAAAGGTAGTAAGTTCTACTTTACTATATTTTGTTATAATACTATGTTATTGCAATACTGAGACCTGTTCCATATAGGTGTGGCAATTTCCAAAGTATTCTTACGTCTGGATATTGGTTTCTCAATATACTTGTTCTCCCAAACTATTTGGATTAAATATTGCAATTGTTATTAGTTCTGGTATCTATATAGGCAAACTTGGGATACCAATGTCTAATCATTGATGCATAATTGGTGAATGAATCAATAAGCTAATGTAACCAAGACATAGTCTGAACTTTCTTCAATAACTATTAAATATTATTAATGTTATCCTATAATTTTACTATTTTTGAAATTATTATATCATAGCCCTTTGCAGTTCACATTGTGTGGTAGAGCTTATGTATCATTTTTAGGTGAGTTGCCATCCTGGGATGTATTCTCAATCTTGTCATGTGGAACAAAACTTTAAGAAATAGAAAATTCATCTATAGTAGTTCATGGATTTGTGTGTTGTACTGGGTACTGTGTTTGTTAAGTGGTAGGTGTCAAATGAGCAGTATCGAGAACAGAAAAGAATGGGCAATTTTCAAACATATTTGGCCATAAAGCTGATATAGCCACAAAACTCTGAAAATTGTCTTAAACCTCTCATTAATTTGTTTTTAAATTTATATTTATTTGTAAATAAGCATTTTCTTTTTTCCTATGAAAACAAATTCCCACATCTCTAGTCTAAATTGCTGCATGATAATATTTTCTCAATTCATCATTTCCTAATTTCGGATAAAAGAAAAATTCAGATACTTTTAGCTAGTTTAAAAGCTATGCTGTGTGAAATTCTGTATCTAGATATATATAATATATATATAATATATATATATTATATATTATATATATATTATATATATATTACATATAATGAAAATACAGAAAATTGTCCTGAACTTTATAAGCCCATCCTAATAGGGCTGGGGGAATATATCAGTAGTTAAAACATGTCCTACTCTAGAGGTTCTAATGATACTTTGTACCATATCTGATGACTCACAGGAACACACATCTTTTAAAGTCCATGAATGTTAAATTCCTTTGCCTCTACAGGTACATGTATTTGTATGCCCATATACCTTATTACTAAAATTAAAATGAGCATTTGGAAAAAAATATTTTAACAGGAGATTTTATGCCTTGGACTACAAGGTATAATTGGAATAAATGTATAGAAAGGAGATGGCTTGATTTTAACATGTAAATTTTAATCTAAATTTTGGTGTGAATTACATTTTGGATGTAAAATTATCCTATGCTTCATGGATTTTAGTGGGACACTGTTTTTGTAAGTTATGACATATATGGGACCTAGTCATAGCCATCAATTTCCTGAATGACCAAGACATGAGAAATCCAGCCTCACCCTCTCATCTATCCATGATACTACCCATGTGCCATGTCATAGTTACCTTGAGTTCCTATATCCCCTGAAACTATAAGTCAAAAGATTTTAGCCTTCAAAAAATTTCTATCATGTATTTAATTAAAATACATGAAAATAATTTATACACAATATTGTTTCAAAATAGTGAACAAATTTGAGGTAGAAACTACCATTCATGCATATGAAATATAAAGATATAAAATCTAACTAAAGAGAAAAGAGGTTGAGGATAATAGGGTTTAATTTACATTTGCTGGTTAATATTAATTGCTTTTAAATTATTTTTAGTTATTTAATTCTGATGTTTTGGCATATTAACATATGACAAATGTCAATAATAGTTTCAAAGGCAGAAAATAATTGGCATTCTACATGTATAGTTTACCAAAATAATAGTTTATAAGTAAGTGACATCTATCATAAGCAGAAAAAATTTTATATGTAGTACGGAAAAAAGTTTTTTAGAAGATAAAAGGAAGAGTTGAGCAGCAAAGTGCTTGATAGCATGGCCAATTGTTCCTGATTGAGATATATGCAAAGTGAAGTAAATCTTAATGACAATCTTGGAATATTAAATGAAAACCCGAGGCAAAGTGCCAGAAACTGTGATCATTAACAATCCATTAAATGACAAGTACTTCATAAAAATAACATTACACTGACTACAGACTCAGCAAGTTTAATTTAAGTATTTATAAGTATACATATAAATACATGTGTGTGTAGGTGTGTGTAACAAAAATCAATGAAATATGATGCCATTAATAGGCAAGAGTTCAAGGAGATATACATAGGAGTGTTTATAGGAAAGAATGGAAACATGGGGATGATATAATATCAAAATACAGAAAATACTTTTTAAATCGCTAAACAGTTCTGAAAGTTCAAAATCTTTATGTTATTTTCAACCATGATTTAGATTTGAGTATATCTTAAATAATTATTTTCCAGTGTGTTGTCATTCAAAATTATATTCTCTACTTGAATTTAGGGTAAGATGTCAATATTCTCTTAACTCTTACTCACATTGTATCAATTAGAGTAACGCCATATTCCAGTTTTTCAGAATGCCATATCAAGAATATTACACATATTTTTAAATCATTTTTCTTTTCATTAAAAGTGTAAATTTCCTTTTCAAAACAGATAATAAGGTGATAGCCATCTCTCCTTTTTCAATCTTCAATGGATCCATTCATTGTCATTCTTCTCATTATGAAGTTCCTCTGGCAGTCTTGAATATTCCACTAATAACCACTGATAACTGGATAAAAATCATGTTAAATTGTCATAGAAACTATTTCTCAAGGCTGTATCAAAAGTGTTTCTAAATTTCTAAATTGTATGCTAACTGATTGACAGAGCTTCTATCTTTCATAGAGGTTAGGTAGAGCAGAGATGCATACATAGGGGCATATTTGAAATTACTCATCTGCTTTCCTTATATTTGAACTTGGTAGAGAGTAATAAGAAAAAACTTATCAAATGAGGTATTTTTAATGGTACTGTCATGTCACTGGAAATATCTGCAAAGTATCTGGATAAGAAAAAGTGTCACCATGAAATCTACTGTCGCCTAGCTTTACAAAAACATGTACTTTCAATTCATTTAGTTACATCTGGTTTTATACAATTTTATTTTTGTTATTTATTTTATAATTTATGAGTTCATATAATTAAATATGTAAAATTTAGAGTCCATAAAATTTCCAAATCTTTGATGAACGTGTCAATTGATGAATGTGTCAATTGAGGAGGAATTTTAAGTTGCAATCCATCATACTCTATTTTCTCTTTCTTTCTCTCTCTCTCTCTCTCTCTCTCTCTTTCTCTCTCTCTCTCACTCTTTATTGTACTTTACTATGCTGATGACAAACTTGGCTAAATTGGCCTTAATTAACTACCATATATCTACCTACTGTCATTTTAGTTTCTATTACAAACCAAGATCTATGCCAAGAACAATGAAGTCTATCACCTCCTTCTAAAGTATGATGTTACAAAAGGAGAATTTCTACAGTGGATTATTTTTTTTATTTTATGTATAATTACTATATTGTAACAAAAGACAAGTTGTTACAAAGAAATTACATATGGGAGGAAAGATTCCATAATTGTAATAGGTTAAGAGAAAGTTTTACAAATGGATATGGGAGAGAGAAGAGGTGATGAACCATGAGGATGACTTAAAAAAAACAATAGAAAAACACATTGTCTAACATTTAATTCATGTCCACTTATAAAAGTTAATAGCATGTCAAGTGCGGTTAGAGTGATTCCATTAAAGTCATGAATTATCCAATAAAAATTTCAGCACCTGGCATAGGAAAACTCCATTTGAGTTACCAACAGAGGAATCAGGAAACACCTACAACCACAAACAACATTGGCCTTTCCTTTGTCATTGCCCTTGGTTACCTCTTAAAGGTAGGACCTTATATTGATGACACCAAATATTTTGGATACAGGAGTTGGAGGAATCAAGACAGAACTTACAGAGAAGACATACCCTTGAGAACTAACTTCCTAGGTTGTTTCTAATCTTTGGCTATTATGATTAAAGCTGTTATAAATATAGTTATCAAGTGTCATTGTAGTCTGGTGGAGCATTCCTGATTTCAAGATGTAATAACAGAGCAATAGTGGCAAAAATCTGTATGATACTGGCATAAAAACAGACATGTAGATTAATGGAATCAACAGAAACTTGATGACAAAATAGCCCAAAACCATACAATGAGAAAAAGAAAAAAAGAGTATCTTCAACAAATGATGTTAGTATAACTGGATGTCTACATGAAGAAGAATGAAAATAGATATGTATTTATCATCCTCCACAAATCTCAACCCTAAGTGAATCAATAACCTTAAAAGAAAGCTGACTACATTAAATGAAGTAGAAGAGAAAGTGGGTGGTAGCCTTGAATACACTGGTACTGGAGACACATTCTTGAACAGAATGACAATAGGTCACACACTATAATAGCAATTAATACATGGAACTGAAAAGCTTCTGTAAGGCAAATGTCATCAATGATAAAACAAACAAACAAACAAACAAAAAAAAACCAGCAGCCTATAGAATGGGGAAAAAAACTTCATTTGAGAAAGGAACCCTAGAGGAAGCTTGACTCCCAGGTGCTCTAACACACCTAGGATCATAGGTGAGGAGGCCACAACATCTGCACCAACACAAGGAGTAACTAGGTCCCACAGGATCCAGGGCCTCAGGAACCCTGCCCAACCATGGGCAAGGGTCCCTTACAGTCTGAACAGGTGCCCTGAGCATGCCTTGGGCACTAACTCCATAAACATACAAGAAGCCTACAGAACTCCAAAAAGACTGAACCAGAAAAGAAACTCTTTCTGTCACATAATAATCAAAAGACCAAATGTACAAAACAAAGAAAGAATATGAAAAGCAATAAGGTAAAAAGGTCAAGTAACTTATAAAAGCAGACTTATCAGAATTACACCAGACTTCTCACCAGATACTATAAAACCCAGAAGATCCTAGGCAGATGTCATATAGACTTTAAGAGAAAACAAAACCTAGCCCACGCTACTATACTCAGCAAAACTCTCAATTATCATAGATGGAGAAACCAAGATATTCAAATGCAAAACCAAATATACACAATAACTTTCCAGAAATACAGACCTACAAAGGATAATAGATGTAAAATGCTAACACAAGGAGGGAAACTATACCCTAGAAAAAGCAGGAAAGTAATCTTCTTTCAACAAACACAAAGGAAATAGCCATACAAACATAATTCTACCTCTAACAACAAAAATAACAGGAAGCAACAATCACTTTTTCTTAATATCTCTTAACATCAATGATCTTAATGTCCCCAATAAAAAAGACATAAACTAACAGACTGGATACAGAAACAGGACCCAGCATTTTGCTGCATACAGGAAACGCACCTCAGTGACAAAGACAGACACTACCTCAGAGTAAAAGGCTGGAAAACAATTTTCCAAGGAAATGGTCCCAAGAAACAAGCTGGATTAGCCATTCTAATATCGAGTAAAATCGACTTTCAACCAAAAGTTATCAAAAAAGATAAAGAAGGACACTCCCTACTTGTCAAAAGAAAAATCTACCAAGAAGAACTCTCAGTTCTGAACATCTATGCTCCAAATGCAAGCTCATCCAGATCCATAAAAGAAACTTTACTAAATCTCAAAGCACACATTGCACCTCACACAATAATAGTGGAGGCTTCAACAACCCACTCTCAGCAATGAACAGTTGGGGAAAGAGGACACCAACCAACCCACAAAACTTTTGAATCCAAATTTGTCCTGACTCCAAGAAAAGCTGAGATAAATATGGAACAGAGATCGAGGGAATGTCCAATCAACAACTAGCCCAGCTTGAGACCCACTCAATGTAAGTGAGCCAACCCTTGACACTATTAATAATTCTCTGGTATGCTTGCAGACAGGAGCCTAGTATAACTGTCTTCTGAGAGCATTCATCCAGTAGCTGATGAAAACAGATGCAGAGAACAGCAGACAAACAATAGAGTTTGGGCATTCTTGTGGAGGAGTAGGGAGTAAGATTGAGGGACTCACAGGGATCAAGGACACCACAAGAAGAACCACAGAGTAAACTAACCTCATCCCATGGGGGCTTTCAGAGATGGAACCACCAATTAAATTATTAATTCTTGGAGACTGTTATACATATTTGCTATAAACTTTGATGATATCCATCCCACTACTCTTATTCACCTCTTCCTATATTTAGCCCCTTGTTTCCTCCTCTCATATCTTGCTTGCTTTCTTTTAAAAATCCATTGTCTTAGTTACTTTTCTATTGCTCTGATGAAATGCCATGACCAAGGAAAACTTATAGAACAAAGATCTTATTGGAACTTACTGTTCCAAAGGGCTAGAGTTCATAACCTTCATAATGGGTACCATGGCAACAGGAAGACAGGCACAGGACTGGAGTAGTTGAGAGCTTACATTGTTTTCTTGGAGCAGGAAGAACAGAAACATCTAACTGGGAATGTCAAATGGCGAGAGCTTCTAAAAACTCAAAGACCAACCGCCACCCAACCCCCATGATACACCTCCTCCAATAAGACCACACCTTTTTATCTTTCCCAAATAGTTTCACCAACTGGGGACAGAATATTTAAACTTCTGAGCCTATGGAGTTCATTCTCACTCCAACCACAGCAACCCATTGAGTACAACTAGTGCTAAATCTATATACATGAATATGGGTCTACCCGCAGGATCTTGGTTACCATATCTAGATGCAATCCTAAACAAAAATGTACATTTCTCTCCACAGATATCAGCTGCCAATAGTTTTCCAGTGGTTATAAGATTGCATAATCTCTTTACTCATTTATCCTGAAAGGTTGATTGGCTTAATCGTAGGTCCTCTGTATCACTGGGCATTCTTGGACCTGCCAATGTTTGAATAAAGACACGAAGAACTTACTATTATAAATAGCAAGTCTACCTCCAAGCCAACTCTAACTTCATTAACCCATTTATTCTGGACCACAAATGCAATGTGGCCTGTTGTCTGTCTTTCACACTGGTGAACTCATTCCCAGACTCTCTCTCAGCCCAGAAGTTCTGCCTTCCCTTTCATGCCTAGCTATATATAGGCTTTTTATTAAAGCCAGAGAATGCCTTAGGCAGGGAAGAAAGGACAGAGACACACTTTCACACAATGCACCTCAACACATCTCCAGCAATCACCCTGCATGCAATGGACCTACTTTGTACAGAAGACATTGTTTCAGCCATGTCCTCCCTAAACTATTGCTCACAATTTATTTCTGCCTCTTTGCCTATAATGTTACCTAACGTTTGGGGAGAAGAGCTACAAAATAGATGTCCCACATTTGGGTGAGCACCCAGAGATGGTCGTTTTCTGAACATTGACCAATTTTGAGTCTCTGTATTAACTCTTACCCACCACAAACATTTTCTCTTAATAAGGGTGCTTGTTGGTATAAATTGAGTATAGCCTTAAGTATTTTGAGACAGTTTGATACTATGCCCATTTACCAATAAAATCAAAAGGCCCTGCAAACTCTACAGCACTGAGTGAATTCATGTTCATATAGGTGTATTTTTTTTTTTTTTTCGAGACAGGGTTTCTCTGTGTAGCCCTGGCTGTCCTGGAACTCACTCTGTAGACCAGGCTGGCCTCAAACTCAGAAATCCACCTGCCTCTGCCTCCCAAGTGCTGAGATTAAAGGCGTGTGCCACCACTGCCCAGCAAAGAGTATCCTTTTAAAACTGAGATTTTATTGATATGTATTATCATTTATGATTTGCTCTATTTTATTATTGTAGGTGCATGAGTGTACACATCATGTATATTATTGGTATCGCATGCCATGGGGCTAAACTTACAAACATTTTTAAGACAGCATTCATGTTCCAGAAATCAAATCTGGCTTGCCTGAATGAGCAACATATTCTCTTTATAGCTCAGGTAACTCTCTAATCTTATGCATACATTCTAAACTATTAGTTTATATTAATAAATGTGCATCTATGATACTGTTTAAATTTATTGTAATTTAAAACTAGAAGCCAGTATAATGAAAATTTTTGTGAAAAACAGATTAAAAGCTCTTTATACGTTTAATAAAGGTACTTACAATTACTAATTCCCCTATAATTAATTTATTAAAATCCATTTAGAATAAAGAATAAATATTACATGTAACAAGATTTTTCTGTTTTATTTTATTTTGAACTTTATTATAATAGATTACAGTTTTAAAAAATATCACACACAGAACTTAAACAGTCTTGAGGATTATACAACTCAGTGAACTTCTATAATTAGATTGGCCATTCAGAAAGGAATTCATAGTGTTGCTTGTCATCATGACTGAAAAGACCAAGTCTGGTTTGGTGTTTCTCCAAATGCTTTTAAATTCAGTAGTGATAGTGATTTTGGTCCAATTTTTCCATTCCATTAGGCAACAAACAGAACAGCTCTAACTAAAAGTAGATGGCATCCTAGTTTTAAAAAAAAAAAATCATGGAAAATTCAGTACAAAGCCTAATCTGTCTAGACATGTACATGTATTCATTGGTAGCTACAAAAAAAAAGAAAGAAAGAAAGAAAGAAAGAAAGAAAGAAAGAAAGAAAGAAAGAAAATGGTTGCACATTTTAAAAAAAAAAATCACACTCAATTAGACTGGCTATGTCTTAAGTGTTCAGTATTTCAGTATAAAAGAGCCAAACTATGTTTCAACTAGTGTGGGTAATTTCCTTCCACACCCAATCCAGAAAGTAGTACACCTATTTATTTCAATATGCCAGCAATTACCCACTAAAGAATGTCTCTAATGAGACCATTAGTAACAACAATGACCAAAAAGAAGGTCACAGACCATTTTCCCTACCTCCTCTGCTTTTACTGCAAAAGAACATTTCAAATACCAGGTCCAAGAACAACTTTTAGCTAACAAAATTGAAAGACTTGCAGCAGGTGGAAATACCACCTGTTCTAATCTTAGTCCAGAAAAAAACAATTGGCTCTTCAGAGTTCCCAGCTGTGGGAAATTCCAGTGACTTTGAATGTCAGCAAACCAGAAAGAACTCGCTTGGAAAGACTGAGCCAGCTAAACAACAAGATCACTCCTGTAATACAGGCACAAGGAAGGGTTAAAATGCACAACCCTGTGAAGACCGCAAAGGCTAAAGCCTCAGCAGGTGTGAATCTTAATGGTTGTTAATTAGGTAGAAGTTCAACAGGAAAAGAAAACACAGCAGGTGTGAGGTGTAAGTATTTTGCTGATGAAAGAGCAGGGTAAATATTCATCTCTGCAACAGAAGTTTCCTCTGTAGTGTAGTCTGGGTTTGAATAAGTGCCAGATGATCACACTATTTTCTGATTCAACAAGGTATAGAACTCTCCCTCGCCTAAGGATTGTGTACTGGAAAGTGTCACTGGGCACATCTGTGCGCTTCAATTAACTTAGAAGAGGAGAGGATGATCCTACACGGTTAGGTTAACAAAAACTCATCTTCAACGAAGGGAAGAGACTAAGAGCCTGCCTCTTAAATTTTCTTTGAATGAAAAATTAAAAATTCTAATTTTATTAATCTAACCCTAGCCACAGTACTCCTGGAGTCTCTAACAAAATCAAAGATGATTGATGATCATTGTTTTTCTACTTCTAAGAAATGTCTATTGACATCTCTAAGGGATCTTCTATTTACCATATTATTATAGGTTTGGAAAAGTGTATTTTATAATTTTTATGGAGGAAAATAATTTAGCATTAATGTAATTTCATCATGAAATTCTGCCCATTTCTGATTTTTCCCTTTGACTATATAGAGACATAATTTGGCTACAAAGAAAGGAATTAACTTTCTATTTGCAAAGTTTCACTATATTAATGAAAATTGAAGCAGCTTGGATCTTGTTAAGCATGTTTATCAGTGTGTACACACATTTCATATGTTTCCTGGGTTTGTATTTTATATTTTATCCATCAGCAACATTACAGACAACTCTTTTTTTTTTAAATTATACACAATTAAAATGTATATGTTTTTACATATACATTGTTTTCCTCAAATGGATAAGAGGTTGGTACTAACTACTGTTACTGTTGTCTCCATAAAGGAAGACAAGAACAGAGCAATCACAGACTACACAAGATTAGCTCCATGGATAAATGTTTGATATTTCCAAAGGATCATGAAGTTTCTAGTCAACTGGACTCATGACAGTGGCAAGTTAGATTCTGAATGACCAGGGTGAACTTACTTGAAATATCATCAATCTTTTTAAGAACTATTCATTGATGACCTCTGTGTCAGTCATAGTATTATTGTAACTATCACACAATATTTAGGATGTACTGAGAGACTTTTCAGGGTGCTGAAGAAATGTCATAATGATTGACAGTATTTCTCATGCTTCCATATTTTCTGAATATGAAATATGGTTTTATGGGTCTGTGCCATAACCTGTCTTTCAAATCATCTAAATAATTTTAATCAAGCTTCCATTCACATTTAATTGTATTATGTTGTGACCAGAAGCACACATTAAAAGGTCATACCTAGCATAGGAGAATAAGATATTCAATGTCATTATTATCACCTATGACCTTGTCTCAAATCAACAAACAAAGAAGTGGATTTATTATTCGAGATTTAGTTCTGATCCAAAATCTCCAAATGCTTTTATGGAATGAATCAAAACATCGATCCAAAGACTGTTAAACATCCTCTACATCCTTTGAATGTTTATTAACAAATTATTTAATATTTAAAATATTATATCAGAAACTAAGAAGTTTCCATAATGTATTTCCTGAGTTCCATGATGAACTAGATACAATGGCTATAATGTTTTTTGTGAACATAGATTCTTTAGCACATATTTTCTCTTGTTATTGCCATCATCAGAACTCTCTATCTATAAAAGCTAGTCTCTTTAACTTAGTATACTTCTAGAGTACAGGATTTCTAGCCTTATGAACACATCATTATCTTTAGGAATTCTGTGTTTCTCACATAGGCACAATACTGACAGACCTAGAAAAGTCATGTTCATTTCACTGACTCACTATCAGACTATTAACTAACACTTAAAAATAAAGTCTTATGGTAAAATAACTTAACAATTCAGCATTTAAGTTTTCTATTTGAAAATTAGATTTGGATAAACAAAAATTCTAATTACTTTCAATTTTAGCAGGAAATTACCCTGGACAGAAATTTTTATTCCTCAAATGATGAGTTTTCAGATAAGATTTTGGTTAAAATTAAATTTTATGAACACACTTAAATATTGAATATCATAGCTGATTTATCATTCCTTTGAAAATGTCCTCATCCATGCTGCAGAATTTTTAGACTGATTAGCAGGTTTTTAACTTAAATTCCAAATTAACAAAGAGAACACAGAATTGGGTGATAAATTTATGTGGAATGACTTTTATTTCTTTGAGATGAATAGTGGCAAGGCTTTTTCTTCCAAGAATGAGATCTATCATTTGTACTGAATATTTTTATTTTCCTTTACTTTTGATAATTCTGAGAAATATACTTATCTTTCACATTGACTCACACGTGAAAAAAAAAAAAAAAGAGAATGTTTTAATGAATTTCCCATATAGTACATCCAGCCCTCTGTAAGAAAGTTTGTTAAATTATGTAAATATAGAAAATTTTAAGTGGAATGCTTTTTTTCTGATTAAATTTTTAGTAAGGTGATGTTTTTTATCTTAAATCTGTAATTTTGGCAAAGTTTACTACTTAGTTTATGTTCATCATGCTTCACTGGAAATAATCATAAATATTCCTTGATTAGTCATGGAGTTTTGAATTATAACATACTTAGGACAGTAAAAACCAGTACCATACAAATGCTATACGTTATTATTGAATTGAAATAAAAAAATAGAATGTTTTGATTGTGTTAATAATTAAACTGTAGAGAGTAAATATATTAAATACTGTCATTTTATATCATTTTGTTTCTCATATCTTCATTTGTATAATTTTCAAAATTAGATCTGTAGATTGGAAATTATATACTCATTGGGTTTAATAAGAAAAATACTTATAATGATGACCTTAATTAAATGCCTTTTTATTGATTTAAGAACAATTCTTTAAAAATTTATCTAGAACAAAGGTATAAAACATTCTGAAAACATAACTGGCTTTTAAAATTTTAATTTAGCTTACAAAGCATTTTCCAAATACTATGTTTAACAGTGCAGAAAGCAAGTACTTATAACAAGAGATTTTCTGGCCTGGGATTAAAATGTGCTCTAAGTACTACTTTGCAACCACTGCTTAATATAAACATGATTTCTCATCTTAATGAAGATTGTTTCCTGCAAAATACAGTTTAAAATCTTAACGTATATGAGCGTCTAAAGTTGCTTTATAAATTTTGATGCAGTTTATTGTCCTGCAAACAAGGCAGGCTGTCAAGGATTAGCTTTCTCAGCTCTGATAGCAAGTGAATCACAACTGGCAATAGAATATTTTGTAAAAATGTGGTTCAGAATCTAAATTTCTTCCACAAATTACTGATTAAACTACTGTGCTATTTTGGTATATTAGAATATAATTAACATATTTATGTTAAATTACGGAATTCCTTTTATATTACCTATGAAGTGTACTTTGGGTAACATAGATGAAGATATATTTTACTCAGATCTTGGATATCTTATCATCTTGTTTGTTTGTACCATATCCTGCCTTTGTCCAAACATCATTTAGTATTTACACTTTAGATTTTGGCACACGTCTTATGTTTTTGTAAACACTATGATAATCTTCTGCAGAGGTAAATGGAAACTCTTGTTTTTGAGAAGATAGAAATACCATGTAACTTTAAATGACATATCTTGCTTAAACACCCTCAGGGTCAAAAGTTGTTTTAAAACAACTGAACGTCATATGTTACAGTGTAAATTTATGTGTGGATTTTTCATTTGACACAGTATATAATCTATTTTGAATTCCCCCTTTTTCTTACAAAGTTGATGGCAAATTTGTTCTGGATTTTTAATAGCATATTATATACTTTCAACAGGTTGAACTTTTTTCTATATCCTTTCTTATAATAAAATGTTCCCTTTTAAACCATTAATTTCTCTAAATCAATTATTGTGTCATTATTAGAAGAAAGCAGTCCCTTATATTCCAGATTCACTGTTTCCCTCCAAAATATTATTTCATAATGAGTGAGTCCATCTATGTAGGGGATGTTTCTAACCCAAAGCAGGGTGAAGGGAAGAAGGGTTACCAAGTCATTGCCAGTTTCCAGGATCAATTTAGTTAAGGTTTCTTTAAGGGTCCAAATCATCATTTCTATCTGACCAGAACTCTGGTGATGATTTGACAATGAAATTTCCACTTTATCTCCAATGCCTTAGGTAATGCCTGACTGACCTGAGAAATGAATGCTGGGCTTTTGTCTGATTCCAGCATTGTTGGAGTCTGGAGCAGAGGAATCAATCCGTTTATGAGTCCCTTTTACTTATTGTTTGTGCTATTTCCTTTTTTGGTTGGAGATGCCTCAGTCCATCCTGAGAAGGTATCTATGAAAACTAAAAGTCATTTGTAACTGAATTTTTATGATTGTACCTGTGTGGAGTCCATTTCCCAATAGACCCCTGGTAATATTCCTCTTTCCCTTTTTGCATACAGAGTTTTAGAAGCCCAGCTTGTCAGTTGGCAAGAATGGCATTGGCAAAAATATCCTGCAAATTCTAACTCAGGCTTGGAACATCAAACTTGGGACATATCAGTTCTTTCGTTTTGTTTATTCCAAAGTGTGCAGGCATAGATTGGTCTGGTCAATAGTCTGCCCATTATCCTTGGTAGAATCTTAGTTTCATCTGTCATACATCACCATCTATCCATTGTGTAGGGTTTGGGGAGTAGTTTAGCAGGCCTGGTGGTCCTTGTTGTAGCACATTGATTACTCAGACAGGACTTGGTCTTGAAGGGCAAATGTAGGGGAGGTATCTTGGCTGCCTCTTGAGCCAGGAGGTCTTCTGTTTAATAATGACTTCTGAGTTTTGTCCCTTTAAGGTTTGGGACAATGTATGATTTTCAATTTCTAATTTCCTCTGGGAGACATAGGAAAGCCAGAAAGTCAAGGATTTCTTGTTCATCATTAATTGTTCTTCCTTTAGCATTTTACTGTCACCTTTCATGATATATTGCTCTGTGAATATGTCCGTTGGCAAATACATATTGACTATCAATGTGGATATTAACTACTTTGTCTTTACCTAATTTGAGCACTTCCGTGAGGGCTTTTAGCACTACATTATGAGCTGACAGCATGCTCAGGAGGGTAGAGGCCCATAATGATATGTCATGGCTACCTCTGCATACCTAGTACCATCTTCCATGGAATTCCTTCATCATTGAATGTGATGATGTCTCTCTTGGCCCAGGGTTTGTTGATTAGGTCTTACTGGGTTCCATGTACACATTAAAAGGTTTCTATAGAGACATGCATTAGCAAATTTTTCAGATCCAGGTTAGGTAACAGTGTGTCAGGGTTCAGGTAGGTGTTGGGAGTAAAGGATGCTCAGAGGTGGTTAAGTAACAGAGACTGGTATTGAGTGAATTGAGCATTTGAGATCCACACACCAGTGGGCTCTTGAGAACTCTATCATCAGGATCAGTCTTAAGGTTAATTTGTCTGCATCCTTAGTCAGCAGGGCAGGGCTACAATGTTTCTCAGGCAGTTCAGGTAGGGCCAGAGAGACAACAATCCTTATTTTAAGTCTTTGAAGGTTTTCTTGTTTATTTTCTCCATGTAAAAGTGCCTTCTTGTCCCCTAGTGGCCACATACAGTGGCTAAGCCATTCCTGCAAAAACAGATATCCAAGTTCTACAAAAGCCTCATTGACCCAGGAATTTCTGTGCTTGTTGCCAGGTTTTAGTTATTCAGATGCCTAAGATGGTCTGTTTAATGGCTTGAAAGAGGCCTTGATTCTGGCACCTGCGAGTCAATATAGGCATCTGTGAAACTCTCTGTGCATACCGCTGGGGACTCTGAGTTTTTTGGATTATCTGATTCACTTTTGATAAATTTGTACGTTGTCTATGGGCAGTACTGAGCCCCTCCCATTTGAATCTGGTGATGAGTTTCAAGTGCCTCCCTGCTGCAGTCCCAATACTAGCTGGTGGAGGAAGAGAGGGATATGAGAGGAGGGGGAGGGGAAAGGGTCCATCTCAGATATGAGGAGATGGGGTAGAAGTATTGAGAGTCAGGAATGTGACAGAGGTGTGTAGCAGTGGTGGAGGGGGAACTGGGGTAGTCACCAGAAAGACCCAGATTCCAGAGACCCAAGAGAATCCAACAGGGAGGACATAAGCCAAACTACCCAACAAAAGTGAGACAGAATCTGTAGAGACTATGTCCAGTGGATAGGCATGGTCCCTGGTTGAGGGATGGAGCCACCCACCCACTTCAAAAATATTAATCCAGATTCCTCCTGTCAAAATGTAATGTAGGGACAAAGATTGGAGCAGAGACTGAAGGAAAGGCCTTCGAGAGACTGCCCCATCTAAACCCAGACACTGATACCAAGAAGTGTTTACTGACAGGAGCCTGGTATAGCCGTTCCCTAAGAGGCTATGCCAGAGTCTAATCAATACAAATGCAGATGCCTGCAACCAAACATTGGACTGAGTGTGGGGACCCTAATGGAGAAGTTAGGGCAAGGACTGAAGGGGTTGAAGGGGTTTGCAATCCCTTAGGAAGAACAACATTATCAGCCAACCAGAACCCCCAGAGCTCCCAGGTACTAAACCACCCACCAAAGAGTACAGTTCGTGGACCCATGACTCCAGCTGGATATGTAGAAGAGGATTGCCTTATCCGGCATCACTGGGAGGGGAGCCATTTGGTCCTATGGAGGTTAAATGACCCTCAGGAGCCAGCCAATGTCAGAGGAGGGCCACTTAAATTCACAGAGGGTATAAAGTTTCCTGGGTAAGACTAGGTAACCCGAAAGGACAGCAGACTTCTGAAAATCCTTAATGTGACTTAGAATCACCTCAACATGAATGTCTATAATGGAGGAAAATTGTCCTATAGTAAAGGAGTTAAAAGTTAGATAAAGAAGAAAAGAAAGAAGAAGAAGAAGAAGAAGAAGAAGAAGAAGAAGAAGAAGAAGAAGAAGAAGAAGAAG
>JADRCH010000004.1:31701804-31925265 GCA_019843965.1 Rhynchomys soricoides | reverse complement strand
AGAAGAAGAAGAAGAAGAAGAAGAAGAAGAAGAAGAAGAAGAAGAAGGGAAGAAAGTAAAAGGCATACAGAGAAAAAAAACAAGTTTCAAAGCACTTTGTGTTGGGGCTCTGAGATCAGAGTCCTGACCAAGTCCAAATGGGTAGATTGCAATCCATACCCCTTTGCCAATAAGAGAATCAGATGTCCCTTGTCTCCTGAAATGAAAAGCAATGCTGTATCTAGCTTTTCTTCTTTGAGTGACTAAAGGTCTAAAACATGTCTGGAACAAGACCAAACCAAGAAAAAGAAACTTAACTCAGGAGGGGCTGGATGACTTGGTAACATTCCCTATCAATATCTGAGGGGTAGCTAAAGGTAAGGGTTGATCAAGACATGGTACCTAATGGTGTGGTCAAGGAATTGCCACACAATCCACTTGAACTATGGTCTCATTTAAGAAAGGACAATTTACTGAACACATTCCCAGGACTGATTGATCAAGGATACAGCATGGACTTGGGAGCTAAAACTGTGGCCCAGAATCATTCCAGGGAAAATTTATAAAGGCAAAATCCACAATGAGCTTATATATAGGTTCAGAAAGGGCTACAGGATAGTGAACTCTTAATCAAACTATTTTGACAGTTTAGGCATAACAGTTCAAACTGACCTTTAATTTGATTGGGCCTAAGCAGAACCTATGATTGTAGAACATATTAAGGATAACAAACTTCATAACAGGATATGTGGTCAACTTGACTATGCTCTAAATCAAAATATTTCCTCTGTACGCAATAATATAAAATGGTTGCCAGGCAAGACTATGCTAGAATGTCTTCAAAAGAACTGTTACTAGAAAAAGCCATTGAGGAAATTATTGCAATTGTGACCATTGGAGCCATCTTTCTCTACTTTCAATTGCAATTTTTATATATTTCTTCTCAAAAGGGTTGAAAACATAGCTGTACAAAAAAATTTAGCTACAATATTTTAAATGCTTGAGGGACAAGAGAAAGAGGAAATAAGAGAACAGACAATGCTTAATTGTGAGCCTATGTACCTAATGAAATTAAGAATCAAGACAGACAATCCATTGAACCTATGATACCACCTCTTAATAAAATTGAGGAAAGGTAACACACTCACTGACTTTCCCAGTTACCCAGGAACAAATACCAGAAAATGGTGAAAACTCAATAAATGAACAACTGTTAAAATCCTGTTAAAATATAAAATCCTAAACATTTTATAGAATCAGTAGCGATTTATGGAATATACTCACCCTATGTGAGAAAGATGTCAAATACCTGTGCTACCCACAACTGGATTATTCCCTAAGATGGGAAAGATTTAGCAGATGCCGTATTAGAAATTGTTTCTCAACTACAGTGGCTAACACAGTGGAGAAAAGAATCTGTAATTATGGAAAATCATAATAGCTCTGAAGCTGCTAAATCAGGAAATATAAATTGTTATGTGAAGGTCAATTTGATGACTTAAGACAGCAGATGCAATTTTATAACTCTATTATACAATGTACTTTAGGAGACCTAAATGCCTGAGATAAGATGGAAGAACAAAGCAAAGGGACTATGTCATTTACCAACATTAGGCAAAGTCTCAGAGAGACTTTTACTGACTTATTATGTAGATTAATGTCTACTATGAATAGAGACAAATCCAATTAGGAGACAAGTATTAATTGAAATTTTAGCTTTTAAAAATACAACTGCAGAGTGTAAATTGTTTGTAGATCCTTAAAAGCTCAATCAGCATCCTTGCATACATGGATTAGAACTACCACTGATACTGACCCTAGTGACTATGTAATTGGACAAGCAATAACCTCCAATATCTGCTCTTTTATCAGGGGAGACAGGGTCCTTAGAAAAGGGATTTAGGCAAGGTGTTCATAGAGACTTTTTTAGAAGACCTCAACCTTCTGGTATTTCTAGAAAGTTTGGTAAGATTAGCCTTGGGCTAATGAATGAAAATCTGCAAGAAATATTCCATTATTAATGGGAAACTCCCTACATGATAATTCTACAAATACAGGAAACACCCAAATGGGGATAACTTGTTTCTGGCCATGAACAACACAAGACAGATACTTCCTTTCAGCATCTATAGAATGCTAAACTAGATATTGGAGACACTGTATCTTGACATCTTTTGCAAAATGGCTTAATTTTTTTCTGTGTATAAATGGGTGAGAAACAGGGATTGCTGGCCTGAAACCATGCACGGAATGTCTAGTTTAATAGGTAAAAACAATGCTAGTTCTAGATATGGATGGATTCATAAACATGTAACAGCACCTTGATAAATGGAAAAGGAAGATATGATTAGCTGAAAGACACTTGGTTATAAAAAAATAAATAATAAATTCCTTTGAATTAGATCAATCTGTATGCACTAAAGATATTTTAAGTGAAGAATGGAAGTCAGGGAACATATTACATTGGAAAAGAAGTTTTATCTATATTTCCATAGGTGAAGAAAGTCTATGGATTTCATCAAAATTGAAAAAAAAACAAAAGTCTAATTTGTGTAAAGGAAGATTTCCCATGTAAGGCATAACTCAAGGAAAGAAAACACACAGAAAGACAGTCACACAAATATGAAAAAAAGAATTTACCAGTGAGGAAGAATTCCTGCACAAAAGTCAAAAAAGAAATGATATTATAAATGAAAACTTCAATTTACTTTTCCCCTGCTAATGGAGAAGGAAAAGTAGAAGATGAAAATAAAATTCAGTTTTGTATATTTAAAGAGACAATATAATTGTATAGGTGTTTCAATTAGGTAATAAAATAAAATCAATAAGTATGACAAGATTGAGATAGCCATTCTGCAAATAGAATCAATTGTTTAGATCATATCTTTGCTCAGTATGTTTTCATCTTTTGGGCTTCCACATGTATTTGATTTGTTTGTTTTGCTTCTCAGAATCACCTCTAGGATGTCAGTAAAATTTTAGAAAATGAGTCTATTCCACACCAACACGATTTTAAAAATATAAAGTTATTGAAATAGAAACAAATATTTTGATTTAAAACTTGTCTCTGGTTTCTGTGTTAGAGGATTTATAAGACAAACTATTTGACCCTGTAGTTTAAAGCAGCATTTATTACTTTAGGACTCTACTGGAAAACAATAACAACAATAACAACAACAACAAACCTCTTAATTATTGTCCTAGGAAATAATTTTCATTATAAAACTACTGAATTTGATTTACTAAGAAATTCTTTCACACAGCCACTCCTTTTTTTCTACTTCTGAATAAAACTATAAGTTCACAGTTATTCCAGTGCTATGCCTATCTGCCTGCTGCCATGCTTTCTGCCATGATGGTCATGGACTCTAATCTTGAGACTGAAACACCATTTAAATGTTGACTTATATATAATGTTTTGTCACAGAAATTGAAAAGTGACTGATATATAAGTTGACACCAGGTGATGAGCCATTGCTGTGACAAGCCTGACCATGTTGTTTGGGGAGGGATGTGAAGATTTGATGACATTGGACTTAGAACACTGTTGAGCACTATAAGCAGCATTTCCCAAACCATCTTAATATGAGGTTAGAAGAGAGTAGAGCTGGGAAACATGTAGACTATGGAGACCCAACATAAGAAATTTTCGATTGAAACAAAGTTAGCAACTGGACTAGGGAAAATTCTTGTGGCATAGAATGGGACCATTTTTGCCCTTGTCATAAGCATCTGCACAAGGATAGATTGAAAATCTTAGGACTAATAATCTTATCTTGGCATAGGCCACAATTTTATGACAACCAAATTGTGACCCCATCATATGATTATTACTAAACACTCTTATTCGGGGCTACAATAAAAAATAGAAATCAGAAAAATAAAAATAAAATTTTTAAAAGATCACCAGGAAATATAATTTTTGTATGAAGGCTTTTGTTATAAAAATTAAAAAGAGTTATGGTGCTAAATTGAAAGTTAGTGGTACCATCAAGAAAAAACCCCACACATGTTATCCCAAATCTTATTAAAAGACTTTTGTCCTAAGATATTTTTGACTCTTAGTAGACAACAACAACAAATCGAAATATAAGAAAATGTTATTCACGGAGCAGGCAAGGCTTTTCAGTAGATGGTACTGGAAATTGGCAGGGTTTTCCAACATCAATCTGACTTCAGAGAGAAGGTTATAGGAGTATATAGTTTGACAAATAGACCTTTGTAACTAAGGAAATTTGTTCAAGTTATGCATTTAGCAGGCAAGTGTCTATCTGCATGGAACACTGAAAAGACACCCTATGAACCTGTAAATGTGGAGCCCTCATTACATTGGAGATGATGAGATGTTAGAGGTTATAAAACCATCAATAATTTACAAAAGAGAGTTACAGACAAGTAATGGAACCAATGTAAGTTCGAAGAGTATGTGGACGTCAGCAAAGGTGGCAAGACAGAGAATTCAGACTTCAGGGATCATAAATGATCTCACAGAATTTGGATTGTCACCTGCTGAGTCACACACTTGTATTGGTTCAGAATTTTTTCAGCATGGTCCAATACTTCTGTTTTGCAATAATAATTCTATGCTGATGTTTTTGGAAGCATGTAATTTTATTTTTACTTTGGTAGTACAGGAGGCTACACCTAAGATACTGCTTTGATTCACAGAAGATACACAAACGACTTTTAAACTGTGTTTACATTATGAATGACTATGAGAACCTTTGAAGTTGAATCAAATATATTTTGATTTATGATAAGACCACTAGTCTATGAGAGAAATAGAGTAGAATGTAATTATTTGAATGAGAATGGCCCCAAAGGCACAAATGTTCAATACTCATAAGTTTGTAGTCTGTAGAACTGCTTTGAGGTGACTAGGAGGTATGTTCTTGTTGGAAGAAGAATATCTCTGAGAGTGGAATTTGAAGTATTAAAAATCCAGGGCATTCTCTATTATATCGCTGTCTGCTTGTTTTAGATAAGGATCCGTGCTCCCCATCATGATAGTAATTGGCTCCAAACCTCCTTTGCAACTATAAAAGCAAAATTAAGCATTTTAAAAGTATGCCACCTTGGTCATGGTGTTTTGTCCAATAATTGAAAAGTAACAAAGGCAGTTTTTTTCAACCAACTAATTAAGGATATAATTTATAGTATCACTGTCATTATGACTGTTTTGAAGTGAAAAAGTCTAAATTAAACTTACTTCTTTTACTCCCCAAGTACTTTTATGCAAATTCTAAAACTAAGAACTTTTAATTCCTTCTTTGTTTCATGAATTTAGATGGATCTGGTTATTACAAACTGCTTTCAATACTCTGCAATAATGACTAGGATTTTATGTGTCACTGGCTTTGGTCAACAGTATAATATCTTTATGAGTAAAAGCCATAGTAGCTATAATTCATTTGCATATTATTACACCTTATAAAATGCTCAAATAAAGCCATATTTAATTGTTTTGGCATTTGTGTCAGATTCACATATTTACTTTATTCATTTCTGTACAATAAAAAAGAGAGCAAACCAAATAAAACTTGTTTGTCTTTTGTCTATATATTCATATAAAATTATGGTATTTTTGTCTTTTATATTTTAGTTCATTTATGGTACGTGAAGTTTCAGTGTAAGACCAAATTGTCTATCTAATTTGCTACTTCTTTTCATATATTATTACTTAACCTAAATGGAAATACGAAGTTATTTGCTTTAAAACCATGAAAAAAAACCTGTTCACACAACATATAAGTTGCCTGCTGTTTTTCGGAATTAATGGCATTGGAGGACTTAAGTTGTCTACCCTTTATCCAATCAATTTTTAACGTCTAATTGATTTCTCTAACTCCTACAAAAATTCTTAAGATTTTAAAGATTATTTTTATACATCATTATTTTTTAAATCATATTAGTAATATAGATGTATAACAAAATTATTGAGTTTTGAAAAATAGAAATATAAGTATTAATTAAACATGAAATTCATGTCATTTTGATAGCAAAAAGATTAACTATGGAATTTTGTTACAAAAACTTCATCTCACTTATTCAATAATATTATTGCAATGATTTGTACAAGTAAATGTCACATTTATTTCCTCAGATAATGGGATGAAAATAAGAGCTGTACCCAGCTGTGTGAATAAATGGGTTGACTTGAGCCTCTCCAGCATGTACTTTCACTTGGATTTTTGATCTTAGCCATTCTGATTGGTTTAAGGTAGAATCTCGGGGTCATTTTGATTTGCATTTCCTTGATGGCTAGGATGTTCAACAATTCTTTAAGTGTTTCTTGGACATTAGAGATTCTTTTATTGAGAAGTCTTTTTTTAGTTTTAAACCCTATTTTTTAATCGGGCTATTTGATTTGTTGGTATCTATCTTCTTGAGTTCTTTATATATGTTTAAATATTAGCCCTCTGTCAAATGAAGTGTTGGTGAAGATCTTTCTCATTCTGTAGGCTATCATTCTGTCATATTGACAATGTTCTTTGCCTTATGGCATATTTTCAGTTTCACTAGGTCCCATTTATTTATTTATTTATTTATTTATATTGGATAATTTATATATTACATTTTAAATGTTATTCCCTTTCCAGGTTTCCCCTCTGGAACCCTCCTATCTCATCCCCTCTCCCCGTGCTTCTATGAGAGTGCTCCCCTTCCCACCTACCCACTTTCACCTCACAGCCTTGGCATTCCCTTACACTGGGCCATCAAGCCTTCGCAGGACCAAGGGCCTCTCCTCCCATTCATGTCTGACAAGGCCTTCCTCTGCATGATATGCTGCTGGAGCCATTGGTCCCTCCATGTGTACTCCTTGGTTGGTGGCTTAGTCCTTGGGAGCTCTTGGGGGTCTGGTTGGTTGATATTGTTGTTCTTCCTATGGGGTTGCAAACCCCTTCAGCTCTTTCAGTCCTTTAACTCTTCCATTGGGGACCCCATGCTCCGTCCAATGGTTGGATGTAAGCATCTGCCTCTGTATTTTTTAGGCTCTGGCAGAGCCTCTCAGGAGACAGCTATATCAGGGTCCTGTTTGCAAGCACTTCTTGGCATCCGCTGTAGTGTTTGGGTTTGGTATTCCCAGCTGGGGCAGTCTCTGGATGAACTTTCCTTCAGTCTTTGCTCTATACTTTGTTACTGTATTTCATTTAGACAGGAGGCCATTTCTTAATTGTTGATCTCAGTGCTCCGATTGGGAATTTGTCTCCTGTATTAATCAGTTCCAACTTCTTTCCCACTTTTTGTTCTATGAAATTCAATGTATTCAGTTTTATGTTGAGGTCTTTGACACCCTTGAACTTAAGTTTTGTGTGGACTTATTTGTATCCTTATACATGCAGGCATCTAGCCTGACCAGCATCATTTGCATTCCTTTTTTTCCATTGCGTGGTTTTGGCTGTTTTGTCAAAAATAAGTTGTTGGTTGTTGTGTGGGTTTATTTCTGAGTCTTCAATTTGGTTCCACTGATCAACCTGTTTCCGTGAAGTTTTTATTGCTCTGTAGTACAGCTTGAAATCAAGGATGGTGATAGCTCCAGAATTTTTTTATTATATATGATTATTTTAGGTTTTATGTTATTTTTTGTTTGTGTGCTTGCTTTGTTTTTTGGATTTTTGTTTCTTGTTTCAGTTTTGCCTTTTAAAATGAAGTTGAGAATTGTTCTTTTAAGGACTGTGAAGATGTGCCTAGTTCTGCAGTGACTTGGTGTGCCCAGGTATGTTGGTACCCAGGGGTGCCTCCCTTTTCTCAGAGGAAGAGGAGAGGAGGTTGAAGGGAAGGACTGTGTGAGCACGGTATTTGGGGAGGGGATGTAATCAGACTGTAAAGTGAATAAATAAAATAAAGGGGAAAAACAAACATGCCTATTTTTAAAGTTATTAATTTAAACATAAAGGAGATTCTTATTCTTTAACACTTAACATTCTGAATCTTTAATATTTTTTATTACTTATCAAACATAAGACTAACCATACACTAGCATGATCTTGATCTCATTTTGCCTTCTCTAGATCATTTCAAGAATCCAGCAGACAGTTAATTGTTAGTAGGTTTGAATTTAACTTTTCAAAACATTGTTACAGAACAATTTATAATGAGCCTTAAAGTAAGCTTCATAATATGTAAAGGTCAATATTAATAGGGTTTTCTGGCCTTGATATGATTAGTTTCTCCATTCTTATATAGCACAAGAAAGTAATGGGGATCATTATTTTGGTAGTGTAGGTAACACTGTTACAAATATTACTTCTTAAATTCACTATGAAAAAACTAGATAACAGGTAATTAATTATGAACTTTTTAAAGATATAGATGGAACCATGCAAAATATAAATTAATAAGAAAAAGATAAAACTAGAATTATTAACTTATTTTATACATTAAGCATTTTGTACATTGATGTATAAGAATGGCAATATCACTAATGTTTTATAAAACCAAAATATTTCATATAAACATATTGTTATTAATACACAAAAATTAAAACTATTCACTAAAAAGGTGTCTTGGTCATTGATAAAAACAATTTTATAATATTATTATAGATTAAAAGTAATTATAAAAAGTTAATATTGGGCAGAATGTTAGTTAATATAGTTTTCTGATGTTTAAAGATACAAACCTAAGTTTAATCTATGTCCTGAATATCTTAAAGATTTAGTAGGAAAGAAAAAAATAAAAGACACCACATTCTCAGGTTTATGATATTGTATAAGTAAGCAGAACACATAAGATACAAAGAAAATATACTGCATAACTTTGGCTTTGGGTTGACAGGCAAAAAATCAATAGAAATGAGAAAGCAGTAAGTTTTGGTGATTTCACAAAGAATAGTAATGGAAGGCATCCACAATAGTGTCTGGGTTTGGTGACTGTATAAAGGATGGATTTCTAGCCTTATTTACAGTAGCCAGAGGCTGGAAAGAACCCAGATGTCCTTCAACAGAGGAATGGATACAGAAAATGTATTACAACTATGCAATGGAGTACTACTCAGCTATTAAAAGCAATGAATTAATGAAATTCTTAGGCAAATGGATGGAACTAGAAAATATCATTTTGAGTGAGGTAACTTAATTACAAAAGAACACACATGGTATGCACTCACTGATAAGTGGATATTAACCCAACGGCTCCGAACACACAAGATATAATTCACAGACCACATGAAGCTCAAGAGAAAAGAAGACCAAAGTATGGGTGCTTCATTCCTTCTTAGAAAGGGGGAAACATTTGAAATGCAAATAAAGTATAAAAAACAAACAAACAAACAAAAAAACCCCAAAAACCAAAAAATTAAAAAAAAAAAAAGAAAGAAAGAAAGGGGAACAAAATACTCACAGAAGCAAACATGGAGACAAAGTGTATAGCCAAGACTGAAGAAAAGGCCATTCAGAGACTGCCCCAGCTGGAGATCCATCCCATATACAGTCACCAAACCCAGAAACTATTGTCTTTTAAAAGAAGAACAAAGAAGTTTGAGCAACCAACAAGGGGCAGGTTGCCAAAGTCCTGAGTCCCACAATGGCTGCAGATACAGTGGTAGCAGGGCCACACCAGCACACCACACCAGCAGTGGTATCAACAATGACAACCACCACCACTGTAATGCAAACCTCTGCAGATAAAAAGAGCCTGGCCAGGCAGGAAGATTCAGGATGCAGTAATAAGTGTATCTGGAGAAAAAGCCCTCCCCGGAGTGTTACAGTACAGTAAAGACAGACTCTCTTAGTTGTTCCTTGTTACATAACATGTGTACTTCATTCCATGTGGACAGGGACTATAGTAAACTTGGGAACTGGGATGAGATTTTGTGTACAAATGTTTTCTATTGGCTGAGGTGAAGATGTTGGTGATGCTATGCTTGCATGGGTAAGAACTCTAGGTGCTGCATTATGTAAATGACTGTCTGTGGTCCCCGAGTTGGGTCTCCAGGTTATATGTTCCAAAGGAGGCACAGAAACAGGGAGGGAGTAGCTCTACTCCCTCCTGGTTCTCAGATTTCTGAGATTCCGGAGGTTTGAGCACATTCCATCTCTTATCAGTTCTTAAGCCCACCTGGTAAGACAGTCCATATGCCCTACAAGTATTAGCTTGGAAGACAGATGTTTTGAGAAAAAAGTAGAAAATAGCATCTTGTCTTAGAGGACTCAGGGGAAAGCAATTTCTTGTTTTAAAAATGTGTGGGTATTTTTCCTGTCTGTAGGCAAGTATATAATATATATATATACAATTAGATTGAGGTCAGAAGAGAGTGTTAGAAACCCTGGAATAGAATGAGTGCAGTGATTTATTATATGAAGACTGAGAACAGGTTCCCAGTACTGTGCAAAATTAACAAGTGCTTGTAAATACCCCAAGAGAAGCAATAAAATGTGCTAATTTTGCTTTTCCCAAATATCTTTAGTTTTATTACATTTTTCTTTCTTTGTGCAGGTTATAAGAATTTTTTCCACCTCAATATAATAACAAATATACTGAATCTAATAGAAGAGAAAGTGGGAAAGCGTCTCAAATTCATTGCCACAGAGGAAAATTTCCTAAACAGAACACCAATAACTCAGGTTTTAAGATTACAATTGATAAATGAGACCTCATGAAACTGAAAAGCTTCTATAAGGCAAAGGACATTGTCAATAGGACAAATCAGCAACCTACATATTGGGAAAAGATCTTTACTAATCCCACATTCTATAAAGGGCTAATATCTAAAATAATTAAAGAACTCAAGAAGTTAGACTCCAAGAAATGAAAATAATCCAAATAAAAAATAGGGTAGAGAAGTAAACAGAAAATTCTCAATTAGGAATTTCAAATGGCTGAGAAACACTTAAAGAAATGTTCATCATCCTTAGTCATTAGAGAAATGCAAATCAAAAGGACCCTACACCAATCAGAATGGCTAAGATCAAAATCTCAATTGACAGCACATGTTGGAGAGGATGTAGAAAAAAAAGGAACTCTCCTCCATAGCCAATGAGATTGCATCTTGTTACAACCACTCTGTATGTCAGTCTGGCAGATACTTAAAAATTGGATAGTTCTACCTGAAGACCCAGCTCTACTACTTTGGGGCATATACCCAAAAGATGATCTACCATACCACAAAGGCATGTGTCCCACTATATTCATAGCAGTCTTATCCATAAACAGGCAAAAGCTAGAAACAATGCAGATATCCCTTAAACGAAAAACAGATACAAACAATGGTTCATTTACATGATGGAATACTATTCAGCTACTAAAAATGAGGACATCATGAATTTTGCAGGCAAATGGGTGGAACTAGAAAATAGCATCCTGAGTGAGGTAATCCAGACCCAAAAGGACTTATCACTGGTAAGTGGATTTTAGCCAAGAAATACAGAATATCAATGATTCAACTCACAGACCTTAAGAAGTTTAACAAGAAGGAAGGCCCACATCAGGATGTTTCTGTCTCACTTAGATGGGGGAACAAAATAATAGCTGGAGGCAGAGGGAGGAAGAAATCTAGGTAGAAAAGGGGAGGGGGCAAGTTGTCGGATCAGGTATGAAGAAAGAATGGAAAGAATCCTAGAGGGACAGGAGACTGAATAGAAATATGCAGTTGCTTAGGTTGGCGGAATGTCCAATAATGAGTATACTGAACCTGAGGAGACCACTTCCAGTAGCTAGACAGGACCCCCAGTGGAGAGAATGGAACGCCTAACCACCTTCAAAATTTTCAACCCAAAATTGTTCCTCTCAAAAAGAAATGGAGGGACAAAAATTGATCAGATACTGAAGGAATGGCAGAGCAGTGACCAGCCAAACTTGGTATCCACCCATGGGTGGGTACCAGTCTCTGACATTATTACTAGTGCTATCTTGTGCTTGCATACAAGAGCATAGCATGGCTGTCCTCTGAGAGGCTATATTAGCAACTGACTAAGACAGATGCATATAATCACAGCCCATCATTAGACTGAGGTTGGAGAACTCTATGGAAAGGTTAGGGGAAGGATTGATGGAGGTGAAGGGGATAGCAACCCTATCAGAAGACAAACAGTGTCAATTATCCTGAACTCCTGGGAGATCCCAGATACTGAGCCACCAACCAAAGATCATACACAAGATAGTCTGAGGTCCCAGCACATAAGTAGCAGAGGGCTACCCTGCCTGTCCTCAGTGGGAAAAGATGTGTCTAATCATGTAGAGAGTTGATACTAGAGGATGGGGGATACCATGGAGGGGCACCATCTCTTAGTTGAAGGATAGTGGGGTAAGAATACTGTGAGTGTGTACCTGAATAGGGGCACCATTTGGGATGTAAATAAATAAAATTATTCATTAATAAAAATAAATTACTATTGTGAGGTCTCAGCAGTTTTGTTATGTAGGCACTTAGTGCTATAATGTGTCCTTTATAAATGTCTTCAATGTATCCCATGAGTTTAGAAATGCATTATATTTGTTTACATTCAATTCTAGAAAGTCTTCCATTTCTTTCTTCATTTTTGTCTTGACCCATTTTTCATTCATTATGGACTTGTTCAGTTTCAAAGAGTTTGTAAGCTTTCTGCTTTTTTTTTTTTTTTTGGTCTTGAAACAAAAGTTTACTCATTAGTGATTTGATGTGATGAAGAAAGTTATTTGAATATTCTTATATATGTTAAGACAGGCTGTATGTGTGCGATATCAGGTACATTTGGAGAAAATGTCTTGAGGTGCTGAGAAGAAGAGGGTATATTCTTTTGTGTTTGGAAGAAATGTTCTATAAATACATTAACTCCATTTGATTAGGTAAGTTAGTTCCAGAGTTTGTTTTTGTCTCAATGAGAGTGAGGTATGGAAGTCTTCCACTGTCAACTAGTAATATATACTAGTCAATATATAATTTTAGCTGTAGTATAATTTCTTTAATGAAATTAGGTTCCCTTGTGTTTGATCTATATATTTCTTAAGAATTCCATTATCTTGTTGGTGGACTTTTCCTTTGATGAGGATGCAGTGTTGTTCTCTACAGATATATAGGCTATACTGGCCAATCTTGTTCTGTTTGTTTGCTTGGGATATCTCTTTTCATCCTTTTGCCCAGAATGGATGTACAGACAGCAAAAGTATGGATTCTATTGTCACCTTTATTCTCCTAGTCTGTGTCTTTTTATTGGAGAACTGAAATCATTGATGTTGAAAGATATCAACGAACAATGCTTGTTGATTCCATTTATTTTGTTGTGGTTGTTGTTGTGTATGTTTCTGTGTATGGGGGTATGTGCACATGTGTTCCTTTGAATTTGCTGTTCTGGGATTATTCATTATGTATGGGTTTTATTTTTTAATATGTTTAACTTTTTACATTGCTGATTTCCTTCTAGCACTTTCTGTAGGACTCTATGTGTAAATACATATTGCTTAAATGTGGTTTTATCATGGAATGCTTTATTTTCTCCATCTGTTGTGTCTGAAAGTTTTGCTGGGTACAGTCATCTGGGCTTGCATTTTTGGACTCTTAGAGTCTATAGACCACTTGGAATTTAGAGTTTCCTTAACAAAGTCAGGTGTTGTTCTATATTTCTGATGTTCTGCCTTTAAATCTCTCTTGATCTGTTTTCCTTGTAGATTTTAATATTCTTCTGTTGATCTGTACATTTAGATTTAATTATTATGTTTTAAGGTCCTTTCTTTTTGGGTTCAGTCATTTGGTGTTCTTCATGCTTTTTCTAGCTTGAAAGGCATAAAGCATTCTTAAAGCTTCCCCTTCTTTAAATAAAAAACAATTGTCCTTTATGATATCGTAGCAAAGATTTTCTCTACCATGGAGCTGGGTTTCTCTTTTATTTTTCCCTTTATTCTTAATATTTTCAAACTTGTTTGACTGATAGTGTTCCAGGTTTCCTGGATGTTTTACCACTGGGGCTTTTTAAAAAAACTTACTCACTTTACATCCCATTCACTGTCCTCATGTTCACCCCTCCCACAATATTTTCTTCAAATCTTGTCCTTTTGTCTGAGCCAGTGTTGGCCCCCACAGATATCACCCTACCTTTGCACTTCAAGTCTCTGTGACAGGAACTTTTGAGATTTAACATTTTATTTGATTGAGTAATCCATTTCCTCAGACTTGAGATTCTCTCTTTTATCTCTTGCATTTTGTTAGTGAACTGATAATCCAATTTGAATTTCTAAAGTTTTCATTTCTTGATTTCCCTTAGTATTTTTGTTTGTTTGTTTTATTTTGTTTTTGTTTCTTTTGTTTATTTGATTCTGTTATCATTTGCAGGTCTTGAACTGTGTGTTCATTTCCTTTTACTGTTTGGATTTTCACAAATCTCTTTAAAAAATATATTAATTTTGTCTTTAGTACTCCTGGCATATTAATTAAAGTATTTTGAGTCCTTTTCTCATGTTTCATGCATGTGTAAAGGGCTGCTGTGGTAGTGTTGCTGAACTCTAAAAAATAAATATTATTATGGCTGTTATTTATTGGGCTGTTATACTGGCATTTAGGCATCTGGTTTTAGGGCGACCAAATCCTAGATGTGCATACCTGATCTTGTCTTTCTTAGGTGTCTTTATTCCTTGGTTTCTATTGCCAACCAATAGAAGAGAATGCTGGCTGTGTGTTGTCTAGTTTGAAATTCTTCAGAGACACTCATAATCATGGCTTATAGAGAAATTTTAATCCAGCAATATGCCTATTCTGGATACAATACAGATACACCTTTGATTCCAAGAGTCAGAGACAAAGAGATCTCTGAGTTTAAGGTCAGCCAGGTACAGAAAGGCTTAGTTCTGGGCACAGTGGTACATGCATTTAATCCCAGTACTCATGATTTAGTTCTGTTCAGTCAGTTGCCTCCACTATAGTAACTCATCCCAGGAAGCAGTGGCATTAGTGGAATTCATGGTAGTTCATTTCCTAGAGTTCAGAGGCAGTTTTTACAGGGACAGTTTTACAGAAACAGGTGTCAGAGAGAATAGGTTAGACACAGGTAAAAACACAATGAACCAGAGAATAAGAAGGAGCCAGGAGCCAGGAGACTAGAACCAATTGATAAAGTTAGTTTGAGGCCATGCAGAGCAATTAGGTGAAAGGCTGAGAGAAGTCAGATTATATAAATCAGCTTGGAGAGGATTATGGACCAGAACAACTGAGTTCAACCAGACAACAGGACAACTGGAGTCCAGGAAACACACACACACACACACACACACACACGCACACACGCACACACACACACACACAAATTTTTGACCTTATTGAACAGTAAGACACTTGGTATTGACAAATATATCAGGTGAATAAAAGTCACATTTACATCTGGTGCTTAATGTGATTGGTGGAGAAAGCTGTAATTGCAGAAAAGAGAGGACATGAAACAGGGAAAAGCTAGATATTTGCCTATCTCAAGTCTCTGAGATTTCTGCAGTTTGAGCTCACTCAAACTTAATAGTTCTTCTGTTTGGCTGGTAACAAGGTCCCAAATATCCTATAGTACAGCTCCTTTTCAACTTTTTTTTTCTAAGAGTAAATATATAAGTTAAATGTGAGAAAACTTAGCCTTCCATCAATTATCAAAATATATTAGCTTCATTTTCTATGTATCAAATATTACAGCATTAATATTCATATAAATGAAAGTTTCACATACATATGCTTTTAGGCAAGGTATTAATGTTTATAAGTACATTTGTATGTATGTCACAATTTTGTTTACATATAACTGTATTAGATAGACATGGTCATTTATGTCATATATTTAGAAAATGAAGGATCAAATAGGAAGAAAATGGATGCATTTCCATATTTAAATAATCAAACAAAACTGCAGAATAAATAAACTTATAACATTCTATTTCAATTTAGTATGCTAATGAATCATTTTAGAAAAATACCTTCAAAATATGGTTATAATCCATTTCTTAAATTTTTCTGCTTTTCAAATTTACTAATAAAAATTTACTACAAATGTTGCATTTATACTGTGTTACCATGATAGCTAGATTCAATAACCTGGAATTGAAGAATTTAGTTCACATAGTTCTGGATATAGGAAAGTCAAAGATCTAGACATGTCTTCACATGATGGAAGAAGAAATGGCAAAATGGCAAAGGAGAACTAATTCAATAATCTACAGTGTCATTAATGCCACAATGGAGATATAGCAGTATTGTTTTGATATCACCCAAAGCCATATGCCACACTATCATATTGGCATCTTCAGCTCCAGATAAGTTTGCTAAGACAAATACTGAATTCCAGCAGTAAGGTGAAGTAAAACTTACTGTACTCCACCTATCTCTGTCTCTACATTACAAAAGTTATGACACGAGACAGGAAATTTTATTTTTACAAAAGAATTTAGAATCTATTTTAAAACATATACTCTAAAAATACAGACTGTTTTTATTAATTTCTTTATTGGATTTTCCTAATGTCATAGCATTACTATTCCTTTTCAGTGTTTATGGAGAGTGTATGAAGAATATTATCTCATAAAATCCACATATCCATGTGTATTTTTCTTATAATTTAGTATTTGAAAATCCTTTATGGAAAATTAAAACACAAAAACTATTTAACCCCAAATTCAAGTAGTGAAAATCAAAAGTTAATAAAGTATTACCGAAGAGTGAATTAAGGAAGCTCTTGATCTTCTGAGCAATGTTCATGAAAGAGTTAAATTACCAGCATATATTAATGTTGTATCTCGCTCCCAAATATTTGATTTCTTTGCCTAATTCCCAAATCTCTTCTTTTCAATCACTTTTATGTTCATAGTTTAATAGAATTAGTATGCAATAAGTTGAATTCAATCTCATTATAAGCACAGTCTTGAGTTAGACCATGTCCATTCTGTAAGGATCTGTTTACTTTACAGCTCCCTACAAGATCTCTGTGGCCTTTCTGTGATACATCCTCTTCTCACAGTTTGGAAAGCTACTTCTCCAAGGAGGCATTTCACACTAGCTGGGGATTTATTTTAATTACTTACTGAAATTAAATGCCTTTGTTGTAATGGATTTAAATTGCCATCTTATTTTTGGGGGTTGTTGTTCCTATAAAATAAAAAGAGACCAAGCAAACTGTTTGTAATTTAAGCAGCTTGGGTGAATGTCTATGGTTTCTGCCTAGTTACTAATTTACTTCTCTGATGGAGTGAATCTTCACTTTGAAAAGATTTTCAGTTTTACATTTGCAGAGTTTCCTTCATACTGAAGAAAACAGAAACTCTGAGAACACAACAGAAGTGTAACTTCCTGGAAATAACACCTGGTCAGCCAGGACAGGCATCTCCAAATGTGATCTTCATTACAAATCATCACATTTTAGCTGAGACATCAGAAAGGAGGCTTTGATCTTTATTCCATCCATTTTAGTGTCACATACAATACACCTAAAGTTTGAAGGATAAATAAGAGCTTAAAAAAAGAACAGAAAGAAATAAAAGACCAATTAATATTTTGCCAATGTTGTGTTAGGTATTTTCCATCCAACAAGTTCATTTTTTCCTACATAACTTCCTTCTCCTTATTTTTATTATGTTCATTAAATATTATCATTTAGTGATGTTTCATTTGTCTTTTTAACTCCAAAACTCAAATTTGCCACCGTCTATAAAGAATTCGTGTACTATGTAGGCTTACTAAATTCTAGCATTTACAGTATTTAATTTTATGTTCCTCCCTTCAAACTCTACACAACTTGTATAGCAAGTTGTTTCTTTTTAATTATATCATGTTCCTATTTCCTTCCTCAAGGTAATTTAAACGTTTCTGAGTAAAGTCATTTTTCCCATGAGTGATTTTACATTTATATTACTGTTAATAATATTCAACTTACTAATTTTTTCATTCCTAAAAATGAGATAACATTGGATTTACAATAGGAAAGCAATTGAGTTAATATTGGTTTTAAAAATTAGAAGATGAAGTCTCTTTTTTTTCAGTGCCTTCAAAACACAAAAATGTGTTGACAGATATATCACTTGTTTATTCAAATAATTGAATTCAATATACATAACTTTGCTGAAGACTAAGATAAGTAATCACTTTATTTGAGCTCTGTGTCAAATTTGAGCATTATAAATCCCAGTATCGTATATTGATCTTGTCACATTAATAAGATGTGGTGCATGCACAAACAAAGTTAATGATCATAATATTTGAACTACCCAGAGAAGAGAATGAGGTCTGCCACTGCAGACTCTGGAAAGCCCACAGGGATTAGCCATGTGACCCAGGGTTTTCTGTGTCACAGCTACAAAATGAGCTTTACCCCAAAGTCAGTATTAGAATTATCATGAAAATCTATGCTTCTTGGGTGTAAGGTTTTAGATACTGTGAGAAGATTTATGCAGGTGTTGTTCTTCCTCTCTGGTTTATGTTTAATTTCAAATTTTAAGTTTAGGTGCTTATTTCTTCTTTCTTTGTAAAAGTTAGAGAAACCATTCATTTTAATATATTTTCCTAGTTATAACATTAACCACAAATTTAGTTAGCATACTTCTGAAATAAAATGAAGTTGTGAAATAGCTACCTCTTTGGTGTCTTCAGTGATAGTTTAACATCATCTCCTCCATTTCAATCTTCAAATAGCCTATATTAAAAAAAGATGTCCAGTCAAACTAAAATATATTTCTTTAAAGTTTGTTTTATTTGTTGCAACAATGCAACAAAGTATTGCAATAGAACCTCAATTCTAGTCCTATTGTTCCTTATATAAGTATTCACACTTACCATTCCATGATTTATTGTTTAGTGCCTACATTCACTTTTGTCTTAATTCGATCCATGCATATCTTTAATTTAATGATTTAATTTAATTTAAATTAAATTTAAATTATCAATTTAATTAATTGGTTATATGTTTCAATAAATTATTTTTTGTGTTATTCCAACATACTAGACTTGCCTAGCAATGAATCATCTGTTGACTTATACAGCCTCATTGAATCCAGATTTTGTTTTACATATTTCTTATATATTTGTTATATAGAAAGATAAAATGAATACTCCTTAGGCATGCAATGAACATTCCATCCAATGATAGAATGCTGGTAGAAGAAATTAGGTTCTCTCTTTAGTATGTCCTCTCTTTGTTATTTTTGTTTATTTGTTTGTTTTTCAGATTCTGATCCAGATTATCTCTATTATAGCATTAATGTACATGTAAATGGTGACTCGGTTTGGCTAGACAATAGCTTTGTTCTCCCATATGATACAGGGAAAATCAGAAAGATGTTCTGCTATAACCTAGAATTAGGGAGTCCTGTGGCTCCATTTGAAGCTCACTGAAATCCAAGTTCTATACATGTTAAAACTCATCTTGTGCTTCCTCTAGGATTATTTCTGAAATCCTGATATATGATATTTATGGGTACCAAAGTGCCCAATACTTTTTCCTACTTAGACCACATTATAGAAATTGATGACAGTTTGTTAAGGAAGGATCCTCCAGAGTGTGGTTTTGAGTTGGCCCACTTGCCTGTCAGATGACAGAGAAACACTTAACTGTGGTTGAAAATGCAGGTTTGTTAACTTCTGGCACAACTTTGTAAAACAGTTCATATATATTTCATGTTTGGTAAAATGGTGTGAAAATTCCAGCAAAATAAATGTTACATGCATTGAAATGTTTAGGCATTTTAAGAAAATGTAAGAGCCCAAAGTCCAAAATTATCAGATGTCTCTTGCTTAACTATCAACTCACCAGTGAAAGGCAATGGAGAACTGAGTATTCGTTACTCCTCAACTATATTGTAGAAACTTCAAAACCTAGAGCATCTACTTGGCCATAAAAGCTTGATAGAAATTTCAAGGAGAGGAAGTTCAGTAAAGCAAAGAATAATACGTACCACTAAATTTTATGGATAATAAGTTTCAAGACTGTGCATGCAAATAAGTGTTTATAAAGCATGCATGAAGCCCATGCTTTACCCTCAGTGCTTTATAAGCCTAACATGGAAGAAGTTTTATAATCAATTTTCTTGGATATTTAACTACTTCTAGGTCAGGAAAAGATACATGAGAATTTCTCATACAATAAAATAAAATAAAAGGCAAAATAGTCAGATTCTCAACCTTAATAAAATGTCCACAATTGGATCATGACTTAGTTCAAACAAATATGATTTTAAATGGATGAAAATAGAAAATAGCATTTTGAATGAGGTAACTCAGACCCAATCAGCCATACTAATAAGCAGATATTAGCCAAAAATGTACAGAATACCAGAGATGCAATCCACAGAACTCAAGAAGGTTAACAAGCTGAAGGATCCAAGTGAGGATGCGTCAATCTCATTTGGGAGAAAGAAGAAAGCAATCATGAGGGGGACAGAAGGAAGGAGAGACCTGGGTGTGAGAGGGGATGGGAGGAAAGGAGGAACATGATCAGGTATTAAGGGTAACAGAAATGAATCCCTAAGGGCCAGAATAAATAATGGAATTAGTCAACCTAGGAAGTAGGAGGTGGAAGGTAAGGTACCACTCTAGAAAGCCCCAAAGACCTGGGAGGTGAGAGACTATCAAGACTCAAAAGAATGGACCTTAGATGAAATGCCTTACAGTGGGGAGAGGGAACTTGTAGAGTCCACCTCCAGTAGAAAGACAGGGCTTCAAGTAGAGGAATGGGGTTGCCATCTCACAGTCAACAACTCTGACCCAGAACTGTTACTGTCTTAAAGAACTGCAGGGACAAAAATGGAGAAGAGATTGAAGAAAAGGTGGTGCAGTGACCAGACCAACTTGGGATCCAGCTCAAGGGGAGGCTCCAAAGCCTAACACTATCAATGATGTTATGGTATTCTTACAAACAGGAGCCTAGCATGGATGCCCTACAAGAAGCCCAACAAAGCAATTGAAAAAGTCAGATGCAGATACTTACACCCAACCGATGGACAGAACCTGGTGACCCCTGTTGTAGGGAGCCGCCTGAGCACCCACATTCGCCATTACAAGATGGCGCCTACATTCGGCCGAGGACAAGTTGTAAACAGGCTAGTGCGCATGCACCTGGTAATTTTCCACCTCAGAGTCTCAGCCTCTCTCGTGGCGTCATCTGGCCTGGTGTGCGGGAGCCAATGGGGAAGCTCCATGTCCCAGGCAAGCGCTGTGACCCATATAAAGGGCGGGTGTTCTATTGTTCTGGGTCTCCACTCGTGACAAGCTTATGCTCTCCCTCTCAAGATGCATTAAAGCTTTACTGCAGAAGGATCCTATGTGTGCCGCGTCGTTCTTGCTGGCGAGACCGTAGCGCGGGACACCCTGTGGTTGAATTAGGGGAAGCTGGAAGAAGCTGAGGAGGGCAACTACATAGGAAGACCAACAACTAACCTGGACCTGCCTAGCTCTCTTGGACACTAAACCACCAACCAGGTAGCATACACCAAGTAGTATGAGGCCCCTAACACTTATAGAGCAGAAGAATGCCTGGTCTGTCCTCAGTGAAAGAAAGGCACCTAACCCTTGAGAGACTTGTAGAGCCAGGGAATGGGTGTGTGTGGGGGGGTGTCTGGTGGCATGTCAGGAGGAGTGAACACATCCTCTTGAAAATGGGGGAGGAAAATGGGATGGACAGTGGTCAGGCAGTTCAGGAGGAGGATGAGGACTGGACTGGAAAAAGAGATTAAAGAATAATAATAAAAAAGAAACAAAATTACAATATGCAGTTGGTTTACTGAGAAACTGGAATTTTACACATTTATCCTCATGATCTGACGCAATGTAATAAGAGAAAACAGACTCATTATAGATAAAACTTCCTCTCCGCTAGTTGATGATTCAAAACCGACCTACTTAAAAAATAAATAAATAAATAAATAAAGAGGATTTTTCAATATCTGCTCCTAGTTTTATTCCTGGTTGCTAGATTGATAACTGTTCACAGATATTATTCAAAACACTGCTGTTATTCAAAAAATGAAAAAAATTACACTCAAAATTTGTAGTCATTTAAAATTAAGCTTGCTTTGGAGCAAGGACTACTTCCTTGGGATATTTTCTTCATCCTTAAAATTGTCTTCACTGAAGCTTTAAGAGAAATCTGCAAACCACAGATTGGGAAAAAAAATCTTCACTAACCCCACATCTAAGAGATGGCTAACATCCAAAATATATAAAGAACTCAAGAAGCTAACAGTCATAAAACCAAACAACCCAAACAAAAATGGTGTATAGAATTAAACCGAGAATTCACAACAAAGCAATCTAGAATGGCTGAGAAGCACCTAAAAAAATGTTTAAAGTCCTTATTCATCAGAGAAATGCAAAACAAAATGACCCAGAGATTCCACCTAACACCAGTTAGAATGGCTAAGACCAAAACCTCAGGTGACAACACATGTTAGAGAGGATCCAGAGAAAGAGGAACACTCCTCCATTGCTGGTGGAATTGCAAACTGGTACAACCACTCTGGAAGTCAATCTGGAGGTTCCTCAGAAAATTGGAAATAGATCTACCTGAAGACCCAATTATACCATTCTTGGGCACACACTCAAAAGATGCACTACCATGCCACAGGGTCATGTGTTCCACTATGTTCATAGCAGCCTTATTTGTGATAGCCAGAAGCTGGAAACACTCTAGATGTTCCGTGACAGAAGAATGGATACAGAAAATGTGGTATATTTACACAGTGGAATACTACTGAGCTGTTAAAAACGAGAACATTCTGAGTTTTGTAGGCAAATAGATGAAACTAGAAAATATCCTGAGTGAGGTAACTCAGACCCAAAAGGACATGCATGGTATGTACTCACTAAATAAGTGGATATTAGCCAAAATAAAAACGTTCAGAATACCCAAGATACAGTCCACAGAATTCAAAAAGTTCAACAAGCCGAAAGGCCCAAGTGAAGAAGGAGAAGAAAGCTATCACAAGTAGGTAGGGAGGGAGGGATCTGGGAGGGAAAGTGGAGGGAGGGGGGGAGGGGTAGAGGGGAACTTGTTCTGGAATTGGGTGAGAGAAAAGGACTGAAGCCCCGAGGGCCAGCAGAGAGAATGGAAACAGGCAACCTCAGGAGGTAGGAGGTTGTGGTGACCTTCCAGAATGCACCAGAGACCTTCGAGGTGAGAGACTCATGACTCTAAGGGAGGGACCTTAAATGAAATGCCTGACTGTAGGGAGAGGGACCTTGTAGAGCCCACCTCTACCAGAAAGAAGTGCATCAAGTGAGGGATGGGATTGCCATCCCACAATCAAAACTCTGACCCATAATTGTTCCTGTCTGAAAGAATTACAGGGATGGACATGGAGAGGATCCTGAGGAAAAGAAGGTCCAGTGATAGGCCCAAAGTGGGATCCAGCTCAAGGGGAGGTCCCAAGGCCTGACACTATAACTGAGGCTATATAGCAATCATAAAAAGTATCTTAGCATGACCGCACTCTGAAAGACCCAACTAGCAGCTGAAAGAGTCAGATGCAAATATTTGCACCCAACCAATGTACAGAAGCTGTTGACCGTTGTAGTTGAATAAGGGAAAATCTGGAAGAAGCTGAGGAGGAGAGCGACCCTGACGCAGGGATCAGCAGTCTCAATTAACCTGGACCCCAGTGATCTCTCAGACACTGGACCACCAACCAGGCAGCATACACCAGCTGATATGAGGCCCCCAACACGTATACAGCAGGGGACTGCTGTGTCTGGGTTTAGTCAGAGAAGATATACCTACCCCTTAAGAGACTGGAAGTCCCAGAGAGTCTAGATGTAGGGTATGTAGGGTAGGGTAGGGGTTGTGGGTGGAGACCTCCTCATGGAGACGGGGTGTGGGGAGGAAGTATGGGATGTGAAACAGCCAGAGAGTAGACATGGCAGGGGAGTAGTAGGCAGGGGAGGGATAAAATCTGGAGTGTAAAAAATAAAAAATAAAAATTTGACAAAACGATTTTAAAAAAATTGTCTTTAGTGTCCTACTCTGCCTTCAGAGTTGATTTTTTTACAGCACATTCCTTTCCTTTATATTAATATTTCTTCAGTTATATCATTGTTGTCTGTTGACTGAAGGTGATGATGTATTGTGCCATTTGCTATTTTTTTTTATTAGATAATTTTAGGTAAGCTTAGGAATCACTCATTCTTGGGATACAAGTTAGATTCACTTTTCTACTAAGTCTATTCAATAATCATTCTCTTCCAACATTAAATGATATCATCTTTATATCATCCAATGACCATATTTTTTGTTATATTTGCAAATAAATTCAGTACCACTGAAGTAAAATGGCATCGACACATATTTTTGTCCTGTCATTTTCATGCAGAATTCTTTGTCTTTTATTTTTTGAAAATTTTCTTCATCCTCCAGACTCTTTCTTACATGCATCCATGGGAAAAATAACTTGCCATCTTTCTGTTCAATATGCCTCTTGATGAAATCATTTATTTACTCAAAAACCAGTGTCAGGAACCTCTACTTTTAAAATTGAAAAAAAAATATAGAAATAACTTTGGAAGTTACAATTTGTTTTCAGAACTTGGCAAAAATATCAGCAAAAATAGAAACAGAGTAAAAATAGACTGACACATTATGCAATGTCTTAGAACATTTTAACTCCAGACTCAGAAACAATTTTAGAATAAAATAAACAGTTTTTCTTTAAGTTTATGTTTTTAGAATTTTTACAATTGCATTTATATGATTTTGATCAAATCTACCCTCCATGCTCCCACCTCTCCAATTATTTTCTCTGAATGATCTGCATTTTTTCTTTGCAAATTCATATGGCCTTTTATTTTAAACAAAGAAGCTATCTAGTCCTGCCAGTAGGTTAATGGGTTTTGAGACATGTTATGGAGCATGGGTAGCCTCAAAGGTTACTTCCCTTAAGAATGCTGGCTATGTCTATCCAGAAGACATCAGTTGCCAATAGCTCCTCAGTGAAGTATAGAACTCCATGAGATGTTCCCCAGTCCATCCTGGGTTTGTCTCCTAAATGGGACGTCTATAACCTACTGTCATTCGCCAAGGCTCAGTGGTCAATACAAAATTGTTGGCGTGTTACAAGTCAACACTATTGGATGAGTGTGTGTATATATATATATATATATATATATATATATATATATTCACATATATACATAATTATGTATATATGTGTTTCTATAGTAATAGGTTTCTATATGCATGTTTATAATATGTATATTGTTATTCATTCATCTGCACCCTCCTTTCTATACTGTGCCTTTCAATCCCACACTCAATTTACACAAGCCCATTTCTCAAATAACATGTCCAAACTTTACTGTTTTGAAATGCAGCCCCTTAAAATGTATGGATTTTTATGCATTCATGAATGAACAATGAAAATCTGGTATGTAGGTATCTATCTATCTATCTATATGGTGTGTGTGTGTGTGTGTGTGTGTGTGTGTGTGTGTTTGTTACTCAGCTATAAAGACAAATGAAATTAATAAATTGTTCAGGTAAATGAATGAACAGAGAATAATCTTTCTTGTACAGAAGCAATATACAGAAAGACGAAGGACACTCATTCTATCTCTTGTGTTTATGGTATATTTTAGTCTTACAAGTATATTTATTTTAAAATTTATTTCTTTTTATTTGGATGTGGGAGTCTCCTATAGAAAGACTTTGTATGCCCTGAAAAGAGGAATTATAGGTTTCTCTGTGGATGTTACGAACGGATATCATATCCTCTTAAACAATGGCAAGTCCTTTTAATTGCTAAACCATTTCTTTGGCCCATATGCACACATTTATATAGAGTATTCATAAGCAGTTTTTGTTTAAGAACAAAACAAGAAATTTTAAGAAATTTTAAGAAAATTTCCGAAATTAATGATATATATTATGTAACATTGATTTCAAAGACAGGTATCAGAAGATGTCCTAATAAATACAATAAGGTATCAGAAGATGTCCTAATAAATATAATAAGGTATTAAAAGATGTCCTAATAAAAGACCATTCAAGAATAGAGAATATCTTCAGTCCTCCTGCTTAGTTTATCTATTTTGCAAATTCACTTATTCAATGAGCAATCATGAAGGACTCATCGTTTTGTTTTGATTATTTACAATAATGCCTTGTGGGAAAATGAGCAAATATTGCCATAAATTTTGTTTTGTTCAATAAGCACTTAAAATGTATCATTGATTACTAAGTCTACAAATATGAACAATGTATAATTGAATATTTGGCTTTTTTTGATATTTTATTATATTCCAAATATTTCCCCCTTTCCAGATCTCTCCTTTGGAAACCTCCCTATCCCCTCCTGCCTCAACCTGCCGCTATGAGGGTATTGCCCCACCCACACACACACACACCCTCTCTTGTCTTTTCTCCTTGGCATTCTCCTATACTGGGGGATCTAACACCCTCTGGCCCAAGGGCCTCTCCTACCCCTGAAGATTAACAAGACCCTCCTCTGCCTCATATGTGACCAGCACCATAGGTCCCTCCATTTGTATTCTTTGGTTGGTGATCCAGTGGTCAGGCCAGTGGACACTGTTGCTCCCTCCATGGGGCTGCCAACTTCCTCAGCTCCTTCAATCCCTTCTCCAACTCCTCCATCTGGGACCTCACGCTCAGCCCAATGGTTGCTGTGTAGTTACTCTTGGGTATTCCGAACTTTTGGGCTAATAACCACTTATCCGTGAGTACTTCAGTGTTCATTCTTTTGTGACTGCGTTAACTTGCTCAAGATAATATTTTCAAGTTCCATCCATTTGCCTGGAAATTTTGTGAAGTCATTGTTTTTAATAGCTGAGTAGTATTCCATTGTATAAATGTACCATATTTTCTGTATCCATTCCTCTGTTGAGGGACAACTGGGTTGTTTCCAGTTTCTGGCTATTATAAATATGGCTGCTATGAACATAGTGGAGCAAGTGTCTTTATTACATGTTGGAGTATCTTCTGGGAATACGTGGCTTTTAACTTAGCAGCAGAATATATGTATATTGGTTCAAGTAACATATTTTTTAAATACTAGGTATAAAGCTAGGTTTATGTGAGTAATGTCTATGTTTTAAAAGAAGGGTACAAAACAATAAAAAATTGAAACTGAGGTGCCAAAAAGAAAGATATACAAATAAATTTCATGTAAATAGGGCATTAGGATGAATTAAGTCTGGAACAATACATTTTAAATCAGGAGTAAACCATGTTAAATGCACTTTTAATCTATGGATAGGCAAGTAGAAAATGAAATTAATTCCTAAAGGTTGAAGCTTCAAGAAAAAGCATTAGACTGCAAGAATTAGAAAGCAATAATACTAGTATACGCTTTGAGAATTCTTGCCTCTCCCTAATGGTCTTGAGTGGATACTTTAAAAAGCTATTTGCACAGAGCACAGGCAACAATGGCAGGGTTTTTGCCAAGATCAGAGACCTGAGATTTAAATCTAGACCCATAAATGAAAAGGAAAAGCTGATTGCTTGAACTGAAATAAATTCTTCTACAAAGAGAGTCATGTTAGCTCCTAATGATCTTCTCCTGGGGATTCCTAAATAAAACCACATGTTCCTGCAGGGAATTTAAAACAACTATGGTTGTCCCAATCTACAATTCTATGGTGTAGTTGGAGGGAGATTCATGCTGCTGTATATCTAAATAGTAGGTAAAAACCATCAAGAAAAATTTGGGGGAAATTTTTATTTTAAAATTTGACTGAAAATTTTGTATGGAAAAACATCGAGGAACATACATTTCTTTAAAATGCTTAAACATATGACAAAAATCTATTAATTGACCTGATATAATTATTGTACTTGAAATATACAAATGTAGAAAGTTCTCAGCAATATAATTTTGAATACTATACAAGCAAAATAGGAGACAAAAGAAAGACTGTGCTAAGAGCAACATTCATATCATGAGGCCCTCACCTTTCAAATTATCACATATGAGACCAAGCCAGGGAGGCCATGACAAAGGTTTAAAGAATGATATTGATGTACTGAATGCAGATATTGTAGATGTCATACCTACTCAATGAGACCTGGGCAGGGGGTAGGGCACCTATATGGAAGTCTGCCAAAGTGAAGGAAATGTTCTTCCAACAAATGTCTCTTTGGAGTCCTTGACCAACCAATGCTAGCATAGCACAAACAAATCATTAAGAGGAAAATGTTTACTTTTATAAAGCCAATATTAAGAATGCATTTGGAACAGAGAGTCAGTACCTCCAGAATTGAAGTTCCTTGTAACATAGCTACATATATACAAAAATATACATCCAAATGGTCGATGCTGGACTCTTTTCTCAATATATAAAATAAAAATTTATTGTTGTCAATAAAGTTAATAAACTTTGAATACACTGGATAAATTGTCTTCAAAATACATGAGATACCTCCAGAAGAAAAAGGCTAGTGGATATTAGCCCAAAAGCTCGGAATACCCAAAATACAATTCACAGACCACATGAAGCTCAAGAAGAAAGAACAAAGTGTGGATGCTTCTGTCCTTTTAAGAAGGGGCAACAAAATAATCACAGGATCAAATAGGGAGACAAACTGTAGAGCAGAAACTGAAGGAAAGGTCATCCAGAGACTGACACACCTGGGGATCCATCCCATATACAGTCACCAAACCTATACACTGTTGTGGATACCAAGAAGTGCTTGCTGACAGGAGCCTGATATAGCTGTCTCCTGAGTGGCTCTGTAAGAGCCTGATAAATACAGAGGCAGATGCTTGCAGCCAATCACTGGACTGGCCACAGGTTCCCCATTGGAGGAGTTAGAAAAAGGACTGAAGGAGCTGAAGGGGTTTGCAATCCCATAGGAAGAACAACAATAACAACCAACCAGACACCCCTACCCAGAGCACCCAGGGACTAAACTACCAACCAAAGAGTATATACGGAGGGACCCATGTCTCTAGCTGCAAATGTGCAGAGGATAGCCTTGTTGGGCATCAGTGGGTAGAGAGTCCCGTGATGCTGTGAAGGCTGGATGTCCCAGTGTAGAGGAATATCAGGTCAGGGAGGTGAGAGCGAGTGGGGGGATGGGGAAACACCCTCATAGAAACAGGGGAAGAAGGGATGGGAGAGGGGTTTCAGCGGAGGGACCTGGAAAGGGGATACCTTTTGAAATGTAAATAAAGAAAATATCCAATAAAAAAAAGAAAAAGAAAGAAATGTTCTTATTCATTAACTCTCTGAGAATTTTAGATAATTATACAATGTAATTTGATCAAATTTCCCCTAACTCCTTCCAGATCTATCTTACCCCCATTTCTTAAAATAGGCTTAAAACTAGATTACTCTGAAGGCTTCTAGGCTTTTGATTTATGATTATACTCAATGCGGTGGTAGCAGTTTTCTGGGCTGCCCAGTAAGTAGTACAAATTGCTCCCTGCTGAGGTTGCCTGCTGTACTCTTACATAGCTTTTGTTAGTATAGAAGTGTAATGCTGGTCTGTTTTGCAAATATCTGCAATTTTCTCCTATCTTTACTCTCGTTTTTATAGAGAATAAGGAATTGTTATGGATAATTTACCTATAATTAATTATTTGAATGAAGAAATGAAAAATTCACTATCTCACAACACATTTTTTCATTATAAGCAAAAATACTACATTTCTATCATTCAAGATTACTATTTAAATCTTGACCAACTCCCTAATAGTTCCATTTTGTGTGTTGTAATATAAAAGTATTGCTGATTCCAAGAAGTGCTTGATGACAGGAGCCTGGTATAGCTGTCCTCTGTGAGGATCTACTAGGACCTGACTAATACAGATACAGATACTCACAGCAAACCATTGGATTGATCATGGGGATCCCAATGGAAGAGAAGGACTGAAGGAGCTGAAGGGGATTGTCACCCCATAGGAAGAACAACAATATTGAACAACCAGATCACCCAGAGCGCTCAGGGACTAAATCGCCAACCAAAGATTATACATGGATGGGTCCATGGTTCCAGCATGGTTCCTATGCTACCAGCATAGGTAGCAGAGACCTTCTTTATCTGGCATCAATAGGAGAGCAGAACCTTTGTCCTATGGAGGTTTGATGCCCCAGGGTATGGGTAAGCTAGAGTTGTGAGGCAGGAGTGGGTGGGTGGGTGGGTAGGTAGGTTAGGACCCTCTTAGAAGCAAAGGAAAGGAGGGGTGGGATGGGGATTTTGTGGAGAGAGACCAGGAACAGGAACAAGAATAGATCTGGAACAATAGCTGAGGACATAGATCTCACCGGCAATGAAGAAGCTAAAAAGACAAAGAAGTAATAAGGACTCATTGGAGTATTTGAAACCTCTAAGCCCATTTGCAGTGACATACTTCTGCTAACCATATCATGTCTCCTACACTCCTAATATTTTCAAAGTAATTCCACTAATTAGAGATAAAGCATTCAGATAAATGAGTCAATAGGGGCCACTTCATTCAAACAGCCATATGGAAACACAATTCTTTTATATAGCATCATGTTATCACTTGCTTCTATTTGCTTTGTGTGGTATTTAGAATATTTTTAGACTACCTACATTTCTATATTTCAACAGCTACAATTTTAGCAACTATATCAGTAGGCTGTGTGTCTTACAGTTCCTTTTTCTATAACAGACGTTCACAACATAATAATTATAACATAAACTACTGGTTATGTAAAATGTAATAATGCACATGAAAAATAAAAATTTGAAGTTATAGGCCCTTCCAGAAAAATGACTTAATCCAAAACAATAGAACTATATTGATACAATAGATGTTATAGGATCCTATGCATTTGAAAACTAGATCATATACTTTTGATGATCTTGGGACCCACAAAAAGAAATGATAATACATGTGGACATATTCTTAAAGCTAAAAGTAAGCAAAAATAGCATGTATTAAATTGTACTGTGTGGAGAACTACTAAATCATTCTAAAATAAAATTCTAGACACTCTGGTTTGGGGTTCCTATAAAACATTAAAAAAAAAAAAGTAAAGCACTCAAACTTTTCTTCTTACAAACTTGATAAAGAAAATATTAGCATAAAATCTAGGGACCTGCAGAATCATTCCACAGCAGGTGACAACAGCTGTATCTTGACATCTGATTCCCCTGCATGACAGGTGCATTGGTGCTGTGGCCAGGAAAGGTCCAAGGTCACTGCTGATGCCATAGCTGCTGCTGCTGAGAGACAGCAACCATAACAGCTGGTGCTGAGAGACAGCATGAAGACCTTTCCTCTGATGGATTCACAGTTTGGTTGGGGGCTGATCTGACTCTGATCCCTAAACTTGGTTCTTCATTCTTCTACAAAATTTTCTCAGCACTATGCCTTTCAACATTAGCTCTCGTCCTTTATTAACCAGAGTCAACTTCTATTCCATGAAGCTTTAAATATGAAGAATACTATATCTTAGTTACTGAACTCAAGTTTTAAAAATTAATCAATAAGTAGATTATATCCTTTGCAAGATTTATATTCATTTGAAACACATTGTAGTGCTGAAAATCGAAATCAATTACATTGTTGTATCTTTATAATATCTTACATTTGTACAGACATGCAGACATGGGAGGTCAAGTCATTTCCATTTTAGATTACTTTGTCAGAAATAACATTTATTTAGATAACATTTTATCTTTAAGTTTTTTGTTTTTGTCTTATCCAATGAAACGTATAACTCATAACATGAATTGGGTTTATATTTCTATGGAAATTTTATGAGCATATTAATTATATTACTCTCCTCTCTCTCCATTGAGAGTTGTGCATATGTGTTAGTGTCTTTGTGTGTGAGTGTGTGTGTGTGTGTGTGTGTGTGTGTGTGTTGCAGAAGGGAGGAGAGAGAGAGAGAGAGAGAGAGAGAGAGAGAGAGAGAGAGAGGTTCTTCCTCTGATATGGAACTCTAGAGTAACTGCAATCGGCTTCTAAGCCCCTATACTTCCATCCCTAGTAATTGGTTTCTAAGTGTGCACCACTTACAGTTTTTTACTGGGTTCTGATAATTGACCTAAAGTGTTTATGCTTGCAAAGAAATAAACTTTACCCCTTTAACTATATCTACATCAGATAATTTTTGAAATAATTAATCCATCCAGACATAAAGAGATGAAGTCAATTCTTGTTTTTGATATTTAATTTTTATTATTTTTTAGAATTACAATGCTATAATCAGCCACAAGCTAAAATTTAAATTATAATTTTTATAAAGTCATCATTCTTTAACATTTATTTATCTAAATTTTGTCTTGTTCCCTTACTCAAAACATGCAAATAATTCTTTCTGAGTGGCGTGTGTGTGTGTGTGTGTGTGTGTGTGTGTGTGTGTGAGATGATAATTGATTCTTTCCTATGATATTATCAGTAGGAAATATATATTCTGTGAGCTCTTTCCATTTATAATATTAAGAAATAAAAATCTCTAGCTGAATAGTCTCTCAGAGGTCCAGGTAATATAGGTACTACCTCTTTTTTAGACCTTTCAATCTTAAAACTTGTATTTCCTTTACTTCCGAGGAATAGCCATAGTCACTTGATGAATTTCCGTATAGAAGCATTTTTAGTGCAGTTGTCTATGCTAACTAAGATGGTTTGGGGGCAGAAGCTAGGAGTGTGGTTTTGGGGAGGAAACTAGGAGAAAATGCAGAGTTCACGTGAATACTGTGAATGAGTAGTAAATTTAACACCTAACATGGACTTATCTCCTTAAACAGAGAGCATGGACCCTGAAGCTGGTGTCAAAAACAAACAGACAAAAACAAGCACCCCCCAAAACCAACCATACAAACAAACAAACACTGCCTTTATGCCTCTTACATGCAAAATGGATTTCTCCTGAAAATCTTTAAAGATTTACCTCTATAATTTTGCCACCGAACCAGTACACACAATAGCACAGAATAGCACCAGGCTACATAAAACTGCCCAGGCTCTTTGTGAAGGTAAGAGTGACCCACAAATGAGACACCAGAGGTTTAAATCATGAGGCATTGTTGACGTTTAAGGAACTCATAAAGAGGAATGATGACAAAAACTAATAGAGCCAGAAAATGAAAAGAAAGCATGAAAAAGAAAGAAAGAAAGAAAGGAAGGAAGGAAGGAAGGAAGGAAGGAAGGAAGGAAGGAAATAAAATTAAAGCAAGTTCTAAATGGATGCCTTAGGAACCCCAATCAGCTGTAGGTTTGTTCTTTTAGACCTGAAAAAATGTTTAAAATGGCAATTAATATGACTATAACTTTGTTAAGTTAGCTAAGCTCTTTGGTTCCACCAATGAATATTTACTTACACCTGGCCTTATTTCCAGTTTTGAATGAGTTGCTAACCCTGATCTCAGCTAAGTTTGCGAACTCAGACTTTAAATGCCCTCATTACCGTGTGTTTTCTTGAATTAACACCCACCATCTAAATGCTGCAGCCCTTCTTGGCTTCCTAGAGCTTGCACCTGCATAGGTATAGAAACATCAACACAGAGTATATATTTTTTTCTTTTCCCCTTTTCCGTTTTTACTTAGACCTTCTATTTAGTCCAAATCCTTCAGGGATTTTGTAAGTGCACTATTTCTGTGTGGCTAAATACTCTTGCTTGCTAACACCAATGTCAGGAAGTTAGGCAACTTAGCAGCAGGTATTAGCAGAAAGGGACTGAAAGTTTTTATCCATGTTTAAGTGCAGGGAGGATTTAGAGTGGTTACGATTTTTCTTTGGACTGGACTTTGGCCAGAAAACTATTATTTTTATGGGTATATTGAGAAATAGCTCAGAACAGCTGTAAGTACTAAAATAGAGACAGGAACTAACTTAATAGCACCTTCCATATCCTGAAATCTACCAACACAAAGCTGGAACTTTGGAAAAGTATTTACGAGTGAACTTCTCTGAATCACTGATCCCACTTACAGCAGTCAGTGTGTTTCCTTGGAGGTTTCCCATCCACTCAATTCAGTCAGCGAAGTTTATGAGATGTGACAGGTTTGTAGTGCAAAGGAGAAGGCTGCTATTTATACAGTAGAGGGTAAAATCTAACTGTGTAAACTTAAGGAAAGTTTGCAAAGATTCTTTCCATTGCTTGGAGTTCCTGGGGTGTTTTTATGGGGTGTTTGTCCAACATATTAATCTGATATTAAAACTCATTCTCCGTGTAAGGAACAAATATGCAATTAAAAAAATAAGTAATTGCTTATTGGAAACAGTGTATTCTTGATAGTTCCACATAATGATGTTGTGCCCCTAATAAGAAGTGAAGGTTATAAGCAATGCTTATTAAATAAAGTATAGCATAATAGCTTTTTATATTATTGCTCAGTGCTCCAGTTACTGCAATAGATAATTTCAGCTTGATTGTAGCTATGCTTTTTAAATTATACCTCACATAATAAAACAAGGACAAGGCATTTTGATGAGAAAAAATGTGAGAGGTTCATACTAACTGAAATTATGTTTAATAAACTTGATTTTGTAAGTCATAGTAGCTATTGGTAGCAATATGTTATCACTATATTTAATGGTATAATACTCCTATAAAAGCTATACTTCATTTCTTCCTACTTAAATGTGTGTGTGTGTGTGTGTATGTGTGTGTACTAATGTGCCAGTTCATGATTGTGTGTTTATTTGCATATACCTGTGCTTATGGATACATACATGTGGTGACCAGTGGTCACTCTCAAGTGCCTTCCTCAGTTTATCTCAAAATTACTTTTAGAGAAATGGTCTTTCACTGAATATTGAGCCCCAAAAGTGTGAAGGATACTTTTGTTTCTGTGTCCCTCATTGCTGGGATAACAGGCATGCACTGTTGCTCCTAGCTTTTTATATGGGGCCTCAACTTCTAAACTCACATTCTCAGTCACTTTACTGAATGAATTTTTTTTTTCATTCCTTCTGTTTCAATGAGATTTTATTTTGGTGTAAATAGCTTCTTGAAAATGATATGTGAATTACTAATAATACTCAAAGTATTATTAGTTCTATTTCAGGCCAGTCTTTCACAATAAATAGATTCTTACTGATTTTCTTTAAAATTATTTTCCTTGATCAGAATGTTGGTACCACACACATAACTCCATATAGATGAACATACTAAAGCACAACAAATTACACCTTCCACTATAAAGAGATTTTGTCTCCAAGAAATGATAGATTCTACACCCCTATACCAAACTATACACAGACTCCAGTACATGGATACCAAAACATGGTCTGAGGCAGAGTATCAAAAGAAGACATGAGAATGAGAATGAGAATGGGAAAAGCTATGAAGTCTCAATCCTGAGTGAAGAAATATATAAAGGGAAAGCAGAGAGTGAGAGATATAATCTTTCTTAGGGATAGCGCATGAATTGGCTCTCCAAGGCCAAAGGGTGAGTCTTCTAACACATGAAACATACACACAAATAATAATATATAAACCAAGCATTTTGTTTCTCTATCTGTTTATCTGTCTACCTATCATCATACATCTATCAATCTATCTATCTCTTTGTCTCACTCTGTATATTATGCATACTTAGTTTTTGTATGTAGCAACAATTAAAGAAAATATAAGGCATGGATGTGAAAAGCAAGAGAACTGCATGAGACAGCTCAGAAAAAGGAAAGGGAAACAGAAAGGATGTAATTTTATAATATAATATAAAATAAAATATTTTCAGAAAATTTAAAAATAGCAATATTCACTCCTCTTCACTTTATCTTACACAACTGGTTAAATCACAAATGGCTGACTTGAAATTAAGATTTATATATGCTTTTTCTATAAATCAAAGGATTACTAGAGAAGGATTAGACAGTTAGAGCATCTTGTTTTTATTATTATTATTATTATTATTATTATTATTATTAATTTGTTGTTTGTTTTTTGAGACAGGGTTTCTTTGTGTAGCTCTGGCTGTCTTGGAACTCACTCTGTAGACTAGACTGGCCTCAAACTCAGAAATCCACTTGCCTCTGCCTCCCAAGTGCTGGGATTAAAGGCGTGTGCCACCACTGCCCAGCTGAGTTAGAGAAACTTTAAAGTACAAAATTCTGTGTTGGTAGGATTTTCTGCACTAAATAATCTTCAGCACTCTGAAAACAAGTATTCAGTATATCACAACATCCCTGTAAAATCATTGGTCCCATCAATTTTGAATTATGTCATCTTTTATGATATGGCATGCAGTTTTGCCTTCTGTTAAATTTCAAAATGTTACTAAATTGTGTATGCTTATTCTTATATATTCTTCATCCTTATTCCAAAATTTGCTGTGCCTAATACAGAATTTTTGAAACTTTCATTCTTCAAAGATATGGAAAGAACAATTCTCAATTTCACATGGAGAAAAAAAAAAAACAGGATAGCAAAAACTATTCTCAACAATAAAAGAATATTCCTTCTGGGGGACTACTAATCCCTGGCCTCAAAATGTACTACAGAGTAATAGTGATTAAAAACAAACCACATGCTATTGGTGCAGAGTCAGGCAGGTAGAATTGAAGACTCAGAAATGAACCCACACACCTATTGTTACTTGCTCTTTGACAAAAACACAAAAACCATCCAGTGGTAAAAAGACAGCATTTTCAACAAATGGTGCTGGTTCAACTGGCAGTCAGCATGTAGAATGCAAATTGATCTATTCTTATCTCCTTGTTCAAAGCTCAAGCCCAAGTAGATCAAGGACCTCTACATAAAACCAGATAAGCTGGATGTAATAGAAGAGAAAGTGGGGAAGAGCCTCGAACACATTGGCTCAGGAGAAAAATTTCCTGAACAGAACATCAATAGCTCATGCTCTAAGATCAACAATTGACAAATGGGACCTCATAAAATTTGAAAGCTTCTGTTAAGGCAAAGGACTTTATCAATAGGACAAAATGGTCACCCTCAGACTGGGAAAAGATCTTTACCAAACCTACATCCAATTGAGGGCTAATATCCAAAATGTACAAAGAACTCAAGAAGTTAGACTCAAGAGAACCAAATAACCCATTTTAAAAATGGGGAGCAGAGCTAAACAAAGAATTCTCAACTGAGGAATCTTGAATATCTGGGAAGCACTTAAAGAAATATTCAACATCCTTGGTCATCAAGGAAATGCAAATCAAAATGACAGAGATTCCACCTCACACCAATCAGAATAGATAAGATAAAAAACACAGGTGACAGCAGATCCTGGTGAGGATGTGGAGAAAGAGGAACACTCCTCCATTGCTTGTGGACTGCAAGCTGGTAAAGACACTTTGGAAATCAATTTGGCAGTTCCCCAGAAAATTGGAAATAGATCTACCTGAAGACCTAGATATACTACTTCTGGGCATATAGTTATTTCTTTTGAAGCAATATTCCAAACCCTTCACACACTCTTTCTCCTTATCTGCATTTGCTTCTCCAATGCTGTTTTAGAACTTTCCTTAACAATATAAAACTGACTGAGACTCAATTTAGTGACTTTATCATGTTCTTTTTTAAACACCTGACAGTTTATGACTGAATTGACACTTTTCACAATATATTTGCTTTCCAGAGACAAATTCATTGTATGTATTAGTAATGATGCTAATTCATTTTATTTCCCATTTTTCCATTAGAAAAATAAGCACGAATAATGATCTTTATATTTTATTATAAAAATATAACCTCTTATGCTCTTATAGCACAGTATCTGCTTTTGACAAACATTAATGAAATCTGCAATTAGCCATCTTTATTTAAGACACATATATTATTTTCTTTATGTTATGGAATTTTAACCATAATGTGTAAGTTCTATGCTCTTAGGATAAATTAAAGTCTAGGATTTATAAGTACATATCACATCTTACGCTAGGAAAAAATTTCTTGGTTATTTGCCTAGTCATACTGCCACTTGATATGACAAGGCTGATGAATATCTTCAAGAGGCCTCTTCTTTTCTGATCAGAAGAGAAAGAGGGGTGCAAGGAGAGAGAGAGGAGAGGAGAGGGAGGAAATAGAAGGAAGGAAGGGACACTGCAATTGGAATGTAAAATAACTTAACGAGGTGTTTTGGTTTGGTTTGGTTTGGTTTTTTTTTTTTTTTTAATTTCCTATCACCTTTCTGTAGGATGAGTCAGTAACACTTGCACAATGTTAGCAAAGCTATTTGAAAATGAAGTAATCATCTGCAATCCTCTAAGAAAAAGGAAAGAAACTTTTTCACTAATGTTATTTTAATTGAATTGTTTCAACTTCTCAGAGCCTTGAAAATTTAATCAGAAACAACAATTTAAATTACTAGTGGTATTTGTAGAATATAAATGTTGTTTCACATTTTTGTGCATTGACATTTTCTTGCAGGCTAAATTTACTAATTTCATCAAAATAAATTTACTTTTGATGTATATAAAATAAAACTGAACCTTAGCTAAATGCTCTCCTCTTTTCAGAAGAAATTAAATCTTTTATAGAAAGGAAGCATCTAATTGAATGCTACTCTATTCTATCCATTATTTCATAACTTCAAGGAAGCCTGGAGCCTATGATTTACTCCACATAAAATCTTGCATTCCTATTGGTGTGTAATGGCATTGTAATTACATTAATTTATAAATCAGTCCTTACTGAATCTTAATCAACGTGAAACATTCACTTTACTGCTTAAATTCACCTGAAATAGCTTGTTTTGATTCTGTCTTCTCTAAAATGAACTTAAAACATGCAGTTCTTTTTTCTTCTTACATTTTCTCTTATATTTTATATCACATAGTAAATTAGCTCACAATCAAAAGTAATGTAAAGAGGAAAGATGTAATAATACAGTTTATGAATACCTGCTATCTAATTGAATTGCAAGTATGCTACCTTGTGAGAAAGCCCTTGAGGGAGAAAGAGAGGAGTGATGATGTAGGTCAGAATTTTATTAAGGCTGTTAACTAATCTAAGCAAGCTCTTTGTTTGTTCACAGTTGATATACTGAGATAGACAAGTATTAACACCAAGCACAGACTACGCAGAGCATTTTTAGACTCTGTGTGTGTTTTTCACAGTTTTTAATATTGATTTTTGCATAACATGTTTTAAGAATAAAGACTCAGACTATTATCAAATATTTCAGTGGGTGGTGGTAACTCCAATTTCATCATATGAAATGACTGTTGGCAGTTACCAGGGAGTCAATTTTTGTACACAAGAATTTCTCATTTATGAAGGCTTACTGAGGAAAATTAAGACCAATATTTACACAATTTTTATAATTCTGTCTCATATACTTCTAAATGCAACATATAATAATTACTTATTATAATAATAATTAATAGTGTTCTTTAATATTCTTTTTTATGAAATATATAAATTAGGACAAGGAGCTGTTCAGTTACTACATCACCTATCTGTGTTCATGAAATTCTGGAAGGCAAAAATAAGGCAGATTTTTTTCTAATTGATAAAATTACAATTGTTTTTTTTTCTCTTTTTCTCCCCCAAGAATTAAATGGTTTATAAATTTCATAAAATGTTTCTAAAGAGAATAGACTTCCTCTTTTAGTACATTTAGAAAAAAAAAAGGTTTTTTGTTCAGTTTAGTAATGTTTGGGAAAAACAAAAGATAGTGATCTGATGTTCAAATAATCCACTGATAAATGATTATTAGCTAGAGCGTTTTCTTTATATAAGAGGAAGAATATGAAGAAAAATTGTCAATATATACTCAAAGAAGAGATGAAGAAACCCATAGATATGTTTACAGGAACTTATCTGTCTCAGGCAAAGGGCTGACTCACATACTGCTACAATTATATCACTCAGAAACTTACCTATTCTCAATGGAGACTTTATGTTCTTCTAAGGAAATTATTTGGGACACACACATACACACACACACACACACACACGGAAAATTCTCTTATATTCCCAGTGGTATAATATTTACAAAAACAGAATGGCTGATAAATATATTAGTTCTCACTATGTTAAGTCGTATTATATGTTCTATATCTACAATAAATATTTTCTTCACTGTCTATTTCCATTTTGCCATTGTGATATAATAAATACTTCCTGAATGTGAAAGAAATTCCTCTCACTAAAAATCACCTGATTGTAAAAATTAGTGGTCTTCAATGAGTTCATATTAATTTTGAAATAACTGATTTAACTGTCTAGCTCTCATTGTAAGTGGCAGTATCTTCTCTTTGGATTTTATTAACCAAGTGCTTTCTGATCACCAGGCCTAGTTCAAAGGAGGAAGCTCAGTTCTGCACAGTATACTATTTCAAAACCATAGTTGAAGAGTACATGGGCCTCAGTGATGAGGAGGAGGCTTTTGCTCCTCTTCTGCTGAAAGCAGTTGTTGAGCTCATTAAATGGTCATCTAAAATTTCCTGCTCATGCTCTTAAATTTCTCACGCCATCCAAACAAGATGAGGAAGGAAACTCATTTTCTCTAGTGAACAACTTATTTTATCCTTACTGGTGGGAACACATGCTTGTTTTGTCATATAATGGCTCAATGCTGAGCCAGAGGTAGATGCAACAGTCACATGTTTGTATTACTTCCCTCGAGGCTCAGGGAACAGAGCAGTAGATGAGAGGGAATATTGTGTGCCACCTTACTCTAGATTAACTTCTGCTAGGAGGAGTGCTCAGAAGAATCAAGAAGACTAAAAAATACACAAGACCCAGACACATTGTCTTTTGACATGCCAGCTGTAGTTCTGGTGGAGGAGAAAACTTAGTGGTTGCACTGATGTTACATCTTGATTCCTCATAGGTGCTTGGGTGGGTTTTTGGGGATATAGCAGACTGATGAATGTAATTACAATTCGTTACAAATGGTGTTGTAATTCCAATGAACTTTGATAACGTTTGACTTAAGCAGAACCATTTCTTTGAGCTGCTGCTGATACCTTATCTGGCTGAATAGATGTGTGGGCCAATATCTTCATGGAAAGTTTAGCAGAAGAAAGTATTCATTAAAAATAAATTTAGGATAATCCTTTTCAAATTTATTCAAAAATTATGCTTTAGAATCATGATATCTAAATTAAATTTTAAATATTTCTTTGAGTTTTTCATCTCACACTGCATTTGTCTAATGAATATATTTACAATGAATATGTGTACACAGATGTATTAAAATCATTGCCAAAAAATTAAGACTGAAACAGGGAAGATATTTGCTTAATGGCACCTCAAGGAAATTACAATTTAAAAATTTAATAACAAAATTTTGCTAAGGATAATAATGCTGTTGAAGCAGTTGAGACATATTGTGTTTTTATACTGAAATGTGAAAAGGACTTTCTGGCATCAATAAATGTCCCAAAGGAGAAAATATTCATTTGTTTGAAGGAAACATTTTGTGCACTGTCCCTATTGTTTGTATCTTTATGTTCCTTTCTGTAAACTCTTCCAAATATTTCAGTACATTTCAGTGTTTAAATGAATTGTAAAAATGAATTAATGCTGTGAATTTAACTCTCATCCATTTTTAGTATGATTAAACTACCTGCTCATATTTTAAAAGCTTTAATATAAGTAAAATATTTTATAAATTCACATATTCTCCCACAAAATATGCATTTGAAAATACTGTCACTTATTAATTGTAAAAAATCATTGTATTATTTTTACAAATCAACTAGTATAATTTATATAATTCTACAATATTATGTATTAAACTTACTATTTGTAAAATGTATTTTGTTCTGTTTATATCTTATAGAATTGCTTGTTATACTACTTGGATTTGTAATACTAAAAAATATTATTATCTTAGTAATTCACATAATACATATTATCTAGGAAATTTCTCATCTCAGAATGCTTATGCTTAATTATTAAATTATTAAATACCTATGTAAATAACTTAGCAATGTCACAAAGATAATCTTTTAATATTAGTATTGGAAAGGACCTTTTCCATATTTGAAATGTGATAACACTTATGTAACATTAATAAAATATTTATCTAGTTATAGTTATTTCAACCACGTAAAATCTAGCATCATTAGGAAATCCATGCATGAATTAAGAAGTGATAAAATGCATCTTACTTGCCAGATGTAATTGTTGTCTTAAATGCTTACTGATTAATAATCTTACCCTTTCTATCTCTTTCTGAACTCTTGCAGGCTGGTTCAACTCAGCTTTTCTAGACAAAACTCTTCTCCAAACTTAATGACTCAAACTGGTTTGTGACAGACTGATTTAATAGTTCCACTTTGCCTCAAACAAATACTGGCAATCTCTTTTAATCTTCTGTTTCCTTCATTTGCTGGTTTGTGCTGTCTTTACTTGCAACCTGTCTCTGTAAAACTGTCCTGCTAAAACTGCACCCTGTCTGTCTGTCTGTCAATCTATCTACCTATCTACCTAACAACCTATACAAACATACACACACACACACACACACACACACACACACACACACACACAAAGCATACATATATCTGTGCTGTTTTTCTTAACTCACCTGTTTCTTGTCTGTTCTCATGAGAGTTGGGTACATACTATTTCTGAGTCATTCTATCAAACCTTTCTCTGACATGTCATATTTTTCTGCCCCTCAATTAGATGTCATTTTCATGCATGGCTACTTTCTCTACAAAGTAACTATATTTTCTTATATATATAAGAATGCAGAGCCTGTCTGCATTCTAGCCAGATTACACAGACCTAGAATATCTTTTGAAGTTATCTTTTGCCAGAGCAGCCATGTTGCTGAATTAAAATTCCTCTACGAAGGAGTGCTTGTAATCCAATTCAAAATATATGATTTGTTTGTTTATTAGTGAGATTTGTGGTATTCTTTTCTTCTTTCTTTGAAAAAATGAACTCCCTCTTGACTATGAGGCAATAATGCATCCTAGTTTCCTAAAGAGGTGTCTAATATTTTGCAATTTCTAGGCAAATAACATGGTGATATAATTGTGTCCTAGTAAAAATAATGAAGCTGTATTAAATATCTCTCCTAGTTGGATTCCTTTATTCTTTTTTCTTTACTTTCAACTCCCAACAGCCAGTCTTATTTTAAGGAGTTTTGCTCTTTAATGATATCTGCTCACAAATCTTAACTGTTGGGGCTTAGAGTTTCACTATAAGTTTCTGAGATGTGCTGAGGCTTAGGGAGTAGTGAGATATAGAAAATAATGAGACAAATTAATTTCCTTCTCCCAGAGGTACTGTACTCCCCATAGCTATCACTCTGAGGACACTCTCTTTTCTGAAAGATTGATATAAAAATAATTTATGTCAGGCTAAGAGGCAGAGCAAATCTATCTGCCTGGGAAAGCACATAAATTCCTTTAAGAGGAGAATAGTAGCTGGTGGAGACAGAGTTGCTGTAATTAGGGGTGTTTATAATACTTGTCAGGCTTTAACAATCAATTCTAGAGTTATATAAAGAAAGGACTTTTAGCATTTAATATATAACTGTATCATCCAGGTATAGTTAGCTTCAAACAATTCAGTGGTCATGAGTTACTAAGCTGAAGGAATTTATTTTAGCTAAAATTCAGTAGAATTAATTAGAATACTGGAAATGAATATCTTACTAAGCTGAGAGCCATGATAGAATCATAGATCTTAACATGTATAAGTAAGATCAGTTAATTTATTTACTCCAAAGAAATAAACAAATCATAAAAATAATTGTTATAAATACAATGAACATATTATAGAATATATTTTAAATTTAAATAATATAATATCAACTAAAAGATTAATTACTGTTTCATTTTAATGTAGTCTTTTATACATGGTTTGGAATATCACCAACAACAATATTATATCAGATGTCACCCAGTAGGAAAAAGAGAAATTATTAACAAAGTCTTTGGCCAAGTAATCAATGTTTTAGTTCTGTTTGGTTTTTGTTCTTTTTTCTATTTTCTTTTTTTTTTTTCCTGTTTTGTTTTGTTAATTTTTTCTACTTTATTTACATTTCAAATGTTTTCCCCTTTCCAGATCTCCCCTTTGGAACCTCCCTATTCCCTCCCCACTCCCCTCCCTCTATGGGGGTATTCCCCCACCTACCCACCCATCCACTCACATCTTCCCTACTTGGCATTCTCCTATACTGGGGGATCTAAGACCCTCAGGGCCAAGGGCCTCTCCTCCCCCTGATGGCTAACAAGACCCTCCTCTGCCGCATATGTGGCCAGCACCATGGGTCACTCCATGTGTATTCTTTGGATGGTGGATCAGTCTCCATTGTTCTTTTTTCTTTTTCTCAGTTTGACATAAATCTTTACGCAAGACAATGGACATTTGTGTGTGTGATTTTTTTAAACTGTAATGGAAATATATATAAGACATTCTAGAGTAGTGTTTTGTGAGTATTCTTCTCTTGCATTTAAACCCTGAGCCAGAGGTTCTTTTGTTCACATTATTTGTATTTTCTGTGCTTATATTGCAGGACAAATTTTCTGTATGTACGTGCAATTTTACATTAAATATTTATTGAAAGCATCTTTATATTAATACTAACATATGCCTTATCACCATAGGAAAATCACCCACAAGAAGTTATTTTAGATTTTTAAAGGATTTGGCACATGGAATTCATTTGAAAGATGTTATATTGTTTTATGTTAATTATCTAGTTTGTAGTTTGTGACAGGTCAAGATCAAATTCTTAAGTATCACAAGGCATTTGTTTATAATAAAATGTCTAAGTTTTCCAGTTCAACTTATGTTTTAATTTAGGCTAAGCATGTCGTAGGTCTTACTACATTGTGAATATGAGATGAGACTGAATTTTAATTCTTTTGTTACTAACAGAAAATGTGATCCAGCCTAAAGATTAACTTGGATATTTGCATTTTTAAGAGGCTCACCGGTCAATGTTTCTGGTTTTGTCTTAACTGATTGAATTGTGTAATTTATATGAAAATCCTGAATCAATGATTAATATTCCTGATCCATATAATTTCAGCTATGAAGGGATATTTGTTCATTGCAGTTGCTCTACTTTATTCAAGGCGATATGCTGAGGGTTTGTTGATGTAGGGGTGGTATTTACCGTGTAAAGAGGGAAAGCCAAGAGCAAAGCTCTGATTTCACTGGGGATTATGTAGTTGGATGGAAAAATTCTCCCCAATGCCTCAACTATTGAACACTTGGTCCCCAGTTGGTGCCACTATTTGCGCAGATTGTTAAGATGAACTGACTTAGTGGAGGAAGATTATCACTAGATACAGGCTGTGATGGTTAATAGCGGCACCCCACTTCCTGATCTTTCTGCTTTCTCTCTGATGGAATACAATAACCTAACCAACTTCATTCTTGAGCCACCCTAATACAAGTTTACTCACCGCACAGACTCTCCTCTCTGACCTACTAGACAAAACAAACTTATTCATCCACATTTGGCTTTGGGTCTTGTTATTTTTAATCACAGAAAATAATATAGAGACACATCTAGTGCAAAATGTTAGAGACACTCTAGCTTTCTATTTGTGGGATGTGATTTTTTCCCCTGACACCTGCAATCCTCAATGTTGTCTAACTTGTTATAATACAAACAAGGGAATTTTGTTAGAATTTGTATCATGATCTTGTTAGTTATCAAAACAATGAACCAAATAGGTCATGAGGAAATACTTTCTATTGGTTAGTATTTTCTATTGTCTAATAAGCCAGATCATTTGAAAGCATGAAAAGATTTATTTTCTTGGAAAAAGAAATGATCATGTTAAAGTATAGTTCACAATGATTGACGCTGGTTCACTCTAATGAAGAAGGCAGGAAAATATTACCCATCTAAGAAATAATGACCTATGTTAAGTGTGTTCTATTTTCTTCAGAGTTGTTGAAAAAATAATTGATCCAATACATTAATCAAATTAAAAGATGTGTGTTGTGTATATGTAAACATGTGTTTGTATGAAGCAGTTTCATGTTTGTATAATCATATGTATGTGCATATGGATAATTTGTGTGTACAACATGTTTCTTCTGATTTTGTTTTATTTTCTTTGAAATTTTAGGAAATTTTATTTCCTAAAGTAATGTAATTTTAAAGCCATTCATATGTACCCATTGTAGAAGCTACTGTGTGCTTTATCTTTTAATATTTATGTAATGAATATATTCACAAACTAGTTGTTTATGAAAGATGTGCCTGAAATATATATCTTTACATCAAGTCTATACCTCTAATGGTATTAACATGTTTCAATAACTTAGAATATCAGAAGCCACATATTTTCTGTATTATGTTTAATAAAAGTTTTGAATTCAAAAGTCTATTGAATGTTGTGTTGATAAAATATTTTCTTGAGTTAATACTTAGAAATTAGGAGAGGTAAGTAGAGATTTGTTTGTAGATATCTAAAAGTTTAAACTATTTCTAACAAAAATTTTGTGAAATATTTTAACAATTTTCCTCAAATATTAGGAATACTTACCAAGGATATGAATCTAGGTTTACCAACCTATCACTTCTGAGACAATATTTAGTGACTCAGTATTTGTGAATGAACATTAGATTATTCAAAAAGCACTAATATATATATATAATAAAGCCTCATACATCGTATTGGTGAGTCTGATTTTTGGCCCATAGTGTACTAATAGCTTTGCTCTTAAGAATCTCATGAAGCATTCATTGGTTATTATGGAAGAATGGATTACTTCTCCCAGATGTGCTAAAGGATGAACGGGAGTAAGAAAGGAACCTACAGTTACTATTGGCACACAGTGAGAACCTAAGCATCAGATGAAGTTTTTCTGCTTTGCAAATGAGCAATGTTTCAAGAAATGTCATATAAGATTTATAAACTTTGATATTATTTAGTTCACTTTTCTGGATGTTCCTTAGAGATATTTAACAGGAAAACACTTGGTTTCTGAGTGTTCTAGGTGCAATAAAAGGGGCAGATAACCGTGAAAGTGATAGAATTAATTTAACAGACTTCAAGGACACTTTCATATATGTCAGTTCATATCAAGCTGAATTTACAATGTTTCTTCTGGAGGCCAACAAATATAGGCTAACTACGAAGAAGCCAAGTTGACGTCGGGATGTCTTGGAGACAAAGGAAATAGTTCACATGTGGTGCTTTGTGTAAAAATTCATTTTAAAAGTTTCACATATGATTGATCTGGTTAAAAAATTAAATTCAAAGCTAAAAACTTTGCTCACATAGGAAGACAATAACAAGGAAACAATAAAATACTCCCACAGTTTTGTTTTTAGATTTTATGCCATAAGATAATCTAAATATATTGTAAGTGTTACACTGTATTTATGTTTAATTTCAAATTTTAGAAACTCTTTTGTTAAACAAAATAAACATGTAGAAACAACTGATCTACTTCTCTACTCAGAGCATCTTACCTAATATGAGAGGGAACATATGAAATTCATATGCTGAAAATTGCAATTTCTGTTCTGTTTGTTCTATGTAGCATTATCAACAAAGCCTTTTACTAATATATTATTTTGACTATAAAAATATACTCAAAGTTAATAAGACAATATTTACTCTGTTGAAAAAAAACAACTGCATATTCCCATTTCAAATACAGGAAATCAGTAATGCTCTTTGACTGAATATATTCTTTAATCAATTCAAGCCACTATGTGCATGCTCACTTGCACACAAGCACGAGTACACACACCCACCCACACACACACACACACACACACACCTTTCTAAACACATTATTCAAAATGTTTTAAGATAGATTGAGTTTATGCAAAACAACTTAACAATTAGTAACAAAATATCTTACTAAACATTAACTCTTCTGCTTTAATGTTTTTGGAATTTACATTGTTATTTAACAGGAATAAGTTAATACTCTTCAATTTGGGGGGGGAGTTGTTTGTTCTGTTTTATGGGATAAAATGGAGAAAGATAAACATGAGATTAACAGTGAAGACTAGGTAGAAATAAAACATAACACACAGCATATTTGTGTGATTAAGTTAAAACTCCTACACATTAAAATCACATATACCATTAGTTATTCTTACTTTAACTGATACTTTGGTTGACTGATTTTGAACTTCAATTATATAAAGTTCTTTACATACTTCCTCATTCTTCACAAACTCAGAACATGTTTTATTCACAGATATACTACTTCAATGAACTTTTAATTTTTACGTTTTCAGTCTTCAGTATGATATTATTACTATAATTTTGCACAAACTGATAAATTACCCCATTCATAGCTGAATTTTTCAGATACATATTATGATAATAGCAGTAGAATGCTTTTCTATATAATCTCCTTCTGTAAATGCTTCACTAACAAAATAGAGAATCCAACGGTTATTTTCTGAAGAGGCATGCATGTGGTATAGCTGAGTGATATCAAGCTTGGAAGGCAATTTCTACGTTTTACTAGCAAGCTTTTTGTTTTTGCCATTTAAATATTTATATATATCCTTAATTTTCTCTACTTTTAAAGAACAATACAACTTTGACAAATGGGCCAGGTAAAGTATACAAATCAAAACTGCATATTTTTACATACCACCAAAAGCCACGCTGTTTCTTTTACTTCCTAATATATAAAATATGTTATTTCATAAAATTATTCATAAAGTACAATGAACATTTTTAAATTTTAAATTTTAAAACTTCTGTATTTAGAAATTAATCTTTTATCACATTTTTCTTTACACTAAAGGTGTTATATATTTCCAAAATAAATATGCAAAGAAAATTGTTTTATTACAAAGCATTTATTTAGCAAAGATTCATAATTTTTATTAAATTACACCTCAAATATAATTGCTCCTTCATTTTGCATTAAACTTTATAATTTGAATTTAAATGTTGGACATTATTCAACATGTTTACTAATGATTTTACAGTGTTATTTTAAATTTTCAAGTAAAATATATCCACATTTGATATGTTCACATACAATAGTAATTTGTATTTTGTCTTTATTGTATTATAGATAACTAGATATTCTGAATCCTTGAATATCTTCTTATAAATTAAGAAAGTCATCCCCTATAACTCAAATTTTCAATTTTCATAAGGATCTGAAAGACTATATATTTTAAGACCTCTTCCCTTATCAAGAAATAATTTTACTGATTTATTACATAGTCATAATATTTATCTTTAAATTACAGATGACAAAAGAGATTGAAGGTTTTAGTATGTCCAAAGACTTACCAACTCTCCAAATAAAGAAACTCAACAATGGATCTGAACCTCAATTAAGAGTGCTTAGTTAACTAGTCTACATTTTCAAATATAGTGTTAGAAGGAGATATAAGCTGAGGAGTGTAGAGCTTGTAGTTTAACAGATCCTCTCAGATTTTGTGTTGCTGATCATTCATTGGCTGATTATTACTCCTAAATATTTTTCCATATTTAAGCTATAATATGAAGCACAAGTGACACATGAATATTCTGAAAATCTAATATACAACATACTCCAAAACTCAAAAGGTTAGGATCTCTAAAATGATGCCTGAAATGTGAAATAATATCTGGCCTTGTGTGCATATTCTGATTTTTAATTCTAGATATATGCAGTAAATGTTAATGTAGTGATCATGTATTGTATTATAAAAGCAGGTCCCTGGCTTGAATTGTGTTCATCCTATGGAAGAACTTGTGATAAGTGGGACTTAAAAAATTGCCATAGGCTGATCAACAGCTGAAAGTCCTATACTTCTATTATGTGGAGAAATGAAGTATGAATAGATAGGCTAACATCAAATATGATATCTTTGTTCTCACATTATCTATGTCTTAAGAACGTTTGCATGATTTTACAGTGAAAATTGTGTATTAGAAAATACGTAGTTTCCCTGGACATTGTAACTTCAAAGTTATCACTGTTAATCTTTTTAGTATTGAAACTACTATGAAAATAAAGCCAACAATGTACCCTGAATAGAATAGTTTTGTTGGTCCTAAAGATTTTAAATTCTTTTAAAACTGAAAGAGCTCGAGTTTCTGAAGGTCTCTCCTGTGTTACACAGAAATCAGAAACCAGTGTTGACTATACTTATTTATCATCCTCAGATTTAAAAAACAAAATGATATTTTTAAAAGACAGAAAATAAAAACTTGGCTGTAAAAGTGAAAAATGATACAGCAAATATAAAGTCAAAGAAAAGAAAGAATCAAACTGTTATTTCTATATTGGTTGCTTATTGCATGGGTAGGGCTATAATTAATTAGAATAGCAAAGACGGCATGTAAAAATTGTATGGAAAATAGATTGGCTCTCAGTAAATAATTTTGAAATTCTTATAAATATTTAAAATAGAAACTTCCATTTCCTCTGAAAATCAACATGTCACAAAAGCACTGTCATATATAAGAATACCAACTGTGTGCCTATAAGTAGGAAATAGAAAATAATCAAAATACATGCTGTAAATTACTACAGTTTTGAAGTCAGAGTAATTAGATAGAATCTAAAACAAGAAGGTGAGGAGACCCAGAGAGAGGGAAATCCAGAAAGAAAGAAAAATCTAATAATATAGCATCCTGGAATTCAAGTAAAAAATGCATTTCAAGGAGCAAGAATTACTCGTGATCTTAAATGAAAATGACATGTCATGTAAGAACAGGCATTGGGAACTGGCAATTGTATTTAACAACAGTGGATGTGACTGATACCTTTGAAAAAAGCTGTGTCAAAGGTGTGGTGACAGGACCCTGTTTGAAGTGGTAAGAGGAGAAATAGTTGATGTAGTGAATTTAGATAAGTTTTCTCTGGAGTTAACTATGTCAAAGAAATATAGTTCGTTATAGTGCACAAGTTTTAGATTTCTTAGGGTTTTCAATTCAGAAATTATTTTGGCTGATGGGAATTTCGAATACACTTTCATATACATAGAAATAACATGGTCATGAATACAAATGGCATGTTATATAATACTGAAAGCAATATTAAGGTACATTTTGACTGTGTTGGTACATTGGATAGATTGAATTAATCTTACTTAATTAATATGTTGTCTTTATGGGTAATAAAATAAAATGAATTGAATTTAAATGTAAACAATTTGTGGTAGTTCACATTCAGGATTTTAGGATTCAAAAGGTTAAAGAACAACAGTTCCTAGGAATTTCAGGCTAGTCTGGGGCATGTAATGGATATTAGGGAAATGTAGGATATTTTTTAACATCCTGTCTTCATAAAAAGTGATGTCAAATTCATTTCTTTTTTTTAAAGAATTTTTCTTAGATTTCTTTAATTTTAATTTTTTTGTTTGCTTATTGAAAACACTAACAAAAAGGATTCCTTGGATCTCTGTACAAACATTTACTCAGATAGTGAAGTAATAACAAGGACATCACCAAAGTACAACTTCATGATCCAAGGAGTTTATTCGTATGAGTTAAAGAAAAATGGGCAACTATAAGATAGCTAATATCAAAAGGGCCCCTGAAGCAACAGTGATAACTCATAAAATCGAGAAATCTTGAGCTGTTTGCATGACTTACAGGTCTAAGAATCCTCCTTCACACAGCTGGATAATAAATTCCCTTCTTTGCACAAATGTGTTTCTATTGGCTCCTGTTGGGGTAGCAGTCTCATAAATTTTATAACTTTCATGTATTTTTCCCCAGGTCTGTGACTTTTATTTACATCTTGAGTTTCATGATCCTGTAGAAGGATGGATTGTTCACACTCAAAGGAAAGTATTACAGAACAAAATGTCTTTAATTCCATTAAATATAGCTATTTACCTTAAGATAAAAATAAGTGTTTTGGATCTATAACCCATTTTCATATTTTGGTTTCTTCTAAATGTGAGGCAAGCAATAAATAGCTCAAGAGAAGTGATGACCAAGTCCAGAAGATTTATATATTTTATTTTATATTACTGAGTCTCTTGTGATTTGAAAGAACAAAGATAATGACTTAATGAGTAGATAGTGATCATAAATATTGTTCAAAATCATGTGCATTTAAGAAGAGATACTGAGAAAAATCCCTGCTATATCAATTTAGATTATGAGAACCATAACAAATGAAATTATTATTTGAACAGATTATAGGAGATAACATTGATATATCCAAATCTGGGTGTGTTACTAATCATTGACTATTCTATAAGAGAGTACTAACAATTTTAAGTAAGATATTATTATTCTTTGATGGCAACATCATGCTATGTGAAATATCCAAAAGCATGGGGAAAAAAAAAAAAACATGTTTGGAAAGGTAGAAATGTGAACAGTCCTGGAGAGAGAAGAGGAACCTTATAATGACCTCACGACTTTAACATTATTGACTGGTTTCATAGACATTTCTCTAGAATTCATTGCTACATTTCTCTAAGGAATAATAGTCTATTCACCATGAAAATAATGGATATCTTGTAAGCTGTTTAATTGTATCAAAGCTCCTTACTACTTCCTTGGAAAAGTACCACATTCAATTTGGCAAGAAATTTAGAAGGCTGAAAGGTATGAAAGATATCAGAAAATGTTAGTCATTTATAGCAAGTAGCTGAAAAGACTGCAGAAGTCTTATAACTTAATAAAACAAAAAGTTTATACAAAAACAACAATACTGATGCATATGGCTATGGATAAAAGTCAAGTTTCTTCAAATTTAAATATTAAGCATCTGAAAAATAAACATGTTTTTATGAAGGGGGGAGCTCCAATTCTCAGATGACGAGGGAGAAGTGAATGGAGAAGGATCTGGATGAGGGGTACTGGGAAGAGAGGAGTAAAGTGAATAGATAAATACATTCATAATAATAAAAACTATGTAATAGCTACTGTTTATTTTCATTTACCTCCCTTTGTATTCCTTAGGAAAAGGTGTATAATTTTTATGATGAAATGATTATCAAGTCAATTCATACATTCATCAGCAAAGTCTCAAAGTCTTCTGTGTCTTTCACTATAGTAGATATTTACAAATAAAAAGCAAAATCTGAGTTTCATCCTTTTAATAAAATTAAATTAAAGCACATGGTTTATGATTATCAATTTATGGTTTTTGTATTATCTGAAATAAATGTGGGGGGTGGGTATCTTTTTCTGGGTTTACTTTTACAAATCCAAGAAATCAAGTATTAACCTTGAACGTTCTTATGACTCACAGATATATGGTATGGACACAGTCTAATAATAAGGGATATATATTTTATGTCAGTGCATTATATGTCAAAAGCAGTATTATAGTCAGTGAACTTTACTGCAGTTTTCATAAGTTCACTATAATTTGCATAAGTAATAAATTAAAATTTGTAAACACTGATCTTGATAATTCTTAATTAATTATAGAGTCATATCATGACTCTTGATTGTAAGAATTTTTTGAATAACATTCTTATTTTTAAAAATGTCTCATTTTTCCTTAATAAAGACTGCAACACTATTATTAGTGTGCTATGAGGAGAAATTACTGAACTACTTTTGAAGATTATTAACCTTAATAAGTGTAGAGTTAAATTTTTACCCTTTTACTTGTTTTGTATTTCCATTTTAACGTGTAAAATATATCTATAAATATATAAATATATCTATTTTAACGTGTTCAAATATAATCTATGGTAAATGTGAAAAAAACATAAAGTGCCTGTTCAAGGCTGGAACTTTGCCACCCTTTAGTTAAGACACCATTAATGGGGAGCCACTTCTTCACTTTGGCAACAGGGACAAATAATCTTTTGATGGATTTAGGAACTGGGGTCAAATTTGCCTGACAAAAGATAGTGTATGATAAAATTATTATTATTATTTAAATAATAAGTTCACAATATTAATGTAATTGTTATTATAACTATAGAACCTATGCAACACAACAGTGGATGATGTAGATTTTAAATTTTTCTAGTAATTTTCATTATTTAATTACAGCATCTTGATTGATTCAATAATATATTTAAGACCTAAACTTAACAAGTAGTTTTTAATTCAATTGAGCATTTAGTGGGCATTGTGCAATTTGTAATAATCCGTGTGCTTCTTTCTCTTATTACATGATTAACATATTTCAGTTATAATGTAAAAATGAACTATCATTTGATTTCTTGTTTAAACTTTCTCGTTATTTACTTTCCTTATGTAAAATTGGGCAGTAGGTTTCTACACTGGCATGGATTTATTTTTTCTGATGTAGCAAGCAATTACTAGTGCACTTGTTTTCTTTATTTTTCACTACTGTAGAAGAGTAATGGATGCTTTCAAAGTCTTAAACTTACTACTCAAAATGTCCCTCAGTAAGGCTACTTCTTAATTGCTCTATTCTGTGTGTCTTCTCTCTCTGTTGTTTGTCTTTCCCTGACCAATATTTTATCTTATTCCTGAAAAATAAGCCAATTAATGAACATGGCTACATTCCACTACAAAAAGAGAAGAAAAAAAAAAAAAAGAACTTTAGAGGATATTTTAGTGAAATATCTTTCAAAATTAAATAATATATTATCACATATCATTTAAAAATTTCTGTATCCATTTGAGCTTGAGTAATTTATTGATATTTAATCATTTTTATATCTTCTATATTATATATAATATGCTTTAAGTTTTATTTTTATAGTTGAATAATTTTGCATCAATGTTAAATGATGCATCACAGAAAGCTAAAATGTAGTAATTTCGTACCAAACACAAAGTAAAGAAAGCCATGATATTCCAAGTTATTTCCGACTTATCTGCAGATGTTTAACTTCCCAGTTTCCAAAACTATAAGAGAATAACAATCTCCTCTTTCAATCATAGCTATTGATAATTCTGCCTGAGAAGACCAGACTGTTAGAGAGAACAAAATGGGGATTCTAAAAAGCTCTTACTTGAAATTTTGAACTAAATTTTTATCATCTTACATAGAAAATTTGCAATCTTTTTAATATACATATATATCATGTTGTATTCTGACTGCTTAGACATTCTAGGAACATATGTAAACATAAAAACTCTGTATGGATACAAAAGTAAAGCAAATGAAAGTGTGTGTCATTATTTTTACCTGAATAAATAAACCCTACTCTGTTTGTTTGCTTTAATTGTCACAGCAAACAAATATTATATGGCTGAGAGAGAGAGAGAGAGAGAGAGAGAGAGAGAGAGAGAGAGAGAGAGAAGCTGAAAAGGCAAACTGAATAGAGACATGTTCTCTTGACGTATCCTGAGGTGACAGTTCTTTGTTCTATTTTATTTTTAAATTATCATGGAAGACAAAGTGTTTCAGAATGGCATTTTTACTCACTTGTTTTTCCATTGGCATTTTGCTGCCCTGTGTCTGTTTACTGTTAGACTTTTATGTTCAATACTACTGCCACTACTTTGTTGTCACATATTTTTATCTCTTTACTCATTTTTTTTTGTTTAGAATTTTCCACTATCACGATCCTCTATCTTGCCTCATGCCCTATAACACCTACACAAATATACATATTGTTAAATACTAAAATCTCTGCTTCTTTTTAAGTTTGAATAACATCCATACCTGTGCTCATTGTCAGCTCTGTGTATCCAATTTTGGATTACATTATCATCTGAGAGTGTCTCTGTATTCTTCACATTGTACATTACTCCCCTTCTAGGATGTTGGTCAGATAAGATTCTGATGACCATACCTATACTATGTGCATTTAACTGTCCTCCTACTATAACCTAGAGTCATCTGAGAATGTAGGGATTCTGAAGAATAAAATGGCGAGTGGGCATATATCTGTGGGCTTGTTGTAATTGTAGATGATATAAGAAGACCCAGTGTACTTAGTAAAACAGGTTGATGCTTCTGAGTTTTATGAAAAGGCAGCTTGTGCTGTTACTTGAGTTTTTTATATTAGGCATTGTGATTGTTATAAGATATAGTCTCAGATTTGTTTAGATTTATATATTCCTGATGAATAGGATGTTGAACATTTCTATAAGTGCTTTTCAGCTATTAAAAATTCCTCTGTTGGGAATTCTGTTTAGTTCTGTACCCTATGTTAATTGGTTATTTGGTTTGTTATTGTCAAATTTCTTGAGTTATGTATATGTTTAGGATATTAGTCTTCTGTTGGATGTAGTATTGATGAAAATCTTTGCCAATTCTGTAGTGTGCCTTTTTTGTTTTATTGATTATTTCCTTAGACTTGGAAAATATTTTCTGTTTCATGAGGTCCTATTTACTAATTGTTAATGTTAGTGACAAGGATGTGGATCAAGGGGAATAATCATTTACTGCTGGTGGAAATACAAGCTTGTACAACCACTTTGGGAATCAATTTAGCTGTTTCTCAGGAAAAAATTGAAATATTACCACCCCAAGCCCAAAGCTATTCTCCTCCTGAGCATGTACTCAAAAGATTCCCAACAATACCTCAAAGACATTGCTCAACTATGTTGATAGCAGCTTTATTCATAATAGCCATAAACTGGAAACATTCTAAATGCTATTCAATTGAAAAATGGTTAAAGAAAACATGCATCTACACAATGGAATAATATTCAGCTATTAATAATAAATCATCATGAAATTTGCAGTCAAATGGGTGGAATTAGAAAATATCCTAAGAGAGGTAACTCAGACCCAGAAAGACACACATGGTATGTACTCACTTATAAGTATACATCAGCCATGAAGGGCCCAAGGGAAGATGTGTTAATCTCACTCAGAAAGAGAAATAAAATAGACATCAGAAGTGAACGAAAGGAGGAAACTGGAAGGGAGAGGAGGTAAGGCCTGGAACAGAGGTGGGGACGAGGTGTGGGCAGGGGTGTCAGGAGAGGATTGGGAGTGAGAATGGAAATAAGTGGGGCATGTCTCTGGGAATAGATGGAGATGTGCACAGTATGTACTCACTGGTATGTGGATATTAGTCATATATTTCAAGATTCCCATGATATTCTCCACAGACCCAAAAAAAGATAAGAAAAGTCAAGGAAGGATGCTTAAATTTCACTTAGATGGGAAAATGGAAGAGTCATAGGAGGCATAGGGCAGGAGAAAATTGAGTGGGAGTTGGGATGGGGAGGGTAGTCAGAAGGTAAGGATCAGGTGTGGGGAGAGACAGGAAAGAGGGACAGAGAGCCAGAAGAATGACTGGAAATCTGCAGCTGCCAAGGGTGAGGGAATCTCTAGATGGTGGAGGCTCCCAGGAGTAAATGCAGGTGACTTTAGCTGAGATGTCAAAGAGTAAGGACATGGAACCACAAGACGAAGACTCCTCCTGTGGCCAGGTAGAACCCCCAGTGGAGGCATAAGGACAGCAACCCCACCCACAAAACTTTTGATACAAAATTTGTCCTATTTAAAAGAAGTATAGTGACAGAATCAATGGCCAACCTATAACTAGCCCAGTTTGAGACCTATTCCATGGGCAATGACCAGTCCCTGACACTATTAATGATGGTCTCTTATGGCGCAGACAGAAAACTAGTATAACTGTCCTCTGAGAGGCTCTACCCAGCAGCTGAGTGAAACAGATGCAGAAAGTGACAGCCAAATATTGGATGGAGGTTGGGGACTCTTAGAGAAAGAAGAGTTGGGGGGAATTTTGAAAACTGTGAAGGGGTTAGGAACTCAGAGAAGACCAAAAGAGTCAACTAACCTGGACCCTTGGGAGCTCTCAGAGACTGAGACACTAACCAGAGCATACAAGGGCTGTGTTGAAGCCCCTGTCATATTGAGCAGCTCAGTCTCCATGTGGGTTCCCCAAAAGCTGGAAACAGGGCTATTCTATGGCTGTAGCCTGACTGTGGAATGTGTTCCTCAAGAGGGCTGCCTTGTTTGTCCTCAGTGGGAGAAGATGTGCCTAATCCTGCAGAGACTTAATGCAACAGGCTGGGGCATACCCAGAGGGGTCCACCATCTCAGAGGAGAAGGGGAAGGTGAAAGGGTGCAGGGACTCTGCAAGCAGGGGACCAGGAAAGGATGCAGTTTAGTATGTAAATAAATAAATAAATAAGCAAAATTTTAGCAACCTTTGGAGCAAAGACTAAAGGAATGGCCAACTAATGACTGGCCCAACTTGAGATGCATCCCATGTGAAAAGAGCCAACACCTAACACTATTAATGATACTATGCTATGCTTACAGATAAGAGCCTATCATAACTGTCTCCCGTAAGGCTTCATCCACCATTAGACTGAAACAAATGTAGCCACCCATAGTCATCAAGTAAAGATCTTGGGGATGAGTGGAGGGATAAGGAACAGAATTGCTGGAGCTGTACACCTGTAAGAAGACCTACAGACTCAACTAACCTTTGTGTTTGGGGATTCACAGAGACTGAACCACCAAACAAAGAGCTTGCAGGGGCTGGACCTTGGACCCCTATAGATTTGTAACAGATGTGCAGCTTGGTCTTCATGTAGATCCCCTAACAACTGGAGTGAAGGCTGTGGAGCTCCACAGCTGTGTGAGGCATCAAGTGCTGCCTCAGTTGCTATTAAGTCCCCTTCCCCTAGCTAGACTGCATGGTTGGCCGCAGTGGGAGAGGAGGTGCTTAATTCTGCTGTAACCAGAGTAGGCTGGAACCCAAGCAAGGCCTCCCATTCTCTGACAAGAAGGAGAGGGTGAAATGCAGGTAGGGATTTTAAGGGTAGAACTGGGAGGAGAAGAGGAAGAATGGGGCTGTGAGCGAGAAGGAAATTAAATATATAAATAACAAAATGAATTAATTAATGAAATGAAATAAATTAATGAAAATAAAATAAAGTAAATGAAAACCAGTTATGCATGTTCTTGCGAATGAGCGAGCAAGCATCATTAGAACTCTGTGGTTTTTACTTCAAATTCCTTCTGGAGTTCCTACCTTTTGCTATGAGATCTGTAAGCAGAAACAAATGCTTTCTTTCTCTAAAAGAATAACTTCGTTTTCAGTCAGTGTTTTATCTTACAAAGACAAATGAAGTGTATGTGTATGTATTAGAGGAGTCAATTTAACTTATAACAGAGACTATGTGACAGATTTGTTGTTATAATAATTATATTATTCCTATTGGTGAGTATTTAGTTAAAGTATTCCAAAGTACATTCAAACAATTTATAAAAGCCATAAATTTAAAGTCATTTGAACAAAATAATTTGAATCCACCTACTTGTACTCTAAAATTCACTGATTTAGTCTTTAGCTATGCCTTCCAATTTCAGGGCTCACAAAATATATTTTGATACAATAGTAAGAAACAGCTATCTCTTATTTTAATTTTTATCTTTCTCTTTAGACACACTATTTCTATAAACTATAATTACAAGAAACAAGAGATGAAGATTTTAAAGAACATAGTGCTCAATGGAGGATCATTAGTGCATCTTACTGTCAGGCTTTCAGTCCACACTGAAATATGCTCCCGCAAGTTTAACTAATTATCTTGGAACTAAATACAAAGGAACACACAGCCTGATGACTCTAAACAATACTATTATATTTTGTTGATAGCTTGGAAAATGTTCATTGAACAGGGTCCAAAGTTTATCAGGATCACAGTATCATTTATGTTCCATCAGCATAAGAGAAAGGCAGTTTGATTGTTTGCTTGTTTTATGTTGTTGTTGCTAGTTTGCCTGTTTTTATCAACTTTAGGAAGTATACATCCATCATGTGTGTACTTCCCAATGACCTGAGCTTCTGTTTTGTAACTACAGTTTATGAATACTTAAGGAAAGGAAGATACATTTACCAGCAGTTTAGAACCATCAAATGACAAATAAAACTCTGTTTTTTCTTAAAAATGTGTGCTGTATCTCAGTCTATAATGGTGACTCAAATAGGACAAAGAAAGTGTCATTTCTAACTTAATGGAAACAGATGCCTGGTGAATGGTGTAGGATGATTCCTCGAAAGCTGCCACAAATTTGAATGAGAAAGCTATTAATTGTATAAATAAAAAGGGAGTATTGGTTCTTCCTTTGTGTAGCTTGACAGACAAGATAAATATGTGAAATGATGAAGAATAAAATAAACACAGGAATTATAAAATTATAAAACACAGTAAAAGAATAGGCCCCATAAATATGAAATTAAGGTTTAACTAGAATTATAAAAATTTACAGATAGGCAGATGTCTCCTCTCAGAGATAATTTAATCTCTCAGAAAAAAGTACAAAATGACTCACATACAAAACTATGATATAGTATGATAGGAAAGTTCACAAGAAAACTAACTCCCCTAGGGAAAATTTGGGGGGGAAATCAGGAAGCCCTACACTCTCTCAGAGGAGGAGGAGTGTAGGTGGGAAACGGACTGTGAGAGGGAGAATTGGGAGAGGGGGTAGCAATTGGGATCATATATAAAATGAATAAATAAGTAAATGGAAAACCTGAATTGAGATAAATCCATTAACATGAATGCTATATTTTATAGAGAACTAGAGAAGAGCCAAGAGATTAGGGAAGTAAAAGACGTCTTCAAATTCATTATCAACTTTAAACTGAAAGACAGATTTTAAAACTTTTAGAAAAGGTGAGGTTAAGCATTAAAAAGGTTAAAAGGTTGTAATCATATGTTTGAAGATAAAACTGAAGATGATATCACTCCCTTCAGGAGCAATGACTTTAAAAGAGTAAATATTAGATCTGCCATTTTAAGAGTTTACCGAGGCAATTACCCTAGTCTTATCTACTACTTCTATTCTTTTTTTTAATTTAATTCCCTCAATTACCATTTTTAAATGTGTTATTCTTATTTTGACCAAATATATTTTGTTCAATCGGTAAACTCTCTCCTTTGGTGATAAAAGATATGTTGAATATCTTAGACCATGCTCATATGTGATTAATGTTGATTCTAGAATATGTGTGATGATTTTGAGAGGTAAGTAAACTGAGCTTCAACTTCCAACGCATGTATGTCTCATATGAAACTTTCTCTGTGGTTTCATCAAAAAGGTTCAGGAAGAGTTTGTTTCTAAAATGTATTTATGCTCTTATGTGTACTCATAAACAATATTTAGTGCAATAAGAACGGGTGATCTCTTCAGAAAATAAAAACAAACTGTATTCATGAATGAGATCTATCCTACATTATGACAGTTTTATCATCATTATTATCAAAATAGCCACATACAATAGCTGTATCTACTTCCCAGAATCTGTGTGAGCTGCTATTACATTATTCGCAACTGTGGGGGGAGAGCATCATTGAAATTCCACTGCACTTTAGAGGTCATTTCTCATTGGCAAGGAGTTCAGGATGTTACTCTAGCTCAAGGACAAAACAAATATCCTGTTTTTAAAATTATTTTTAGAAACTAAGCTAATGCCATCACTTTTATTCTGTCAGCACTGTCAGAGTTTATTTCAACTCACATAAGCTACATGGGCTTCACTGGCTATAGTTTTCTAAGTAATCAATTTCGCTTGATAGCTGAACCATTGTCAAAGACAAGTTTTCCAATTCCAATCTGTACTTTCAGATCAAATGCTCTACACAGAAATTTATTTTAAACTTTTGGTCAAAATTCTTTATGTTAATATTCTGAGTCCAGTGAAAAGATACAACACACAAAATTATAAGCAAGAATTTTAGCATCAAGAAGTACTAGATGATATGAAAAGCAATCAGAAAGTAGATGTATGTATCTTTTAGTTATCCTAAAACTGGGAATAGATATAGAGAGTCACACGTAGATCAGTGTTATACACAAAGACAGTTATGTTGCAGGGTACTGAATGAGGGATAATGTAGTTGGTTTGACTGGCTTAGAATTCATTTACATAGGAAACTAAAATCCAGAGTAGACAAGAACATCAGTGAGCCAGAAGCATGAACATACAAAAGTGGTGACAGGTGTGGCAGTTGCTAGGTAATGATTGCAGTATCTGTTTTAAAAATCTAGAGTTCCCATAGAACTGCAGAAACAGAAGAATCTTTAAAATTTTTCAGACAATTGAGAAGGAAGACATAGAACATGAGAAAGTCACAGTGAATCCAGTGCTGTGTAAAGATAGCCACCGAATGAAGATCAGCCTTGGTCAAAGGTGTTCAGTAGTCAAGATATGCCTTGGCTAAGAGTTTTGAAATTGTGCTTGCTACAGAGGATCTTTGAAAGAATCCTATCAGTTATCACAGAGTATTTACTAAAGAATTAATTTGAGGTTTACATAATAAACAAAAACAAATGTAGAGGGATAACAGCATGTATAATTACCACTGCTGCCATCCTTTAAGTCTGTAACATTTGAACTCTGAGTCTCATTTGACTCTGACTAAATAAATTGTCAAAACTTCCTAAATGATTCTGACTTCTGAATTCTTAAAATTACTGCCTCATATTCTTATATAACTTAGAAATACTATCAACTAAACAAATAATCTATTGACTGAAGTAAAAATCTACAGAGTGCATATATATAATTTATACACATACATATACACACATAAATATATATAATTTAACATTCAGATAAATCTTCAAATAATATATGGGAATAATTATGACAATTAATTTATTGTATATTAAAAATAAATTTCCTGTATTTTAAAAATGCAACAAAGTTTGCAGATCTAGACATTGTCAGGTTTTGGTTTTAATTCATTTTGTACAGCTGCTCAGTCAGCATGTGGCCACTAACACATCATCTGCCTTGTCACATAATCTGGTGTGATTTAGTGAGAAGGAGAGATCATTCCTCCTAGGGAACCAGGGGCCTTGACACCAGTTTTCACTTATTAAAAGTTTGGATTATAAAACTTCTTTAATAAATGTATGTGTTGACCTGTTCATCAGTATGATTAATGTTCAAAGAAACATATTTTCACTTTATCCAGATGGGATTATTTATGTTAAAGCTCATTTTGAACACTTTTATAACATCAAAAAACTGTGTGATACTTAATATTTGAATGTATCTGCTCCTTCTAAGATTGCTACAGATTCATGTTTACAATTTTACCATGTTTCTTAATCTTAGATGATGCACTATTTAGGTTGTTATTGCTTCCACCTATCAAAAAAATCTTTAATAATCATTCTTGTACTTTCAAACATATATAATTTCAGTATATAGGCAAATGGGGCAATCTTTACGTTTCTTTAACAATTTATTATACAAAGTTGTCATACACAGAGAGAGCTTTGTATATGCTTGTGAGATTTTAAAATTACTTCACATATTAATAGGCAAATAGACAGTAAAAGGTCCTAGAATAGTACCAAAATAAAACTGGCAAAGAAAATGTTAATGTAATTATTGCTAATAGATTTCTAATATACTTGTAGAACAGAGCCTAATAGTCATCATCAGAGTGACCTCATCCATCAACTAATATGAACAAATACATAGATCCACATCCAGTCATTAGGCTTAGCTCTGGGAATCCTGCAGAAGAGGGAGAGGAACTATTGTAGAGGCCAGAGGGTTCAAGACCACAAGAATGTTGCCCATAATTGACAGATTATAAATTATACATATATTTTTGTTTTATTTCAAAAAGTTATTACTCTGAATTGCAAATGTTCACCCCACTTTCTTTAAAAGTATTCCAAAAAATGGATATCTAGTAATTTCTCAAAAAAATTAGGTTGACATCTAACTCATGGTAATCATCTTGCTTCAGTATCCCTTGTTTATTAGAATCATTGTTTGCTCCTGGAAATCTTTTAATTCTTTGTTTGCAAAAAGGTCCAGTGGTCCTGAACAAAATTCATTCTCAGCTTTCTGGATAGAATGCAGTTATTTGACTTTATCTTCTCCATTGTGGAGACATCCTTGCATAATTAACACCCAAGGTTTTTTAGTGCTTTTCTGTGACCTCAAGGCACTTATGTCCTTTATAACAAAATGAAATCCACTCATTTATATTATGTCTAAAAACTTTGAGAATCATCTTCACTTCAAACACTTATCATTCCAATATCTGGAAATCTATTATTTATATGCTTCATAATAGTGAGATACTGCAGGTTCCTTGGTTGTATTTTTGTCAGGAGACATAGTATATATCTAAATGCTTTTAGATATACTAGATATGTAATGCACATTTCAAGAATCTACTTTAAAATCTCGGTATTTGATTTATTTATATATTTTATTTTATTTCCTGGTTTATATATGTATGTGTGTGTGATTTTATACTATTAATTCTATAACCATTTATATTTCTAATTCTTTCTTTATCCACTCAGCATAAATCATATTTTCTAACATGTTCAATAATGTTTCATTAAGCGAGGGTGGTATGATCTCTATGTATTATGAATATTTGTGTTATATCTTTTGCCTATATTTTTTGTCATTATCTATTTAAACAGGTGTTTTCCTTTATTATTGATCCTGGAAGATTGTTGTAACTGATGGATATATAACACGGTTTCAAATTCAAAGGACTTACACACACACACACACACACACACACACACACAATTTAGCAAAGAACACTTAAATGTTTTGAAGCTTTTTCACTGCCTGTTTTCCTCATTATTAAAAAGATGAAAAACCTTGTTCTAGAAGACTTATAAAATCCAATACATGTTTTCTACAGTGGGAAAGATATCCAATTGTTCATGGACATTTCTTGAACCGTATCTGGAAAATGCCTCAAAATGAAAGCCAAGATAATAATAAAAAACATAATTAAAAATAGAAAACCTAGAAGCATTTCAGATTTTCTTAAATTTATCTTGTTTTTTTCAGGATTCATAACCTGACAACCTGTTAACCAGAAAATGGACACACATTTTCCATGTTTGGCTAAGGTTCTAATCATAAAAATAAGGATTCAAATAGTTGCTTTTCATTTGTAGAACATGCTCAATGGGAAACGCAAATGAAATTAAAGCTTAATTGGTTGTCTTTGGTGTTAGCACCCATGTTGATGTAAATATCATTAATTTAGGTAGTAAAAATGAAGGAGCAGAATTAAACAAGGATAAGAATTAGAATGGAGATAGTGAAGGTAGATAATGAATTGCTTATCATAGAATAATAAAGAGAAATGAAATGGTCTGAACTTAATGACGTTGAATATGAGCGATGAAGGCTAGAGTGTGGATGAATCATTAATGAATTATTTACTATTAAATTTAGAAGAAGGAGAAAACCACAACAAGTACAAGAATTTTCTTTGTTTTACCTATTCTGTCTTCTTTACACAGTAGCATATTTTCTTTTAAACTGTACAGAAAGTAGAACTATTGATAAATTAAATATATGTTGTCTTTGTAGTCCTAAATCTACTTGCCATAACACATCAAGTTGAGCAAATAACAGATCTATTTAATAGAAGACACTTCATGTATCTCCTAGATATAGGTAGATAAGGAAGGATAGAACATTGGAGTTATCAATAGACATAATAAGGCAGAAGGATGAAAATCTCAAGGGGAATAACATCAAGTAAAAACACTACAATTAACTAAGGACTACCAAGCAAAGGAGAATTTGGCCGTCCCAGGAATTATATCTTGAATTGATTGTTCAAAGAATTGGTCAGCTCTTAAACAATATAGACACAAGCAACAGAAATAACATCATCAGATTATATACATATTTGTGTAAAGTTATGTAGGTTCATAACAATATTACTCAAGGAAAAAGGGTATCATTTTGAGAGGTAATGGAATGGAGGAGCTGGGGCAAGGAGACCAGGAAGGAAAGAAGAAAAATTGAAGGGCGAACTGTTGTAGCTGTCTTGTAATAAAAACATAAGCACTGAGAAGGACTAATATCATATTTCCTTTCAGCATTAAGAACAAATATATAATTCTTTAGAAGAGATATAATTCCAAGCAACATATCTTATTCCTATTATTTGTTCATATTTGGTATGTGAAAGAAATTGTTCATGAACATACACATTTTTTTTATAATGGTGTTACTTAGCTCAGTTGGTGAAATCAATGTTGCAAAGTGTCAAAGACCTACAAATAGCTCAAAGGGCCTCAGCTTCACTGCTCATCTTACTATAAAATGAATGATGATAATAATAAAAATATAATAATACTTATGCATGATGACATACACCCTTTTAATGTAGAACTTGAGAAGTAGAGGACGATTAGGAATTAAAGACAATCATTGGCTAGCTACATTGTCTATTTCAGGCCAAATGGGGTTACATACTGAGACATTTCTTCCATGAAAAGAAGGAATAAAATTCAAAAAGAACAAAAAGTTTTAAAGAGAATAATGAAGATACAGGTGTGAAGATCATCATGAACAAGAAGAGGGGATTTACTTTTGGTGGCTTTTCTTTCCGTATAGTCTATTAAATTGTTTGTTGATTGTAGGAAGGGAAGAAGAAACTACCATAAAATGCTTAGCTGTAAAGTGATACAATTCTTCTTATTATTATTATGATTATTATATTTTATAACGCATACTTCTATCTTCAAACAATAGAAAAGTATCCTATTTTAAAGAAAAATTTAGAAAAATGATGTTTATCAAGACGAATTTTTTTAAAAAATTACTTACTTATTTTTTATTCTTTAGTCCAGACTTAGTCCTACTCCTGATCCACCCTCTGACTGTTCCATATCCCATGCCTCCTCCTCCCACTGTCTCCAAGAGGTAGTCCTCACCTGCCCCCCAACAGACCTCCCACTCTCTGAGGCCCAAAGTTTCTCGAGGGTTAGGTGCATCTTCTCTGACTGAGTCCAGACCTGGCAGCCCTCTGCTGTATATGTATTGGGGGCCTCATATCATCTGGTGTATGCTTCCTGGTTGTTGGTCCATTGTCTGAGAGATCTCAGGGGTCCAGGTTGAGTCTGTTGGTCTTCCTACAGGGTCGCCTTTCTCTTCAGCTTCTTCTACCTTTTCCCAAATTAAACCACAAGGGTCAGCAGCTTCTTTCCATTGGTTGGGTCTAAATATCTGCAATTGACTCTTTCGTGTGCTTGTTGGGCCTTTTGGAGAGCCACGATGGTAGTCCCCTGTTTGTAAGCACACCATAGCATCAGTAATAGTGTCAGGCCTTGGGGCCTCTCCCCAAGCTGGATCTCAATTTGGTTCTCTCACTGGACATCCTTTTCCTCAGTCTCTTCTCCATTTTTGTTTCTGTAGTTCTTTCAGACAGTAACAGTTTTGGGTAAGAGTGTTTTTTTACTGTGGAATGGCAACCCCATGCCTCCACTTGATGCCCTGTCTTTTTACTGGAGGTGAACTCTACAAGTTCCTTCTCCCACTGTGGCGAACTTCATCTAAGGTTTGAGTCCTGAGAGTCTCTTACCTCCCAGGTCTCTGGTACAGCCTAGAACCCCCCACCCCTACACCCTCATATATCCTGAGGTTGTCTGTTTGCTTTCTTTCTGCTAGCACTCAGGGCTTCAGTCCTGTTCCCCTCAATATCATGTGCCCCTCTTACCCTCCCTGTCACTGTTCCCATCTAGGTCCCTCCCTCCCTCCTTCCCCTCCTGTGATTGTTTTCTTCTCCCTCCCAAGTGGGATTGAGGCATTCTCATTTGTGCTCTTTGGCTTGTTAGCCTTCTTTAGTTCTGTGGATTTTAGCCTGGGAATTCTGAACATTTTTGACTAACATCCACTTATTAGTGAGTACCTACCATGCATATCCTTTTGGGTCTAAATTACCTTACTCAGGAAGATATTTCCTAGTTCCTTCCATTGGTCTGCAAAACTCGTGTCTTCGTTTTTGATAGCTAAGTAGTATTCCATTATGTAAATGTACCACATCATCTGTATCCAGTATTCTGTTTTGGGACATCAGGATTGTTTCCAGCTTATGGCTATCATAAATAAGGCTGCTATGAACATAATAGAACAAGTGTGCCTGTGGCATGATAGGACATCTTTTGAGTATATGCCCAAGGTTTGTATAGCTGGGTCTTCAGGTAGATCTACCTCCAGATTGATTTCCAGAGTTGTTGTAACAATTTGCAATCCCACCAACAATGGAAGAGTGTTCCTTTTTCTCCACATCCTTGCCAAGGTGTGCTGTCACCTGAGTTTTTGTTCTTAGCAATTCTGATTGGTATAAGGTGGAATCTCAGGGTCGTTTGATTTGCATATCCCTGAAAACTAAGGACTTTGAACATTTCATTAAGAGCTTCTCAGCCATTTGAGATTTCTGTGTTGTGAATTCTCTGTTTAGTTCTATACCCCTTTTTAGTTTTAGTTATTTTTATTTTTTATTGGATATTTTCTTTATTTACATTTCAAATGTTATCCCTTTCCTGGTTTTCCCCCATCCCGAAAATTGCTTATCCCATCCTCCTTCTCTGTGCTTCTATAAGGGTGTTGCTCCACTGACCTACCCACTCCACCTCCCTGCTCTCAAATTCCCCTACACTGGGGGCATCTATCAAGTCTTCGTAAGACCAAGGATCTCTCCTCCCATTGATGCCTGACAAGGCCATCCTCTGCTACATATGCAGCTGAAGCCATGGGTCCCTCCATGTGTACTCCTTGGTTGGAGGCTTAGTCCCTGGGAATTCTGGGGGAATCTGGTTGATTGAGGTTGATATAGTTCTTCCTATGGTGTTGCAAACCCCTTCAGCTCTTTCAGTCCTTTCTCTAACTCCTCCATTGGGGACCCAGCGCTCAGTCCAATGGTTAGCTGCAAGCATCTGCCTCTGTATTTGTAAGGCTCTGGCAAGGCCTCTCAGGAGGCAGCTATAACAGGCTCCTTTCAGCAAGCATTGCTTGGCATAAACAATAGAGTCTGAGTTTATTGACTGTATAGGAGATGGATCCCCAGGTGTGTAAGACACCAGATGGCCTTTCTTTCTCTATCTGCTCTACACTTTGTCTCCATATTTGCTCCCATGAGTATTTTGTTCCCCTTTCTAAGGACCAAAGCACCGCACTTTGGTTTTCCTTCTTCTTGCGCTTCATGTGGTATGTGAATTGTATCTTTGGGTTTGAGTTTTGTTGGTTAGCTTCTTGAATTCTTCCCATATTTTGGATATTCTGAAAAAACTTTAAAATTCTATCATATCTAGAGTATTAATAAATTCAGTTAGGATATTATCTTAGTCATTGCTCTATTGCTGAGAAAAAGACACTGTCTCCAGCTTTTGGCTATTACTAGTAAGGCTGACTTGAAAATAAAGTAGTACATGTCTTTGTGGTCTGTTGGAGCATCTTTTGGGTATACTCCCAAGAGCAGTATACATGGGTCTTTAGGTAGAGCTATTTCCAATTTTCTGAGGAACCTCCAGATATATTTCTAGAGTGGTTGTACCAGTTTGCAATCCCACCAGTAATGCAGGAGTGTTTCCTCACATCCTCATCAACATGTGCTGTTTGTTGAGTAATTTTTTTTTTTTTTTAATCTTAGTCATTCTGATTGGTGTAAGGTAGGAATCTCAGGGATATTTTGATTGTATTTCCCTGAAGATTTAGGATGTTGAAAATGTCTTTAAGTTCTTCTGTGCCATTCAAGTTTCCTTTCTTGAGAATCCTATTTAGCTCTGTTCCCTATTTTTTATTGGGGTATTTGGTTTAGTGCAGTAAAACTTCTTGAGTTCTTTAAATATTTTGGATATTAGCCCTCTATCAGATGTGGGTTAGTGAAGATCTTTTACCAATCTCTAGGGTGCTGATTTGTCTAATTGACGGTGTCCTTTGCCTTACAGAAGCTTTTCAATTTTAAGAGGTCTCATTTAGCAATTACTGATAGGGTATGGGATGGTTGTGGTGTAGTACCCTCTCAGAATCAAATGGGAGGGAGGATGGAGTGAAGAATTCGGGAAGGGGTATTGGGAGAGGGGAAAATATCTAAAATGTAAAAAATACCTATCTTACCAAAAACAATTACTGACTCAGTGCAATTCCCATCAAAATTGCAACACAATGGTTTATAGATAATGAAAGAATAATTCTGAAATTTATATGTGAAAATTAAAAACACAGGATAACCAAAGCAATTCTTATTTTCTTATAGAAAAATAGATTTAGGTCCTGATTAGCATCACTATAAACTTTCTTACAGTTATACTTCCTTGCAGTGACAGACACTAAATTTCAAGAACACTTAAACACTTGTCACCAGACATCAGTGTTTCTATACCCTGCTTGGCAGAGTTCTATATTCAGTGACATTACAATGTCATTTGAAGGGAATTTGCCTGGTAAGACAGAAGATGATATAGTCTTCATTGTCTTTTAAGTAAATGAAAAATGTTCAGCAAGACTAATTTTGCAGCCCTCTGATTCATTTAGTTTCCCTTTTAAAGTGAGCATGTTAACATTGCAAACCAAAGTTATGCCAAGCTCACTATTAGGCAGAGAAGTAGGTCAATCTCCAGTCCTTCATTTGCTCATTAATAACATTTGCTGTCTTAAGGAAGAATGACTAATTCAAGAAGGACAAAATCATTAATCTGAATTTGCAGGGACTTTTTTGGTAGTTAATATTGCAAAACAATATGAATATATTTTATCCTCTTATGTAAATTTCAATGCAGTTTATTATGTTCTTATAAAACACATTTAGTATGCATCTTGAAGAATAAATACAATCTCAAAGAAAATTGGGGCAAATATAAAGAGACATGTTAAAAAGACATCACAGGGGCTAGAGAGATTGCTCAGCAATTAAGAGCACTGACTGACATTCCAAAGTTCCTGAGTTCAATTCCCAGCAACCACATGGTGGCTCACAACCATCTGTAATGACATCCAATGCCCTCATCTGGTTGTGTCTGAAGACAGCTACAAGGTACTCGTATAAATAAAAAGACAACACAGGCTATAAAGAAAAACCATAGAAAGGTGTAAAAAGGGTATTGAAATCCATATTACTATAAGAGTTCCATAGCTTAAATTATGGATGAATCACTGGAAATGCCTTTTGTAAGCGAAAGATTGGCAAAATTTTATATTTATTTTTTAAATTGGTGTGACTAGTAAATATAATAAGAATTTAAGATGAATCTTTGTTAATGTGATTAGACCATCTCTTAGGTGAAAATGAATATGGTTGAGTTAATTTTCTTTTTCACAAACGATGGGAGACAAATAATATTTTTGATTATTGACTAAAAATGGATAGCTTCTGGGTTTGTAGATATACAACTTTACAGTAAACTTGTTTGAGGGAAGGCTAACAGTAGATTTATGTCTGAATAAGAACAAGGGAATAATAGAGTCCTAAACTCTCTAATGTAAATGATCTAAGAAAAAGCAGTGCAGGTATGTCAAATAAGGGGAAACATTCTCAACTAAAGTTAGCATTTAAATGGACTCTAGGATCATTAAGGTAAGTGATAAATAGATATGTGACTGGATGATTGACCTTAGCTATTGACACTCATGCTGTTATGATAGATTTCCTATTGTTTGCCATGGAAAGTTGAATGAGAGCAGTGCAAAAGAATCAAAGAACCTTAGTAGGAAGCTATTAGGCACAAGCATTTGTTTGTAAAGAGCTGCCTTAACATCATACATAGCATTGATGGGAATCTAGATGAGCATTAATTAATCTCACAAATATGAGAAAGTGCTTTCTCTATATCCATTGTTACATCTTCTATCAATCTGCATCCATCTGTCCATCATCATGTGTTGTGGTAACAATTAAACTTCTGTATCACCTACTGGATCATTATACATGTGACAGCATTTTAAGTAGCAATGCAAGACCAGGGAAACTAACAGATGTCTATCCATTAAAACAATAGATGACACAAACTCCTGACTCATTGTGCTAGAGGACAGTGTAATTAATGTGGCATTTGAGTTCCTATATCTGTGTCCTTTACTTCTTGCCCATTCTTTAGACAGTCATCTACTGTCTTCCTTTTGAAACAAGCAATGGTATTTCTAATGTTCATGACAAACTAATTCACTATAGAAAAAAGTGCATGACAGTATACTGTCAGAAGTCATGACATTATTTTTTTTTCTGGCTCTGTTTTAGTCTTTTGTTTTATGTTTTTCAGATAGAGAAAGCTTATGGTTTGCACCACCATGCTTTTGCAGGAATATTCATTATTTTTATCTTAGTTTTTCACACAAATGAATACAGTAATTCAAACAAGAGATACATTAGATGTCATATGACTATATAAAGAAGACATTGAGAATATTTATGCTTCTGAAATGAATTAAATAGGTAATCTCAGTTTACTACCATAGATATAAAAGAATATTCAAGAAATGTTTCAGTTATTCAAACTTTCTGACCTAAATATAACAAAACAGTAAGTTGATAAATTATATAATAAAACAAAAGGTTAATGAGTACTTTATATATTAATAAGACATGCATATATATGCAAATGTGCATGATAGTATATGTCGAACATATTTATCTGTAAAGCTGAGAATACTTAGAACTGAGAGTGGGAAACTAAGTATTAACCATAATTTTCCTACTTTGAATTCTACACTGAAATAATCTTCATACTTCATTGAAAAAATACACTGGTGGATATCTGTTTATACACATTGGTTCTTAAATGCCATATATTGGGAAGCTTTTCTACGTGAAATGTGAGAGTAAAGAAGATTCAGAGGATTAGGATGAATTATAAATTAATGTGAAACTAGTAGGTTCAAATCTTCACCCCTTGGTTTCTGTGATCTAATAAAACAAAGTTTGACAGGATTTAATGTAAGTTTTTTGAGAATTTATTTTTATTTTTCTAGAGAAAGCTTAAAACATTATTATATAAAGTCACTGGGTACTTTAACCATGCTCCAGGCAGGATCCATGCTCAGGATTAGTTGGGAACGTATGTTGCTAACTTTGCTATTGTATGTCTATTCTTCTTGTATATTTATTATTTTTTTCTGTTGTTCATTCAGTTGGGTGGGTAGAAGTTAGAGAGAACCTAATAGGAGTAGGGGGAGAAGAAACTATAATCACAATATACTGTATGAAAAAATCTATCCTCGCTTTAAAAATCATAATATAAAAAGAAGACAAAATAATTATGCATCAATGAACAAAATTTATTCATTACTATCTTCTGTTCTTTATCTATTACCAACTGTGTTTAAGTTGATAATAATTTAAATGTCTCTACAATATTTTTTGCGAAAGGCAAAGTAATTGTGCATTCTTATGGCAAAATTTAGTTATCATTAATGTTATATCAGTTTCTTTACTCTATCTCTTTATTGAAATCAGAAATTTGCTCCATAGATGATGTTACTAACTTCAAAATCTGGGTATTTTAAATAGTGAAATTATTCTAAACAAATGTGAAATGTTGAATATATATACTATATTATATTAAATATATAATTACTCCCAATCCTTTAAAATTTGAAATAAAATTATTTGGAGGGTGCTTTGAAGAATAAAAAATGCTGGAAAAAATGTACATGAATACAGATGGACAATAAATTCACCAGTACCCTATATAACATCTAAGAGACACAGGTGCTGATATTTTTGAAGACTAAGAGGGGGATAGCAGATGGAAAAGTAATTAAAAATGTCAGTATTGAAGACTTCCCATTTGTGCTTTCAGAGACTAAACTACCAACCAATGAGCATACAGGGACTGGAACTAGCCCCCTCCCTCCCCTGCACATATGTAGGCGATGTGAAGCTCAGTCTTCATGCAGGTCCTGAACTGTAGCAGGATCTATTCTTAAAGCTATTGCCTGACTGTGGATGCATTACCCTAATTCGACTGTCTTGTCTGGTCTCAGTGGGAAAAGAAGCATCTAGCCACACAGAGATTTGATGTGGCACTATGGGGAGGATATCCAGGAGATATTTCCATTATCTCATAGGAGAAGGGAAGAAGGATACTGGAGAAGCGGAAGCCCTGGAGGAGTGACAACGATACAGATGTAAAGTGAATAAATAAAGAAGAAAGAAAGAAGTTTGATTAAGAATGCTAACATGAAAGTACACTTTAGATGTATTTATACTTATAGACTGGTGTCATGGTACAGTACAAGTTAATTGTTAAATATCTTTATGTTTCTTGGAATTTCTTAAATATTCTGTGATGTTGGGAGCTACTTTTATTGAATAGTACTTATTTTCACTATCTTTGGAAATATTTAGATATACAATTCTTTGAATTTCAATTTTATTGGAGAGCTATGTGAGAATTTGATATTTATCTGCACATGGTGTAGGGAGTATGTTCACTGAAGTGTGTGGAATCCAGTGTCAATAGCAGGTGTCTTTCCTGTAAGGTTCTTCACGATATATTTAGAAACGAGGTATGTCAACAAGCATGGAATTTTCCAATTTTCTAGACTGGTCGCACAACACCTTCCCAGAATGCATTGGTCTCAACTACACCACCTGACTCCTGGAAATGTTGATATATGTTTAATTGACCAGGATTGAATGTCTATATGATTTCTGATATACAAATTCAACTATTCATGCTGATATAGTAACCAATTTCTCATCAAGCCATCTCTCAGACTGTATTATATATATTACAGTTAAACACCAGAATAACTTTGTCAAATGTAACATTAACCTTTAATTTAGCAAAACTAAACAAACATATCTCTTATTTTCCTACATGGCTTTTAAATTTGATATTCACTTAATATGGTTTAATGACCTTGAATAAGGTACATTTTTGTCTCTCTTTATTATTTTGATGTGGATAGAAATGTTTGCCTTCTTCATAGACCCAGTATGAAAATTATCACTATCATGTAATAAGATGAAACTAGGGTTTGCTTCACAAATTACAAGCCTTAGATTACATTTTCAGTTTTCTGCGGGATTTCTAATTGCATGTTATTTGAGTTTTAATCTTTGAATATCTTATCTTGATTTAAATGTCATTTTCTTAGTAGCACTCTCACTGAGACCTCTGGAAAAGCATCGTGCCTTCTGCACTCTATTTCCTTTGACAATTTCATTTTTCTTCTTAGCATTTAGGATCTCATAGCACAGCAATCTCATTTGTCTAGACAACTCAGTGCTGCAAGTTGGTTGTGGTAAACTTGCCACCAATGCTGAAAATAAGTTTTGTCCTACCCTGAGCAAATTAACAATTGGAAAACTATTGAAATTTAATTTTACTATTCTTCACCTATAAAGAATAAATAAAACTATAAAATTAAATAGAAATTGTCACTGATAGAACAGAATTAGTGATAAATTAAATGATTTTATTGTTTTTGGGTTTAATTGTGTATGAACTGCACTAGAAACATAAAACATTGCTGCAAAAACTGCATGCCTGCTGCAATATACTGGGATAATTGCTAGTTTTGATACAGATTCACAAAATGAACATATTTCATATATTATTTTCTTTTTAGTTGTGTTTTATTTTCAAACTCATAATTGATTGAATAATAACCACATACAGAGCTATTCTATAGTATCAATTGTGTTTTATTCTGTTTTCTGAAATGGATTTTTTTTTAAATCAGTGCAGAATGAGCTCCAGCTGCTGACAGGAAGGATTTAAGATGGAAAATGGTTCCACAAAGCAGTAAAATAAAATGTGCTAGACCAAGATCAAGGGACAGTCAGAACAGGTTTTAGAAATGCATATCTTTGCATTCTTTTCATAGAAAATGAAATTTGAAAAAAGTAACTTGTTTGTGCTTTGGAGTCCCGTGGCTTCTATTTTAATCCACTTTGCACCTTCAAGAAGACATTACATCACCTTAAAATGCAGGCCAGCTGCTTCTGATGCCCTGCGTACACCTGTGGTGACATCACTACCTTGAAACTACAGATCCACACATGATGCATGTATTTTACACTTCCTTATGTCTTTTCTTCTGTATTTGAATTGCTTATTTTATTTGTTTGATGTGTGAATGTATAACTCTTTTGGTTCTGTGTAACTACTGACACTTGGGTCTCCTCCTGAGAAACAGCATGTACTCTTTCATGAGAGTCTCAAAAAAGAAAATTCAAATGAACAACATCAGAATTACCAATAAGTGAATCATACTGCAGACAGTATGGCATACGTATGAAAGTGAGGACTGCAGGTCAGTGAGACTTTTCTTAACCATCCTCCATCCCATCTTTTCAAAGTGAAAGCTAAAGTTACCTCCATTCCCTCGTGTGGCAGATTTTTATGTCTATAAAGGAAAAGAAATAAGTTTCCTGCCTGAACATTGGGGCTAATAAATAAAAGATTTTTTAACAGAATGATATTTAGGTACTGATATTATATTAGACTGCAAAGCATTTTCACTTAAAAGATAAGCATTAATATTTTTCTGTCAATTTAACTGCAAATGACCAGAAAAGCTGTTCATCTGAATAAAGTGATCATATAGAAAGTTTAAAGAAATCAATACCAGGAACAAAGATTTGAAATATTATATCATTATATGCAGCAAAGTATATGCAAGTAGTTTAGACATTGCTTTTTTACAAGTTATTATTATGCTTTTATATTCTTATCTTTATTTTAGTGTTCTAATCTACATTGACTATTAAATTAAAAGGAAAAAGGCACTAAGACACAAATGCTTACCTTACAGTATCAAAAAACCTGTATCTTGACTCTATCAAGACCTTTTATTTATTTTAAATTAATAACTTTTTATTATTTGAATGAATTTTAATAAAAAATCTTTATAAACTGTGCACTTCATCATTCTTAAAACCTTCTCACCTTAAAAACCTTATTTGATTTCCTATTATTTTATCTACATTTTTGTCTTTGTTGCTTTTTCAAATACTATAAAATGGTATATAATATTGGTTAAAAACTGTCATGGTACTTCCATATGAAATAAATATTTAAACTGTGATATTTATGTGAAAGAAAACCGAAAGAATGCTATGAAGCAATATTTTCACTTTCCAAAATTCTCCATTGTTTTTATGAAGATATCTATGTTACTCTTTGTTTTAAAATATGTTTTATACTGTTTGGGAACTGTATTCTCCAGTGGTTAAATATCATGCCTGAATTGAACACTGTTTTCACACTGTTATGTGCTATTGGTTAAGGGCTGTAGTGTGAAAAGTCTTTTCTTTTATAATTTGCCAAACGTAACATGATCTGTGCAGACAGACCAAAACCTAACACATGGGTGCCCTTATTTATCTAGTGTCCTGCAAGCAGCAATGTACTCCGCTCTTTTTACTTCTCCAATAAATCACTTTTTATTTTAGTTTCCTGGCAGACTTTTCTTAAAAGAAAAAGGCTTCACTTCTACTTATGACTAATAGAGGTGAAACATCCCAAGTAACTACAGAGAGCCAAATTAGATCTTATAAGTCAACCTTCTTCCTCCTCACCCATAACTGCATCCATAGCTGCACAGGGGAGCAGCTAATCTTGGGCTTTGCAACCTTTACGGGACCCTGGCATCAAGTTATAAATTTGATTCTTGCATTAGCAACAACAGTCTTTTATTTTAAAACTGAATTGATTCAGGGATACACAGGGAGATTGAGGCTAGCCTGGGGTATCCAAAATATTCAATTTCTCCTAAATACCCACTATCTGCTAAACATGACTCTGTCTTTTTGAACAATAAAATGATTGTACTTGATTAATTACAGATTGACTGCTTTTTATCCAGTATTATTAAGAATTTGTCAGCATTTGTACCTGCCGGGAGAACAGAGGTAGAGAGTGGTACAGAAGGGAAGGAAAATTAGTAGCTTGAGGCCAGGTGTTGCAGAAGGAGTGTTGGTATTCCTGGTTCAATACTTACTTCTTTAATTGCATTGAAGCTGTATAGGAAACTGGGAAGGTGGGCCATAATACCTCCTGTTTGACCTAATTAACGTGACCAATTCATCTCCCTGTGCAAGTTCCTGTCTTTAGTCCTTTGAAAAGTCCTTGGACTACCAGCCCGGTGTTGCCACATTCCTTTGGTCCCAACCTTGCTGTAGTGGTGCTCCTCTCTCTTTTTTCCCTTACACTCCCAACAGTAAAATACTTACTTCTAATTCTCTTTCATTGAGCTCTGTGAATTTTATCCTTTAAATCCACCAGACAACAATCCTAAGCATGCTGAATCAATGGAACTTTCACGTGACTAATACTCTAAACCACAACTTAAAAATTTACACAAGACACGAAACAAAACAAAACAAAACAAAAAACCCCACCATTGCTCTCAAAGATAACCCTTAAATTATTCAGTATTGTATATATGCACATAGAAACACACTACTATCTATGTTGTATAGAATCTAAGACTCTTTCAGTCTCAGATTCAAATCCACATCTTTCTAAATATCTTACATAAATTATTAATAATTTGTGCAAGCTATAAATATTTGTATATGACTGTCATTCAATTATTATACTTTGAATATTCTCCAAATTGTTGATGATATATAATTAAATATATTACACAGAAGACATCTCCATCCTTCCCTATCCCACAATGTTTCCTGATCTTTATGTGTGTGGCTGTGCTGTAGATGTGCCAACTGGAGTTATGGTCAGTTATCACAATCCTGAGAGGATACAGAGGAAGCAAAGAGATCTGAGGAAATGGTTTAAGTGCAGTAACCATAAAATGAACTCTCAAAAAAATCCCAATATTATTATTGCTATTCTAATAATAATAAAAATATATTTAGGATATTCTCTGTTGCACTATTTATTCCTAAATAATCAGCATCTGATTAAATGAAAAGACAGACTCTGTAATTACTATACGTGTGTGTGTTTTCCATTTGCTTTTCTTCAAATTTTTATATACTGCATTCTCTCTTCTAGGTATCTATGTAATCTAGGTATCTCAATTATTATATATTCTCATTGTCTCATTACTGTAACCTATTCCCTGAAATCTCATCATTTCTCTTCTTTTAAACTATTCTCATTATGCTGCGATTCATTCCTTTCCATAAAAAACTAGGAGAATGGAGTCTAGTCCTAGTCTGCTCATTTCTGTATAGATCTATTTTAGACTATTCTGAAACTGAAATTATTCATACTACTTTTGGCCTCTTGGTCTTTCCTTGTTATTAGATAGTCTGTCAGAAGTAAATGTGTACAGAGATAAAGCAGGAAAGAGATTTCCCTTTACTTCTGAATGTGCAAAGATGCATTTATCTGATTTGTTTATACAACAATCTTTTTTTTAAAAAAAAAAAAAGTGAGCTGAAATTACATAAGAAAATACAAAAAAAAAAGTCAGTAGCAATGGATTGATTCTAAAAATACATGTTTTACTGCTAATTGTTGGCATTTCATTTTCACTGTTTTTATTCTAGTTAAGGCCCACAAAATTAACATTTTTAGCTAGAACATTTTAACTAGAATATTTAACTATGTATTTTCTCACAGAAAGTGGAAGGACAGTTAATTGTTTTATAAGTTGTATAGAGTTTCCATGTCTTGACTTCATTAACATATGTCATATATATAAAAATATGTGTGGTAAGTTATCGTCTGTAGTACTCAATAACATCACCTATTAATAAAGAAGAATTCAAGTAATTACATTATTTACTTCACAATTTGCATTAAAATTGTTTTTAAGTATATATAGAAACTTTTCCCATCACCAAACTAATTTTTGAACAATGAAGATCAGGTTTTATATGTTCTCTTATTGGAATCACATTCTCAGATAATTAGTTTTATAATTAACTATCAACATTTTATGAAATATTTGAGTTATATAATCAAAGAAATTAATATCAAAATGGATAACAAATAAAAAGGCATATATGATGCAACAATTTAAAACTTTTATTATAACCTTTCTATAGAGAAAATGTATTAGAATCCCAGCTGTGTTTTCTAAAACATTTATTTTCACATTCCATCTATTTTCACATTAATGACACTGCCACTGGCGATTTTATTAACAGTTGCTTAGATTCAAATTACAATGTAACATTCCAAGAAGTATTTAATTTTTAAAACTACACAGTAGTAACCACATTATGTAAGCTGTTGAACAGAATTGAGAATTTTTTCTGTATATTCACTGTTATTGAAGTTTCATTTTGAGAAGAATTCTAATTAAATAGAAGCCCAGGAAATATATACAGTTTGTTGTAGTTAATGAATTTTTTGTATGCTCATACACTCCAACTTCACTGTCAGGATTTTTCAGTATTTTCAAAAATAAAACATTTAAGGGAAAAAGAAATTCTGTCTATTCATGTATCTTTCGTAACACTATACACTGTTGCTTCTTACGTTTTCCAAGTATTCTTAAAAGTTTTAGTTTTCAGTTAAATTTTGAAGAACTTTAAGAAAGATTGTAATTAAAAAGAAGGGGACATATGTAGGCATTACAATTAATCATAGTAGTGGAATATTATGTACCATGTTTTTGTCCCAGTATTGTTGGCTTGAAACTCAGTATGAAGATAAAAATGAATTCAAATTCCCAGCATTTCCCCTGCCTTTGCCACCAGAATTTAAGTATTGCAGAATGATGACACCACAGCATGGTCACTTGTGACATTCTTATAAAAAATATTTGTGTTTGTTTCACATGTGTAGGTCATTTTTTAGCATGTATGTCTATGCACCATGGGTGTTTAATACCCAAGGAGGCAAGAAATGTGTCTCAATTTCTCTAGAAATGGAGATACAAAGGGTTTTAAACAGTCTTCATACATATCCTGGGACCTAATCCATGGTCCCCTGTAAGAGCTATATGTGTTTTTAACTGCAAAAGGTGTGTCAACTACGCAAAGATTTACAGACAACTAAGAAATATAACGAGTGAAAGGATGGTCTTTCACTGGGAAGAACACACCATTGATTGTCTAATACCCAATGATTATCCCTGACAACATGAGAAAAGTTAACATTATATTATTGAGAATATATTTATGTATTTAGCACACATACACACACACACACACACATACACACACGTACATATCTGAAGCTATTACCACAGCAGAACAAGTAAAATTGTCAATCAAGACACTTTTAAAATGCACTGGTGGAAATATGAGTTTTGGGAAAAATCAGGCAAAACTCAGCTTTAGATCTCAGAGTTTATCTGACTGGAATCTTAGCTATCTCTTAAGTGGAGGCTGACACTCATCTTGTGTATTAAGAAGATTTATCTGACAGTCACAAGACGTCACTTTATGTACAAAGAGGTCAATAGATGATGACTAATAGGGCTAAGGAATGCCCAAGTTAACTTGTATTTAGGCTCTGCACTTATTACATTTAGACCTTCTGAAAATGAGTGAAGTTCTAATTCATTAATCAGTCTTGCAGAATGTGCAATGTGAAGTGCAAGTCTTTCCCAAATGTTTAGTTTACTTCTTAACAATACAAAGTTTTTGGCAATTAACTTTTACATATTGATTATTTATTTTATAGGATACTTAATAGGTAATAACACAAGTTGATTCTTGGGTTTGGATAGACAAAAAAGAAGCTTTTAAGAACGAATCATAAATGCTTTTAGAAAGCACCGTACCTTATGTAAGTAAGTGATGTTCATGTAGAAAATAGGAGAGTGTTTCAGCTAGAGGACTAGCATTGAGACCAGAAGTAACTGACCCATTGGTCAGCTTTTTGTTTTCTTCCATGAATTCAATAGCAATTAGTAGCAATCATAAATGGTCATAATCTACAACTTGTTGCACAGCACAATCCATTTTTCTACAGATGAGAATGCTACTAATGGCAGTCCTGAAGCAGAGATTGCAACAGTAAATATGAAGAAAATAATTGGTTAGAAATATCCTTATAGGTTAGTTCTTAAAAATCACACACACACACACACACACACACACACACACACACATGTATGTATACATATTTATATACATATTGAAATGATACCTATTGGGTGTTAACTAACATAGAATTCCAATTCCCATCAGTTATGGTAATAGAATATTGAACTATTTGGGATATTTCTACTTGATGTTCTCTGATTACCACTGCATCGTTGCTTATAAACATCATGCAAACATACATTCCTATTGTCAATCTTTTTTTTTACAATTTCCTAAGTGCAAATGTATTATTGTTTCCAACAAAATGGTTATGGCCCCAGTTTCTACTCCTGAATGAACACTAATACTAAATATATAATTTTGCCAGGTTAACAAAGTTATGCTGAGTTAAGACAGATATTCAAGCAGTATAAATATCTTCTCATAAAAAAACAAACCAAAAAAAATACAACTATAATTATTAATGATTCCTTTCTTTAAAGTAGACCATGTTACACACACATTGTGGATATTTTCTTTTCAGTTCAAAACTCAATATTAACACTTTCCTGAGAATAGAATTAATGTAATCTTTTAATGTGATAAATATCAATATTATAATTCAAAAATCAATGTTTTAAAAATAAACAGCCTATGGAGTTCATATGTAATTTTGCTCAGAAATAAAATGATGCAATTTTGAGAAACACTTCCAAAGACTATGTAAAAAGTTACAAACAATGCCTACCATACAAAATGATGTAAAATCAAACTACCTTTTTTGGGGAGTAGGGCGCTGTGTGGCATGTTCACATTTCAATTTTTTCCCTATTATTTGTATAAAGCATTGTGGAAATTTAAATTTGTAATTAAAATGTAATATCCATGGATTTACCCTTCCTTATTATAGATTTACATGCACGATAGCTTTTACTGGGTATCTGCTCTTCCAAAAGTTATCATTTACACATTTGAAGAGATGTGATGATTACTGCTCTGGTGATAGGCACTGCAGTAATTCCTGGGTCCCATCATTTTATGCTTTGCCAAATCACATTGGCTTTTCTGTGTGACAAAACATACAGTGATGGAAGGTGACAGCAGAAATGTAATGCAATATGACACCTCAGAAATTTAAAGGGTAAAGAGATTAGCTATTTGGTGTCAAATTAAATTTCAAATGTCAAATCCAAAACGAGACTGGCAGTTGCTAATAAAGTGAAGGGTACAGTATTCACTCTGTGTGAAACAATGAATTCTGAACTTCATCACAACACATTTTGCCAACTCAGAGATCTAGGCTGATACATTTGATAGTGTGGTGGAAGAGCATGGGCCTCCAACAAATAGCAAGCTATTTCATAGTGACACCTTTTGTAATCATGACTTGATCCTTGATCTGCATAGCCCTTGTCATTACCAGGTGTTAACATTGTAGTGTACTGGGAGATACAGGAACTGTCACAATGTTGTAGGAAGGAGTAACATGATACCATTTTATTACCATAGCTATGATATGTGTATGTCCCACAAACAGGAAAAATAATTCTAAATTATCAGAATGCCAGAAAAAGTGTTTTCAATATTACAGACTAAAGAATCCATCAACATCTTTTGTTATATAGATCAAGTTATTCAAGTGCTGTGACATGAAAGAATTTGACTCAGGAAATGACTAAATCCATCAATGTTTTATTCCATTACTGGTTTGTAATATTAGCTTATAAGCTTTCTGTCTTCCTGGTTTATTTTCAGTGAGTTCGTTAGCTTTCATTCTCTAAGTCTATTTAAAAGTCTGTATATATTTGCTTGTTTTATAGCAATTTTCTTCTAGCCTTGACACTTCTCTCCACTGTCACATATGACAAGAGAAACAGAGTGTGAAGAAAAACAATGATCATCTACAATAAACAAAGAACAATAATGCAAAACCAAAAGTTAAGCTACAATAACAGCTTATCTTGGGTGCTGCAGTATTCGCCCTTCCATTGTTTTTTGCTCCATCTTCCAGGAAAGTGTTGAGCCATAAAAAAGGGTCCCTAGTTCTGACCCTTGACCCCTTCGCAGTCAAACACTGCCAATCTCCTGTAACTTCAGAAATGTTTTTATTTCCCTGCTTGGGTTTTCAGTGTATATATAGCAAGTGTGCAAGAATTAAGGCCAATCTAAATGCACATGCAGACTGATTAATTGAGAATGAGCTATCTTCTTTTCTTATTTCTTTTTAACAGAGCCAGGGAATTTTCTGAAGCAAAGCAGGGATAAAAACTGTGATTGGACAAATAAGTAGCTGATTGGTTTTTGGCTTTCTGGGAATAGTTGTTTTAAATATTATAACAATAAATTCATCAAACTTAGTAAGATTACTGGACTATGCTAATCACAGTTTTTACATCAGAATAAACATATCACAATAAAAATAGAGGCATGATATTAAAAGTTCAAATTTCAATGGCTGTGCGATTTATAAAGCACTGTACCAAAACTTCGTTTAAAAAGATCAAAATAAAGTAAAATACATTTTTCAAATAGTCAGACTTAAACATTTTCTTGAAGAATTCAAAGTCCCTTTGCTGTGATTTCACCTATAATACAATGAAAAAAATTAAAACGCCACCAATGTTTATTACCACAGTCTACATAAACAATACATAAACAATTCATAAACAATTTCTAAATTTATTGTATCATTAAACTTTTTTGAAAATTGTTATTATTTGGTTCAGGATGGAAGCCAAGAAAACTAACTTCAGAGACAGAGCATAAAAGTAAAAGCTTTTTTTTTTTTTTTTTTGAGAACTCAGGGAACTCAGGGATACAGTCAGCTATGGAACCATGTCCCTGAGGCGTAGCTGCTTTTCATATTTAAAGGGTGAAACCTCAAAACAAGGGGGCCTTGCGTGGACTCCTAGGTCATCCAATCATATTTTGACATTTAGGGTTAAACAAGAGAACAACAAGTCAACCATTGGACTGACCGTGGGGTCCAGCATGGAGGAGTTGGAGAAGGGACTGAAGGAGCTGAGAGGGTTTGCAGCCTCATGGGGGTAGCAACAGTGTCAACAGACCAGACCTCCGGAGCTCCTGGGGACTGGACCACCAACCAAAGAATACACATGGAGGGAACCATGGTTCGGTTGACATACGTGGCAGAGGATGGTCTTGTTGGACATCAGTGGGAGGAGTGGTCCTTGGGCCTGAGGGGTTCAATGCCCCACTGTAGGGGAATTCCAGGGCTGGAAGGCCTGAGTGGGTTGTTGGGGAAACACCCTTACAGAGTCAGGGGGAGAGGAAGGGGATAGGGGTTTTCTGGAAGGGAGATCTAGAAAGGGGATAATATTTGAAATGTATATAAAGAAAATATCCAATAAAAGAAAGAGAGGCGATGAGAGAGAGAGAGAGAGAGAGAGAGAGAGAGAGAGAGAGAGAGAATTTGTTAGAGATTGGGCCTCTTCTAGGATACTTGGTTTCAAGGCGCTTAACTCATTCCTTCAGACATTTGCTTCAAGGCCCTTAATCCATCCTCCTAGACATTTGTTCCAGAGTTCAAGGTGATAAACCAAGATAGGAGCTGGTCAGCTGCATGCACCTAATGAGGGCTTCGCAGACATCCATTGTATATTTTTATAGCTCAGTTGCCTTTGTTAAGATTACAGCACATTTTACATTCTTCTACAGGTTTAACAAACAATTAAGAAACTATTTGGAGGCGCAGTGTAGGAGCAGGTCCCGGAGCCTGGGAATGTGAATATGTCTTAACCCTGTAAAAAAAAAAAAATGGGGAGCAAAATGGGAGAGCTGCTTTCTGGTGGCTGGGCACTGGTGGCGCTTTCCTTACAGTGTCATGTTCATAGTGACTCTACAAGATGGATTAATCTCTAGAGTTGTTTATTACTGGAAAATTAGAATATTGTAGATACAAGACAAACACAAACTATGTTAGCCACCATGCTAGCCATTCGTGGCTGAACTTTTTGTTTTAGCAAACATTTTGTAACCGTCAAATGAAACTCTTTTGAGACCTCTTTTTAAGAGTGCTGGCTTTCATCCAACCAAAAGCTAAGAAAACGAGTGGCTGTCGATAGAATCCAGCAACATACATTTGCTTGTCAAATTGTTTCCTCCAGTATATCTGAAAAGTGCTGTGATGTAGGCGTGGTTCTGATACTAAGTTCTTATTCCCCAATTGGTTCTTGATCTGTCACTAAAGAAAGCCATGGGCTAATAGCTGAGAGGGAAGTACAGGTGGGACCTCTGGGTCCCTGGAGGAAAAGGGAGAAGCAAGGAAGGAGAGGCAGAGTTTGCCATGCTTTGGAGAGAGAAGAACCAGGCATCTATGTGAAGTCTCCAGAGGAGCAGTGGGCTGTGGCCGCTCCTATAGGCAGGTGGTCAGAGATGTTTAGCAGTATCTAGATTCAACTAACCAATTAAAGTTAGGACAGGTGGGGGGAATGGAGATAAGGAAATTATAAAGAGCATACTTTTCCAGGTGGAAGATAGTAGGGCCCAGCCATTATGCTAAGAAGGTAAGTTGAAAAGGAACGACAGTGGTGTGTGTGTGTGTGTGTGTGTGTGTGTTTGAGTGTGTCTTATTTGTAGATTCAAGAGATGTGGGGCGGGAACCTAAAGCATGGCCCATTCCCAGAGCATAGGGTGGATAGCAAAAAGCTACACACAACACTGTGATTTGTGAGTGTATTAGTTCTTTAAACATAAAAACTGTGAGGGAGTTTTACTACATTGGAGGATGGAGCTCGAGGAAACCTAGTCTGTGTTCCTAGGTCATATTCACTCATACTTGGCTCTAGAATAATTTCTTATTTAAAATTTCACCTTAGGTGAGAGCTCTGATTACCTTGTCAAATGTAAAATAAAAACTAAGGAAGGACATTCAAAAGGTTTGTATTATACACAGTTAAAAGAGAAGAAATACCGTACGGTAGGTTTACAAATAAAAACATAAATCCAAACCAAAGGAAACAATATAATTTACTTATGGACAATTTGCTGCAACCAAGAGAAAAGCATCTGGATAACTTTTGTAAGCTTATAATTTATTCAATATTTTCATTTAGTATTTGGAATAACATAAGAAAAATTACTAGAAATAAATTTGTAAGGAACTGAGAATGCAATCTTCAAGGATAACACTACAGTGTACAAGGCATTGGCTGCCATCAGCAACAGTCAAAAATAGTCACAGAAATATTAATGTAAAAAATTTTGATTATGTGAACATGAATAGGTTAGAAGCACATCTAAGAACAGTGTAGTAAATGGAGTGGTAGTTGAGGTTTATAATCTCCCTGAAATATTGGCAAGGTTAGTTTTAAAATAAATATACTTATCCACACTGACTTGAAGTTTTCCTTCAAATGAAACAACTGCAACTGTGTTTTGTGTTCTCAAACTTACATTTACAACATGTGCTATTTCTTCATTATCAAGCTATTTTAACTCGCTTCAGAAAGGTTCTTGAACAGCCTTTTATGCCATCTGCCAGGGAGACAGGATGTTTGCCTACAAAATTATCATTTTATGCATTCATTACAAAATGGATAGTATGTCATCCACATCACTTGCATGAAGACATAAGAGGCTGTTAAGCTAGACTAGGCTGCAGATATATGTAATTTACATAATATGATAAAATATAATATTTAAGATACACAAGACTTAAATAGATTTTAAATCACTTTAATTTCCCATTCTTTGGGCCAGTGTCACAATCCTAAAGGGCTGGAGGTCCTTGAAATTGATTTTGATTATAATCATTATGGTTTTAGGTTGAAAACTGACTTTGCATAGGGACACATCATCTATTCCTTATCACTGTAAATGTAATTTCAATGGACTAAGGCTTTGCATTACTAATTCAATCAGTCCTATATTTAAAAATATACTGCAAAGTGCTCCTCTGCCAACTAAGTATATACTAATAGATTTTCTGTTTCCATTGAATGAATGATTTTCACAAGGCTATGTTGAGCATTTGTGAAAAATTACATTAGCAAACCCAAAATCAATTAAGCTAGCTGACAATTTTTTATCCTTTGAGAACATGCTAGCATCTTTGGCAGTCAAAAATTTAATAAAATGTGTTCTATATGAAGATGTCACAGCTATTCGCAAATATATAATATGACTAAATTGTCCATTGCGTAATGAAAGGGACAAGTGATGTTCATCCTAATGTTGGTCAAAATACCATTATAAATTTTATAATTAATCTTATTAAATGGAAATACTGCAGTTATAGGAGATTATTGTGTTTTGTTTTCTCCTGAAAAATTTAACTTTCATATTAGTGGGTACTGCTGAGTTAATGATATTTAAGTTAACTGAAAATAGTGAAAAAAAAAATATTGCTTATTTCTCTTCCTTTCCTTGCTTGTTTATTTTTATTTACTTTGTAAAGAGGGTGATAGTTTCTTCCTGAGCCAAATTTATGAACCATTGCCTGGAAATTAAGATTTCTAAGTAAAATTCCCTGGTAAAGTCACTGCTTCAATTCCTGCTGGCAGTTTCATTCTCACACCAGTAGCTTTGAGAGATTAGTGATCACTAATCATAAGAATCTGAGGAAACTAGATAAAATACAGGAATGTATGAGAAAAAAACATCTCAGCACAGAGATTTAATTTACAGAGACACAAAGAGTGAAATTTCGTTTTTGACATTAACACCAAGCTCTTCTTAAACATAATGTCTTCACAGTAACTCTTTTAAAAATGTACGTATTCACATATTACTTTCCATTGCCATTGTATTAGAGTAGTGTCTGCTAGATATGGTATTTTTAGTGGCTTATTTTCATCTGCTGAAAGAGGTAGTTGGTATGAAATTATAAAATCCCCCCTTATTAATTTCAGAGCACAGTTTCAGAAAGTAGAACCCTAGAAAACAAATTTGTGTCAGACACTTTTATTTCCACAGCCTTAAATTTTAATAAAAGTTTGATTATAGTATGTATAATTATGGATTGGGGGGTGGTAATGATGGTTGCAAAATGCTGAGTACCAGAAAGACATTTTCTGATGATTTAAAAATGTTTATTTTTAATAGGAAACATCTGAGATGATTGCATATCTGATAAAAAACCATGACCTAAGCAAACTACTTGTTATAGTCATAAATGTAAAAGATACTAATATTTAAATCCCCAATGCATCCTTTAGGATTAGGATGTGACTCATTTTAATGCATTGAATATAGGCATTCAATGCCTATACATTGAATATAGGCAGGTAAGTTCACATACAAAACAGTAATAGCAGTTATCAATATTATGAAAATTATCAAATAAAGTGAACTGTTGAGTTTCCTATCATAATTGTATGAATAGCATAGCATTTGCTTCTGTGTTGAAATATCTGTGTTACGGTTACATTCTAGTTGAAATATTTTAATTATATATGCTATTTTACTTTTTTGTTGAAATACGCATATTATTCTTCTTTGCTAGTATATCTATTGGTTATAATCTGAAGTTATTTCATAACTGCATATTCAGTTCAAATTTGTGTGTTATCCTGAGTGCAGAAATGGTGATTAAAAGTGTAAGAGGAATAGCTGCACATTTATTTAACATCAGTCTCTGGAGTTGCATTTTTTGTAATATTGACAGTTTGTTTCCTTTCAACCATACCACACTGAGGGTGCTGACCCTGCTGTGAAAAACCTTCTGTTATCAAAAATTGATGCTAAATGCAAGCTGTTAGCAGCAGCTTTCTATGTAAGTGCAGTAGATTGAACAAACAGTTTCTATGCCCCAGAGTCATGGAAAGGTCAGAAACAGCACTGACCATTAAATGATATCTATTAATTTTGCTCTGGAGAACAAGCTACCCAGTTAGGTAGTAATAGAGATAATTGATTTGACTGTGAAGCCATTAAGCAAGTTTTACAGAATTTGAACAATCAAAAGTGTGGTAATGATCCTAATGTTTTAAGGTAAACAGAGTTCAAATGTGAACCAAGAAAGAAAACTACAGTTTTACTGCCTTCATCCCTTAATCCAATTTCTGTTGCTATGCTTATTTACTATTACTATGTGATTTATTTTAAAGGGAGGATGGACTTATTTTAACTCATGCCTATAAGAACGGCAGTCTATTGAGAGTTTATGTTAGTAACTTCTGTTTCTAGTGAGGCACTGATGCTGTATGGAGCACAGCATGGCAGAGAATTAGAACAAGAAGACAAGTGACAGAAGCCAAAGGTAAAGCATATAGATAGCAGCTGTTTTAGGGTTTTCTGCATTCAAAGAACATGAATGGATATTTACTTGACTGATTTAAATGAGTGGAATATAGCAAGCCCTTTGTACTCTTGAGAGACAATGGACCTAGTAGCTGCTCGAGCTGCTCGGTTCTTTTTTTTTTTTTTTTTATTATTTTAGTTTTTCATAGTTTATTTACATTTCAAGTATTTCCCCCTTTCCAGATCTCCCCTTTGGAACCTATTAGGACAAGGGAGAACAATAGGAATACACTAGTCTCATGACCTAGAAGTTCTCTCTTGGGTCTCTGAATTAAGGTTATTGTTGTTATTGTCACATATATTACACCCTGAAAACAGTTTTCCCTACCTCTTTCTTTCCCAGTTCCTCCATGCCCAAATCCACTCTTCCCTCCACTATTTCTCTTTCAAAAGAGCAAGTCACCTCTGGACATCAACCAAACATGGCCTATCAAGTTAGAGGAAGACAAGGCATTGGCCCTTGTACTTAACATGGATAAGACTTGGCTTCTGCTAGAGCTGGGGGCTTCTCCTGGAGTTGTGAGTCAGGATATGGAGAGGAAGAGAAGGAATACTGCAAGTGAAGGTAGAGAGAGGGGACTTCTCTGAAGAATCCCTGGATGTCTGTGGGCAGATCGTACCTGGGCCTCCAGGTCAGTTGTGGCCTCCAGTAGAGCAGTGGCCTTTTGGAGTTCTGGAATACGATGTGGAGACTGAATTGAGAAGTTGTTTTTGTTTTTTGTTTTTTGTTATTTTACTTTTTTCTTCCTTCCTTCTTTCTTTCTTTCTTTTTTTTTTTTTTATGTAGAAAGAAAGTGGGCATAAAGTTCAATGGGAAGAGAGTTCTAGAGGATATGGGGAAATACGATCAAAATATGTTTTTAAAATTATAAATAAAAAAGAGAAAAATGAAGTTACAAGGAATCTAAAGTCATACTTAAAAACAAGAACCACAGGAACACTTTTTCAGGAAAATAAGTTGATATACATGGAATAGTTTGTCTGGCTTTCTCTTTTTTCACCTTTTTTTACCCATGTGGACTACAATGTATTAAATAATATATTTCATTTTTTCAACTGTTAATTTTATATATACTTTCTATAGAATTGTTTGCATACACAAACATATAAACATGCTTCCCCAGTCCTCTGTGCATCTTAGCAACAAGCTAAGCTGGCAAAAAGGGTTAAATATTACTCTCTTCTCTTACAAATAACCTGTTCATCAGCTGCAGAGTCCACTCTCAGAAGAATGTCTGAATTCTTTCAGTAATTTTATCAGCTGTTAAAATTCCTGTCAACTCTCAACACTATTGAATTCTTAAGAACCAAACTTTAACTTGAATTTTGGAGGACTTAAACAACAGTTCCTACAATTGACAATATTAAGATACTTTGGTCTAATAAGCTTTTTTTTTATTTTTTATTTTTTTATTTTTTGGTTTTTCGAGACAGGGCTTCTCTGTGTAGCCTTGGCTGTCCTGGAACGTACTCTGTAGACCAGGCTGGCCTCGAACTCAGAAATCCGCCTGCCTCTGACTCCCAAGTGCTGGGATTAAAGGCGTGTACCACCACTGCCTGCTCGGCCTAATAAGCTATTTTATTTGTGAATTTTAGCTGTAATGTATTTATTTACAAACCATCATAACTCTCTTCAATATGTCAAATATGGTAACATGATATTGGCTCATATTATTTCTAGTTGAATTAAATCATCATTAAAAATCTTTAGGAATATAAATAGAGTGTTTATAGAGCAAATTAAAACAATGAAAGGTACTTCAACACATTTAAATCATATCATTTAAAAATGAAGTCTTTATTTCCATTTTCCAAATAGTATGCTTAACAGGTGACTTTTTTTGACATTCTAAACACATATAAAATTTTTATTTTAATTTTTTTGTTTTACCAGTTATTATTTATTAACATTTATAATTTATTATTATTTATTTATTAATGTTTCAAATGTTATCCTCCTTCTCAGTTAACTTAAGTGGGCAATTAATTGTCTGTAGCAGAATAAGTTGAGAAATTTTGTATAAATCATTCACAAGTCAATCAAGAAAACATATGATATACATCCTATAAAGTAAAATAAGCCAGTGCCATCTAAAAGCCCATGCATTGTAATCACTGCTGTGTATACATTTAATACCAATTGCTATCTATCATGATATCTCTCATTTATTTCTTGCTTGTGTGCTTTGGAATCAAACACAGACTAGGCAAATGTACTACCAACTAAACTTTACACTAGCCCTTTCCCTAATTCTTCAAAGGAGAAAGAGGAGGTCCTCAGATAGTACATTATTTTTTTAAGAACTAGAAAAAGATAAAGTGTATTGCATAAGACCCAGAAACTAAAAAAAATAAAAAGTGTTAAAAGTGAAAACATATTTTTGTTTAACATCAGACATTTCAGTAAATGAATAGGATTTAGAGCATGAATATGAACTCACTTATGCAAGGAAAACAAAGATCTGACACTTCCTCCAAAAGTCTAACCCAAAACAAAAGCTAAAATCTATGTCTAAGATGTGAAAAAGAAAATGTGAATCTATTATGGCAAAAGATTCTTAGATTCTTAGAATCCGAGAAGATATACTTCTCAGACTTGTGGTGACCTTGCATAGGGTCATATGAATGAGAGGAGGCATGAGAGTTAAGCAAAAGAGGAAAATTCTACTTTTTCTGATTGTTTTTGCTTAAGAATACACACAAAGGGGACTTTGCCAAATGGACCTCCACTGAACAGCTTATTGTGCAAGCATGAGAACCAAGTACGACAGATGTAGATGTCTATAGCTCTGGTAGTGCGAGAATGGACACAGGCATCCTATGGAACTTGCTGTTTGACAATGTAGCTTATCAATGAACTCAAAGGTTTGTGAGAGATTGTATCTCTGAAAATAGTGAGTTCAGTGAATAAAGAAGACATTGGATGCTAACATTCCTCCTCTACATTGCCATTCACACTCATCTATGTACAACTACACATGTACTCAGAGACAAAAACATATATCCACCAAATATACAAACAAAAAATCTATAAGCAACATTAAGGAAATCACAGTTTATTTTTCTGTTAAACTTTATCAACAAATATTTTGTCTACACTGTGACGGAAAGTAATTGAAATAAAAATTGGATATAGTCAAACAGCATGCTTGATAATGCTTCCCAGTGACAACTAGGGAACATGAGAGGAAAAACAGCCTTGAATGGAGAAAGTCATTATGTTTCCTTGACAAACATTGGGTTATTAAAAGTATTTTCTGTATTGGTTGAATGACTTCCTCAAGAAATATATGCATGTAATGAGATGCAATGCATGTACTTTGTCAAAATTCTTCTATTCAGTGTCTTTTAATAAATATACTTTATGAATGACTAAAACAGAGCACTGTCTGCTACACAAATGTTTCCCTGCAAAAAAGCTATCTCTAATGTTGTCTTGATAATGTTAAATTAATGACCTGTTTTTCCTGATGTTGTTACAAGCATCAACTAATTGTGTGCTATCTTATGTAATGTCTTCATCTCTCTAATTCCTCTATACCTAGTTTTTCTATGCAATATATATATATGGCATTGTTTTATTACCATACAATGTCAAATTGAAATACAAAATAAAATATTGCTAACTGTAGAAAGACTATTGAGCAGTGGCTTTGTAACATGTCTCACATCACTAACACTCTATGAAAGTATAATAGCAGTGTTTTCTTCCTACTATAACCAATTCATTAAACAAATTACTTTATTTGTAGCCCAGAAATGGAGTCAAATAATTCTTATTAACCTGTTACAGGTTATTTTTGGTCTATAAAATACACTGCAACATCTAAATGTATATTTTCTTCATAATTAGTGGTGTTGGAAATCTTTTCTCATACCTGTTAACTCCATGCATGTAGTATCTTGAGAAGTATCTATTCAAGCCATATGAGCAAGTTGAAATCCTTTCTGTTGTGGTTTGCTTCTTCTTTTTTGTATTTTGCTATAGGATGCTACAGCACCATACTGTATGCATTACATTCCAGGTACATGGCTTTCACAATCTATCCCCCAGTAAGAATGTTATCATTATATTTTTAATGTTACATGTTTCTATTCTTATATCTTCTATTTTGATATATACACAATTGTCAAATTCTCATTTTGTTGACTATACTTTTGTTATCATATACAATAAATCTGTGCTTGTCCTGCAGACCCAAATCTTGGACTTGAAATATTTGTTTGCAATACCTAAATGTGTGAGACTGCATTCATAGCTATTTTTGAACATTTTTGCCCAGAAACTGCAGGCTGGACACTACCAAACCCAAACTGATGTTATGAAAAAATGTTCATAAGTTTCCTACTAATAACTTATCCTCTTAGAATTAAATATTCAATTATTTTGAAATAGCTTGGAGTATGCTGTAAATAAAGGATTAAGGATCCAATTATGTCCCGCGCTACGGTCTCGCCAGCAAGAACGACGCGGCACACATAGGATCCTTCTGCAGTAACAGCTTTAATGCATCTTGAGAGGGAGAGCATAAGCTTGCCACGAGTGGAGACTCAGAACAATAGAATACCCGCCCTTTATATGGGTCACAGCGCTTGCCTGGGACATGGAGCTTCCCCATTGGCTCCCGCACACCAGGCCAGATGCCGCCACGAGAGAGGCTGAGACTCTGAGGTGGAAAATTACCAGGTGCATGCGCACTAGCCTGTTTACAACTTGTCCTCGGCCAGATGTAGGCGCTATCTTGTAATGGCGGATGTGGGTGCTCAGGCGGCTCCCAACACAATTACATTTTTATAAGTAGATATCAAGTTCCCAAGCATCATTTATTATAAAAGTATGCTTTGTTTACTATATATGTTAGTCATCTGTGTTGAAAGTACGTTAACTCAGTATGTGTGAATTAATTTCTTTATTATAAGTTCTGTTTCCTTAGCTTACATACAAATAAAAGCATTATACATTACTACTATTTCATAAGTTTGGCAGGCCAAAGAATGCCATCTCCAAGGTGATTGGCAATGTTTAAGACTGCCCAGGACCTTTGGAAATTTGTGGCCCATATGCAATTTTAGATTCATTTTTATTTCCTATAATTTAATTAATATGATTTGGTAGAAAATGATATTATCTGAATAATATGCTAACATTGATGGTATACATTAAAACATGTCATTGTAATCTGTTATCTGCTCCCTTTTTGATGCCCTTGTTTTGTTTTATAGAGTCTCTCCAGGTCGGTTGAGGATAACTTAAGAGTCTCTATCCACCCCCTTCATCATTGCACCTTTTGGTCTCTATGAACAGCTTTTGAAAGCTTTTTTAAACAAGGATGCATACTTTCCACTTGTACAGTTTTTCACTTTTTTTTGATAATTTTACTAGCAAACATATAAACATTTATGCTGATGATATAGTAATGTTACTGTACATTGAATTTGTTCCTAATACTTTATACACATATTTAATTTTTATTGTATAAAATACTAATTATGTATGTTGTTCTTGTATTTTCATATTACTGAAACATTACTTCCAATATATTTGGGTCAAGATTTAAGCATCTTGTATGTATTTAATCCTAACATGTTTGCCAGCAGAGATATTTTTCTTAGTTGAATCCTTTTTATTTCTTATTTTCTTGTATAACACTTCAGATAGGACCCTTGGTGCTATTTAGAATGTAAGATGTGATATGAGAATTCTAGCATTCCTCCAATCTTAGGAAAAATGTTTCCATCTTCGCATCATTAAGTATGATATTAGTTGAGGGACTTTCACAGGAAAATTTTATTGAGTAAAGAAAAATATTATAAAATTTCTTTTTATACCTGATTTTCTGTGACCTTTTATTCCAAAATAGTTGAATTTTCTGAAATGCTTTCCGTTGTTCTATTGATGTAGTGATGTTTTTTAATATTATACTTTGAGTGAGGACTCCTCAATCTCACATAGGAGAGAGAGGAAAGCAATCACAGGAGCGGGGAGGGAAGAAGATGGGTGGGAAAAAGGATAGGGAGAGGAAGAGGGGAACATGATCAGGTATGGGGTGGGAGAAAAGAACTGAAGCCCTGAGGGCCAGCAGAGAGAATAGAAACAGGCAACCTCAGGATGTAGGACGTGGGGGTACCCTCCAGAATACACAAGAGACCTGGGAGGTGAGAGACTCTCGACTCAAAAGGAGGGACCTTAGATGAAATGCCCTACAGTGGGTAAAGGGAACTTATAAAGCCCACCTCCAACAGAAAGAAAGGGCATCAACTGAGTGATGGGGTTGCCATCCCACAGTCAATACTCTGACCCATAGTTGTTCCTGTCTGAGAGAACTGCAGGGACAAAAATGGAGAAGTGCCTGAGGAAAAGGAGGTCTAGCAACAGGCACAAAGTGGGGTCCGGTTCAAGGGGAGGCCCCAAGTCCTAACACTATTACTGAGGCTATGGAGTGTTCATAAAAAGGGGCCTAGCATGACTGCCCTCCGAAAGACTGAACAAGCAGCTGAAAGAGTCAGACGCAGGTATTTATATTCAACCAATGGAAAGAAGCTGCTGACCCCTGTGGTTGAATTAGGGAAAAGCTGGAAGAAGCTGAGGAGGAGGGTGACCCTGTAGGAGGACCAGCAATCTCAATTCACCTGGACCCCCGAGATCTCTTAGACACTGGACCACAAACCAAGCAGCATGCACCAGCTGATATGAGGCCCCCAACACATATACAGCAGAGGACTGCCGGGCCTGGGTTCAGTCAGAGAAGATGAACAACCCTCAAGAGACTGTAGGCCCCATGGAGTGGGGAGTTCTGGGGCATTGGGGTGGGTGTAGGGACATTCTTGTGGAGATGGGAGGTTGTGGAACAGTTAGAGGGTGGACCTGGAAGGGGATAAAATCTGGAGTATAAAATAAATTTAAAAATAATTTAAAAATATTGCATTGATTATTTGTTCTATATTTTGCCATCATTGGTTACTGAGACTCTGTGTACTACTGCACACATGATACATTTACGGTGCTACAGATTTAGGTTTTACTAGTTTGTCGAGAAAGTCTGCATCTTATTCACAAAGGTATTAGTCAATACTTTTTATTAAAAGTATTTGGTCTACAGGTTTAGTTTCTTGTGAGGTTTTTGTCTGATTCGACATTAGTGTACATTAGTATTGATTAAATTTGCTGTTGGCATGTTTTGATTTTTATCTCCAGGTATTTTCTTTCTTTCTTTCTTTCTTTCTTTCTTTTTTTCTTTCTTTCATCTATCTTTCTTTCTATCTATCTTTCTTTCTTGGATATTTAACTTATTTACATTTCAAAAGATTTTTCCACTATCCAGGTTTCCCCTTCAGAAACCCCCTATCCTATCCCCCCTCCCACTGCTTCTAGGAGGATGGTACCCTACCCACCCACCCACTTCCGTCTTCCCTTCCTAGCATTCCCTTACACTTGAGCATCTAACACGGTCTAGACCAAGGGACTCTCCTCCAACTGATGTCCAACAAGGCTATCCTCTGCCATATATGTGGCCAGCACCATGGGTCCCTCCATGTGTATTCTTAGGTTGATGGTCCAGTCTCCAGGAGCTCCCAGAGTTCTGGCCAGTTGACACTGTTGCTCACTTCATGGGGCTGTAAACTCTCATAGCTCCTTCAGTAACTTCTCCAACTCCTCCATCGTGTACCCCACACTCAGTCCAATGGTTGGCTGCAAGCATCCAACTCTGTATTTGTCAGGCTCTGCCGGAGCCTCTTGGGAGTCAGCTTATCACATTTATGTTAGCCAGCACTTCCCAGCATACACAATAACGTTAGGGTTTGGTGGCTATATGTGGGATATATCCCCAGGTGAAGCAGTCTCTGGATGGCCTTTCCTTCAGTCTCTGCTTGGGACTTTGTCTCCATATTTCCTCCTGTGAGTATTTTGTTCACCCTTCTAAGAAACACTGAAGCATCCACATTTTGGTCTTCCTTCATAGGCATCATAAGGTCTGTGAATTTAATTTTGGGCTAATAACCACTTATAAGGAAGTATATACCATGTTTGTTCTTTCATGTCTGAGTCATTCAAGATGGTGTTTTCACATTCCATCCATTTGCCTGAGAATTTCATGAAGTCATTGTTTTTAATAGCTGAGTGGTATTCCATTGTGTAAATGTACCACATTTTCTGTATCCATTCCTCTATTGAAGGACATCTTGGTGGTTTCCAGCTTCTCGTTACTATAAATATGGCTGCTATGAACATAGTGGAGCATGTTTCCTGATTACATGTTGGAGCATCTTCTGGGTATATGCCCAAGAGTGGTATAGCAGGGTCATCAGGTAGTAGTACTATGGACAACTTTCTGAGGCCCTGCCAAACTGATTTCCAGAGAGGTTGTTCCAGCCTGCAAACCTACTAGCAATGGAGAAGTGTTCCTATCTCCACATCCTCAACAGCATCTGCTGTCACTTGAGTTTTTGATCTTAGCCATTCTGACTGGTGTGAGGTGGAATCTCAGGGTTGTTTTGATTTGCATTTCCATCATGACTAAGGATGTTGAACATTTTTTTAAGTGCTTCTCAGCCTTTTGAGTTTCCTCAATTAATAATTCTCTGTTTAGCTCTGTTCCCCATTTTTAATAGGGTTATTTGGTTCTCTGAAGTCTAACTTCTTGAGTTCTTTGTATATATTGAATATTAGCCCTCTATCAGATGTAGGATTGGAAAATATGTTTTCCCAGTATGTTATTTGCCATTTTGTCCTATTGAAAGTGTCCTCTGCCTTACAGAGGCTTTGCAATTTTACAAGGTCCCATTTGTCGATTCTTGAACTTAGAGCATAAGCCATTGGTGTTCTGTTCAGGAACTTTTCTCATGTGCCCATGTGTTCAAAACATTTCCCCACTTTCTTTTCTATTAAATTCAATGCATCTGGTTTTATGTGGAGGTTCTTGATCCTCTTGGACTTGAGTTTTGTACAGGGAGATAGGAATGGTTCAATTCGCATTCTTCTACATGTTGACCAACAGTTGAACCATTTGTTCAACTTTTGTTGAAAATGCTCTTGTTTTTCCACTGGATGGTTTTAGCTCCTTTGTTAAAGATCAAGTGACCATAGCTGTGTGGATTCATTTCTGGGTCTTCATTTCTATTCCCTTCATATACCTGTCTGTCAATGTCCCAAGACCAAACAATTTTTTATCACTATTTCTCTATAGTACAGTTTGAGGTCAGGGATGCTAATTTCCCCGGAAGTTCTTTTATTGTTGAGAATAGTTTTTGCTATTGTGTTTTTTTTGTTATTCCAATTGAATTTGAGAATTGCTCTTTCTAAGGCTATGTAGAATTGATTTGGAATTTTGATGGGGATTGCATTGAATCTGTAGATTGCTTTCAGCAAGATGGCCATTTTTACTACATTAATACTGCCAATCCATGAGCATGGGAGATCTTTCCACCTTCTGAGGTCTTCTTTAATTTCTTTCTTCAGAGACTTAAAATTCTTGTCATACAGACCTTTCACTTGTTTGGTTAGAGTTACAGCAAGATACTTTATATTGTTTGTGAATATTGTGAAGAGTGTCGTTTCCCTAATTTCTTTCTCAGCCCATTTATCCTTTAAGTATAGGAAGGTTACTTACTTGTTTGTGTTAATTTTATATCCAGCCACTTTGCTGAAGTTGTTTATCAGCTGCAGAGGTTCTCTGGTAGAAGTTTTGGGGTCACTTAAGTATATGTACATATCATCTGCAAATAGTGATATTTTGAAGTTTTGATTTTTTATCTCCAGGTATGTTCTAAGACTTAGTTTTTGTGTGAAGAAGCAGGAACTTCCTGGACTACCCTGAGGACCTTTGCGAATGTTAATACAGAAAATCAGTTTTATTGTACAAATTCAATTTTTGTGGCTTTTCAGTATTATGGATTGCAAAGTCCTAACACAGGCTATGTACAGCTATTTGCATGCTACTATACATTATTTCCATGAAAACCAATGAGGTTAAGTTAGTAGATGAGCAGAAACAGGTCAATGCTCAAACACCAGTCATCAGCCTTGGACTTCTTTTCAGATTACAGTGAAATAAATAACTGTCGGTGTTCTCTATTTTCAGCATCTGAAAAAAAATGAAAGAATGAAAAATTCATCCACCTATTTTATTAAAGTCTTAATATCTCTCTACCCTCATCCTTTTACTTTACTTGAAGCATATATAGAATATAATTTTCCCAGTGATTATTATTTAAAATCTTAATTGAATTAACTCATTTCATAAAACTTGAACATCATATGGTGCATTTTGCCAGTACAGTCTACTTTCAAATATGTATTTTGACTTTTCAACCTGACAGCTGTTCTCTTTGCACTCTGATTTTAAGCAATACACATAAGACAGAATAACATCACTTAAGGAATATTGAAATTGGGGAGTGCAGTTTTGCTTTTTTTTTTTTTTTGGTTAGAAATTCAAGGTGCAACATTTAAGTTTAGATGATGCATAAAACATGGAATCAAGAAAATAATAAGTTATGGGTATCTGGGATAGTTTTATTATTACATTGAAATAATCACTGTCATAACACTGATTAATTTTCAATAATTTCAATAATTTTGTATAGATATATATTAAACAATAAATCAAATTGTGATACTGTCTTCTAGAGTAATTATCAATGATTTATCACTTATTTTCTTTTCATTGTCCTTTTCCTACATGCTTCTAGTCCATGACTTGTGTCACTCACTATTCAGTTGGCATGTTACTTCTCAAAGACATGATAATATATTTAAACCAGTAATATGTAAAGACATCTGGTGTCATCTAGTATTTAAAGATGCCAGCGGTACTTCATAGCAGCATACAAATAACTTAGATGATGGAAGATTGCTTCTTTTGTAATTTTATTTTTCAATATAAGTAGTTTGACATTGTTACACGTAAAATGGACATATTACATGTAAGGTCAAGAGTACCCGACACCTATTGAGCATATGGGTTTTAAAAAATGATACATATATTATCCAACAACCAAACACAAATGAGGTATTTTATATTCATAAATATTTAGAAATAAAGTTAAAAATCAATACTTTGTACATAAAACAAACTAGAATAGAAGAAGTAGGTTAGGTTGTGCTATTCTGCATAACAGACACAGAAGTGTGTACATGGGTCTTTTTATTTCATCTTTTTGGGACTAAAATAAAAAAGACATGAAAAATAATACTATGAAATTTGAAAATATTAACAGGGCTTTTACCTTCTATAGGTACAATGCAATAAAAGCAGAAAACACAATCCATAAAAATCAATTGGCTATAAAGAAATTTGTAAAATATACTTTGTATTCACATCATTTGTCACAAATACATAATTTAGAGACTTATATTTTCTAAACATTAATATAAAAATTCAAAGGATATAAGATAAAATGTCTGACCTAATGGTCAAGGTTTTTCTAAACATCTTGAGCTGCATTCGCATGATTTTATTGTCCTTAGTCTATTAATTGATACTTAACCATATAGAGCAAAGCTAGGGGTATTGTGGAATTTGTTCATATTTTTAACATAATTTTCAATTTGTCTTCCATTACACAAAAAGCTATATAATAGCTGCGTTTTATTATTATTATGTTAGAGTTAAATGTGTCATCAAAAGTTCTCCCAAGTGCCTTTGATTTTTTTGGTTTTTGTCTAAATTAACCTCAAACATTAAGTTTCAAGGGTCTCTCAAAGATAAAACATGATCCTTCACTGATGCCAACACTTGAGCAACCTGGAAGCGATGGGTGACAAGATAGAAGTCTGAGGACAGTAGAGATTTCAAGAAGGAGATTGTAAGGAACACTGAAGAGTTGCTTGGAAATAAAGTAAAACCAAGTCTGAAAAGTCCCTCCTAGTTGAGATTCCAGTTTGATCAAGCAATCCTTGTTTTCAGGCTCTGGCCTCTTCTAATGTGCGTTGTGTTCTTTTTGTTTCCCCTTTCAAAGGTGCTCTGATTTGGATAATGCTCCTTGAGTCAATATAGTCATTACTGACTCCAGTGAGAGCACTCAGATTCTGTAAAGGGACTGAAAGCCCAATTTGCACAGTTTATCAAGTGAGAGAGATGTAACAGAAATGAGATAAGTAGAAAATTAACACTGAAACTGTTTGTAAATGACAGAGAATGACTGGAACTTTCTCCCTGGAAAGTTATGCCTATTTGTTCTTTCATTCTTTATCTCACTAGATAAAAGATTTCTGGGTTTTTAAGCTTCTATAAAGCCAATTCCATTTCTTCTGGTTTGGGCCTTTTCAGCTGTGCCTGGTCCCCTACAAACATCTAACCTTCTTCACCCAGCTCACAATTACAAAAGCTGCATCCTTCCCTCCATTGGGAAAAGAACAGAAAAATAAATTTTGTCCTATACATATGTTATTGCTACCCTCAATAGATACTCAGTTTCACCTTTCAGTTTATATTTTTTTAATATAAATAAATAAAAATTAATTTCCTCAAATAAGAATTAACTCATATTTTTTAAAATAAATTTATTATTTATCAACTTTGATATTTCCTCATAGTCAGTTAAGAGTGCATGCTATTATTATCCTCTAAATATGAAAACCTAGCAATAGAAACTTCCTGGACCCCATGGGGTTGACCCTAGTGATGACTCCTAGTAATGGAGAATACAGAGTCTGAACCAGCTATCACTTGTAAGTGAATCATCAACTATGTAGCCTGAATGTGTCTACACAAGGTACTCTGCACACATGCTGTGATTTTTTATTTTTATTTTTTAACTCCTAACCATGGGAGTGGAGGTGTCTCTGGCTTTTGTTTTCCTCCTGGGACAGGTTTTTTTCTCCAACTGAATTGCCTTATCCAGCCTTGATATGAGTTTCTTATTGTATTTTGTTATGGTCAGTTTGGTTGATATTTCCAGGAGGTCTACTCTTTTGCAAAGGGAAACAGAAGAGAAGGGGGTCTTAGAGAGAAGAAGGAGGTGGTGGGAGGAATGGGAAGAGAGACTGTGCTTGGGATGGATTGTATGAGAGAAAAATAAATAAAAGAAAATAAAAGAAAAGAAATGGAGAAAGTATTTATAATAGCAATATACCATTTTATTTTATTTTTTATAATTTGATAAATTGAACCTTAGGGACAAACACACATTCAAACAAAAGCAAATAATACATGTACTGTACAGGGTGGCTGATACTTTCTGCACAGACCCAGTAAATTAAATTTTTTTTTTCCAAATTCACAAAAGAAAAAAAAAAAATCTCAACTCAGAATTCTACATAACAGCTAGGAAAAAATCTTACTCCATATAAAAGCATATTTAGCTGCTGCTGATTTAGCCGTATCCCAAATATGTTACTGAGCAACAAGTGAGTTAAATACAAGTCAAAATATTGATGAGCCAGCTAATAAAATGTCAAAAGAAACAAAATATCATATAATACTCCTTTTAGGATAGCATGAGAACAACTGTGCTATGATCTCAGGTCAAAGATTGAAGTGCTGTATTTTATGTCTTCCTAATGCTAGGGTAGTACTAATGATTTGGGAATGTGAAGAATAAACTCAGCTTACTCACTGTGACTGCATTTGTGCATATTGCAAATGTTCTTCCCTGCATTTCAGGTGATAGAATTTTTTTCCTCTAGTTTTCAAAAATACCCACATATCTCTTGAGTCTAAACTACTTATGAGATAGTATTTTTTTCTAATTCATTCTCAAAGCAGAAGCCTTAAATTATGACTGTTTGAAGGTAAGTAATTTGTGATTGCAACTCCTTTTTAGGACATTGTAGAGATGTTTGTTAATATAAATTCTCTATTTCCTAACATGTGTAAGAGAAAGTAATATGCCCCTTTCCATAAAATTCAGTATATTCATTTCAAGAATATGAACTGACAACATACATTTCTTGCATTTTGACTTATGGTCACCTGATAAATTTTTCTTTGCTGTGCATCTTGCATTAACATACTCTCAAAGAAATATAAATCTAAAATAAAGAGACAAGTAAATGTAAAACTATATATATATATATATATATATATATATATATATATATATATATATAAAATGAAATAATGTAAGCCTTTATGAAATAAGAAGGTTTTGTTATATGAAACAAGGTGGATAAAATGAAAATATTTTTCCAGGGAAATAAATTTTCCAGGAAAAAGTTATGGAATCTTATGGGACACAGAGCTTTGTGGCAATTGTCTGGAGCTAGGAATGGGAGAATGGAAAAGGTTTGTGAAGATGGACAAATGTCAAGACATAATTATTTTCAACAGGATGACATGCCAAACTTACTTCAAACAAGCAATGTAAATGAGATGTTTTGTCCTCTGATATTGAAAATGAAGAAACCAAAGCAAGGAATAGATTCAGGCAATATCCTCCTCTAAGTTCAAGGCTTTCTGACTTGGCTTTCAAAGTGAGGAGCATAATTCAAACAACCAACATTCCTCAAAATTAGTAAAAAAAGCCACTTTTAACCTTTAGCAAGAATATTGCTGTGTTATGTTACATGAATAAATATTTAATTTTATATTACATGTTAAAATTTTAATAATTTCCTAAATATTTTGGCTAAAAGATAAAATGGTTGAGCTATATGCTTATTTGTTCAAGCAATTAAAAGCATTGCATTTTCATGCATGTACTAATACCATTTGAGTACGTGAATAAGCATTACATGAAATAAAGCTTGCTATGCTGCTTAAAAGTCATGCTAAATTTTAAAATGCTTCGTATCCAAAATTTGTCTGCAGATGAGAGCTTTAAATTAATTCTACAAATATACCACACTTTTTAATAAAACAAAGTATTCATGGATAAGCATAATGTATTATGAATCATTTTCACCACATTTCCTGCTATATTTACATTTGTAGCAACTATTTTATGAACTCAAAGAAAGACATTCAAGAGAGAAGAGAACAGAAATAAATTCTCTCCAAATACAAAGGATGCATTATTGTGCCATTTAAATTCTTCATCTACATTCTATGCATTGGCACCAGCCCGTATTTTGTCTGCCAGAAGCAGTAAAGTTGGAAAGGCGTTGTCAGTTTTCCCATTTGAATTTGTTTGTATTTGCTTGTTCTGTGCTGAAATTTAGAAAATATGCTTTTGAGGAATTTGCTCATTAAATAGAGACTACTCTTGTAAATCAGAGTCAAAAAGCCTTCCTTATAAAGTACTTTGAGTCATAAATAACGTTATACTCTTAGGACATTTGCTTTGGGCTGATGTATTCATTTCTGTTTACAATGAAAACGTACAATGCTATTTTAATGTAAAGACAAGATTCCATTCCATTTCAAATGAGAGGTTAGAAAAATGTTTATTTTTAAAATACAGAGCAAATAAATTGTGAGCATAGATATGTCTTTTCTAACTTATCAGTTCAAATTCAATACTAACTTGAGTGACACATGTCTTTAATTATAATCTCTTCTAAACTCAGTAATGCAGTCCTTCTGAAAATATCTTGAATATTCCACATATCTTTTGAACATTACCAAGCTTATTAATTTATCTTTGCAATTTTTTTCTAACCAGATTTATTAATGGCATGTTGAAAGAAAACAAATACTTACATGAACAATGCAAAAAATGAAATAAAAAATTAAATGACCATAATTATCTCATTTGCAGTTATATATATGACTGGTATAACAAGAGACTAAGAAAAAATGTTCTCTTCTTTATGTCTCATATGATCAGTAAAAGGGTTAGAGATTAAAGAATTTTATGAAATGAGAGTTTATCAGCAATTTTGGAACCTAGTTGAATCCTCCATGTGTAGGAGAAACTTAGTAAAATATTTCTTCTCCTGATCCCATTACTTTCTGCCACATATTAGTCAAGATTTTTCCATCATAATTATTTAAATATGCTAATAATTAACTCACAATCAGCAAGAATGTATTGGTGTAATATTATAGAAATATATCAAACACTTACAAATATTATCATTTAAACAAAACTGAGACTGGAATTGAAGTATGTACATTGATCTCCTCTCTTTCAATATTCTTATCTTTTTTCTGTTGTATGAATGTGAATTTGTGCTGCCCAAATGCTATAATACAATTCTTTCAGCCAGTGGTGTGTGTGTGTGTGTGTGTGTGTGTGTGTGTGTGTGTGTGTGAGATAGAGAGTGAGAGAGAGAGATTCTAAAATGACCTCTGTTCTCACTTTTAATAGACAGTTCAGAAAATATCATGCTAAAGAAATGAGGAATAAGCTAAAAAAGTAGTTATCAAAAATTTCAAGGTATAAATTAACTGATTCACACAGTTCCAGAAAATAAACAGTATTACAAATGTTCCACATGTTGTCCTCAACTTTTATTTGTTATGTATTTGTTAGATTTCTTTCAACCTATATTTTCTATTTTCAACAAATGATTACTAAACATTCACACACACACACACACACACACACACACACAAACACACACACACATTACTCATGGTTCAGGAACATGGAAGAAAATACTGCAGCCATGCATTTGCTACATAAAAGAATTTTACTTGAGAAAGTTCAGGCAAATAAAGTTGATAGCTTCATTGTTCTTTTAAAGGCAGTTTAAACATACAGGCTTTATACACTGTAGGCTATTAATTTTAAGACTTAGGAGATCACAGATATATTCTTATCTCTTAAGTGAGAATCAGCATAAGTACTAGTCTCTTAAAAATTCAGAATTTTATTATTATTATTATTACACTGCATTGCTACAGAGCAGGTTACCAAATATATAGATTTATTTTCTTCCTTTGAAGAATCATCCCTAATATACAAACATACCTAAAGTGCTGACTTATTTACTGATAACTGCTGTTCAATTTCTTCATAGTTACTAAAGAGCCATATATATTTTTAGTGAAATGTGTGGTAAAGACTTTGGCTACAATTTCTCTCGTGGTTTTGATTCCCATTAACACACACACATGCACACACACACACACACATATATATTTTTTTTTTTTTTCTTTTGAGCTACAGAATGTAAGTGCCCTTATTTTGCCAAGCACATGTTCAAAGAAAACAGCCGATTCAATTCCTTGGTTGTCTAGATGCTCCATTGATGAAAGGCTTTGGGATACTGTCTGTTGCTTCTGTTTTCCACCTGAGACTCCCTTTAGTACAAGATTTGCAAAGAAGCTCAGCCATATACATTGTAGAAGGAAATAGATTGAAAGTACTTTTTGGTTATTATAACTTTCTATACCCCATAATTTCCCTGGCATTTCTACTACCTTCACTCTCCCTCTAATTATCTTTCCCATATTCATGACAAAATCTGGTTTTAACATAACCTTGCTGTTGTGGATTGCCCTGGCGCTGTCCATTTTGATGACAGTTCTGCTTCCCCAAGAGGGGCTGCCTAGGACAAGGAATGAAAGTACTCAGGTGACTTCATATGAACCTTCTCCCCATTTTAACTTGTAAACTAGAAGCTGTGCACCTAAATGGGGCAGATCCACCATGACACTACTATATTTCGTAGTTATAATATCCTTTACAACTCATGGTTTCTCCAGGCCTTGTGCTTCTGCTCCATTTTCCTCCCACCTCCTTCTCTTCAGTCTTCCTTTCTCTCTCCTCTCCTTGTCTACCCCATCCCCAAATTTTTCTTTCTTGCCCCAAAACTGTTTTTGTTCCATCCCACAGTCAAAAGTCTGACCCATAATTGTTCCTGTCTGAAAGAACCACAGGGATGGAAATGGAGCAGTGTCTGACAGGCTAAAAGAGGGATCCAACTCAAGGGGAGGTCCCAAGGCCTGACACTCTTACTGAGGCTATGGAGTGCTCACAAAAAGAGACCTAGCATGCCTCCCCTCTGAAAGACCCAACAAGCAGTTGAAAGTGTCAGAGGCAAATATTTGCACCTAATTAATGAACAGAAACTGCTGACCCCTGTGGTTGAATTAGGGAAAGGCTTAAAGAAGCTTAGGAGAAGGGTGATCCTGTAAGAAGACCACCAATCTCAATTAACTTGGAGATCCCTCATATGCTGGACCACCAGCCAGGCAGCATGCACCAGCTGATTAGAAGCCCCCAACACAAATACAGCAGAAGACTGCCAGGTCTGTGTTCAATCAGAGAAGATGCACCTAACCCTCAAGAAACTGGAGGTCCCAGGGTTTTTAGAGGTCAGGTGGAGTGGAGGACAGGGGATGAGGACATCCTCATGGAGACAGGGTGGGGAGCAGATATGGGATGAGGAACAGTGCTAGAAACAGTGGTAGGGTGGACAAGGGCAGGGGAGGATAAAATCTAGAGTTTAAAAAACAAATAATAAATAAATAAATAAATAAATAAATAAATAAATTGAAAAAAGAATTATTATTCAAAAAAGAATTTAATAAATAGATATCGAGAAAACAAATGACCCAATTTTTACAAAAAGCACGGTACAGATATGCAACAAAAAATTCTCAAAACAAAAATCTCAAATATCTGAGAAACTCTAAAGGAAATATTTAATATCCTTAGCCTTCAGGGAAATGCAAATCAAAATTCCTTTGAGAATTCATCTTACGCTTAACAAACTAGCTAAGAGCAATAAAGCAAAGGACAGTTCAGGCTGGCAAAGATATGGAATATTTCAGACAATTATCCATTGTTTTGGGAACTGCAAATCTTTAAATAAATAAGTAAATAAATAAATAAATGAAATGATCAAGCTTTGGAAACTGGGAAGTAGAAAGGGAGCAAGATCCTTAATGAGGAATTCTGAGAGGGAAAAATATCTATTTTCAAAAAATGCAAAAAAAAAAAAGAGAGAGAGAGAGAGAGAGAAAGAAAACAGTGAGAGTATTAAGATCAGGATTTGACTAAAAAATAAAGTTTAAAAAGTAAGCAAAAGAAAATTAAAATAAGTGTTCTAGCATCATTTCTTATTGTATCACATGACAATTACCAAGCGACATAAAAATTCCATTCTCAGATTAGCTTACATTTAATTGACTATATGTTGCCACAAAAAGTGGCATGAGTGTAATGAGTTCAAAAAGTCATGTTCTCAATTGACTATGCTGTGCATACATCCTCACTTGACATAAACAGCATTAGAATGAGAACCATTTCCTTCATTTTTTATTTCAGTAACTACTCTGGCTAATCCTATCATGTGTAGACAGACATCCAATCTATTCAAAATTGTCCAATAACTCCCGTTAAAATCACTGTAAGTGATGCTGTGCATCTCTTTTCCCTAGTCTGACAGTTTGGAAAGGAAGATAACGCATCTTAAACAACAGATCTGAAAATACATACTGCAGAGAGAGCATAATAGGATTGTGACACACTGTTCGTTTTACTTATCAGCTTTCTGCACGTGGGTGATTTAAAATCCTTCTTAAAAGAGTCAGGAGATTTATTTATAGTTTTTCATAGTAGAAATGAACACACTTTGAATTCTGGCAGGTTTAAATATGAAATATGTTAAATATATGTCTGCTATTTGATCCGAGATTTAAAAAATGGACACAAAGTAACAAAATATTTGAACTTAAGAATGTGACTATATTCAGGAGATAAGACCTGACATTGATAACAAAATGTTTATGTTAGTGGGGTAAGTCAGGAGTCCCCCATGCTTTTGCCATTTCTTTAGGTATGAGAAAACACACTGAGGTTTTATATGCTGACAGATGTTCATGGTGAAAATTATTTTCAGGGTGTATTTTTTAAAGATAATAAAAACCAAACATTTGTAGTATAATGTTATCATAAATATGTAGATTATAAGAAATTCAGAATATAATTTTTCACACTCGATTTAATGTACACACAGACTTTATAAGAAAAATATATATTGCATATATGTGAAAAGAATAGAACTGCAATAATACTCATGCAAATAATATTTGTATTTCAAAAGATTTAATTTCAGTACACCATTTTCCATAGGCTAGCATAGGTCACTTTAAAAATATTTCCCAACTGTGCACAAGTGAGAGTAAACTACTTGCCTCCCATTCATTGCAAGTAAATGAACCATTATCATTAATCCTTGCTTAATGGTTATTCAGATGTTAATAAATAATATACTGTTTCTGAATATATCATCAATTATTACATAAGTAAGGAAATCATTTGTAGCAGATACTTACTGCAGACTAAATGACTTTTCAAGATTTTCTTTATTTTAAATTGACAAATTTATACATGAATATAACATATTTGTTCACTGATTATCTATCCAACTTCTATTTATCTATCTATCATCTGTCATCCATTTATCATCTTTCACATCATCTATTTTCTATATCTGTATATCTATATCCATCTACCTACCTATTAATCATCTATCATCTATCTGTCTATTTGTCTATCATCTATCTACCTACATATCATCTATCTATCTATCTATCTATCTATCTATCTATCTATCATCTAATCTCTTTATCTAGCATCTATGTATCTGCTTGATTTTAACTCAAGGGGTAAAATTAGTGTTCCCTTTGTGAGCATGATTGTAAGATCATCTACAGGAGTGTGTGTAACATTTCAGGTGCTACATCCTCATGAAAACTTAATTAAATTTACTTTCCCAGAAGCCATTAATTAAAACTAATGTCTCAATTTGGGGTGGAAATTCATCATTTCTTTTTCATCCATACTGATATTTTGAACTTCTACTGTTCTTCATATAATCATATCTATATTTTCCTGGGTCCAAAAACCCTGTGTTTGTTGTTGTTGTTGTTTCAGAAGATCCATAAGCATTATTTTAATAATATTTATAATTTTGTTTGTTTAAACTAATCTAAGAAGTTTAAATTCTAATGTGTAGCTTAGTCACACATGTCTGTGTGGAGTCACACATCTGTAATCCTACTATATAGGGACTAAAATATAAAATCATTAACAAGAGGCTAACCAGGGCTATACAATAAGAATTTTTTTTTCAACAAAAACATATATCATAAAAAAGGTGTGGGGGAATGAAGACATGGCTCTTAGTAGATTGTTTGCTTTGCAAACATAATAATCTCAGTTTAGATCCATAACTCTCACAGAAAAAGCTGGTACCTGTAGTATGTACCTGCACTCCCAATGGATGGGCGATCCTAGGGGTTTGCTGCTCAGTTAGTTTAGATAGTGATAGATATATAGATAATCTATATAGTCACAGCAGGAAATAGGAATCGAGTAATAGCCCTTCACAACCTAAAGGACAGACATTTCCTTAACTGAGAAAAAAACATCAATGTCAACTTCCATCTTAATCCCATCTTCTCCAATAGAGAAAAAGAGACAAACTTCCAATGAGTTTTTAAGAACCAAGTACTTATTATGGAAAAAGGAATGAAAAATGTGAAAAAAGATAAAAGAAGTGGGGGACATTTATAAATCCATAGCATAGGAAACACATATTAATTACAAAATCATAAAGTAATCTATAAATAAAGACAGATCTATGTATATATGTATATGATAGAGATTGAATTAGAAAAAGAAAGGAATGTATAGAAATGTTACTAAATCATACTCAAAGGGAAATAACAAAACAGAAATTGAATTACAATATAAAAATAATTCACTTGCTCACTAACATTAAGATATAAATACCAAATTAATGAAACCATGATCATGTATAGTTATATAAATTAATATAAAGAAAAATACACTTAAATTAAATACTCATTTAATTGCAAGAGACAATATCAAGGATAAATTGTTAATTAAGTTAATGCTGAGTCCATACACTGTATAACCCTCAAGAAAAGATTTTCAGTATATTTGAATAATTAAAAACAGTCAAAAATTTTAAAAGTAACTGTTTTATTACTAAAATTTTATATGTATCCTGGATATAAGCATGTGTGTAGATGAAGGTTATGTAAGTAAAGTATGCCACGGTGTGATTGGGGACATCAGAAGAGAATTACTGTCAGTAGGAGTTAGCTCTCTCCTTCTACACTGTGGGTATGGACCACCACACTCAGGTCGGAAGGTTTGGCAGTAATTCACTTTAACTGCTAAATCATAATGCTTTTTCTTAGTCAATTATTTTTATTGTATTAACAATATTAGGGTTTTATGGGCTCAATTAAAAAGTTAGATATATACGTGATCTTTTAATTGATCAGCTCAGAACAATTAGCTTATTTATCATCGATAAACATTATTTTTGTTATGATGAATATCCAAGTCTTTTCCTCAAGCTGTTTGAAAAAATTAATTTTGTAGCTAAAATAATACAGTGTTTCAAAATAGCAGAACATGTTTTTTCAAACTATCTCCAAGTTCCAAATCCTACAATTTCTTTGGTCCTCTTAATAACTAGTCTGCCCTTTGCTGCAATTGTTTTACATTTTATATTTCTCAAGTGAAAATATTCATCTCTTTCACCTTGCATGTTTTTTTTAGTAATTTGATATTTATCCTTATTCAATTGTAATTGAAAATATTGTGTTTTTTCATTTTCATATATATATATATAAATATATATATATATATATATATATATATATATATATTTGTTTTGTTTGTTTACATTCTAAATGTTATCACCTTTTCTAGTCCAACATCCAAGAATTCTTCACCCCATTTCTCCTCCATTTGACTCAGAGAGGGTGCTCCTCCACCCAGCCATTTCCTCACTAAATCAACCACTCCGATGTCACACCAATCCCACATCCTCCTTCCCTGGGGCATAAAGTCTCTATAGAAGTAGGCACTATCTTCTTCCAATGAGGCCAGACAAGGCAGTCCTCTGCTACATATGGGCCTGTGGCCACTGACCAGCCCATGTATGTTCTTTGTTTGGAGGCTTGGTCTCAGGGAACTCCAAGGGGTTCGGAACAGTTGATACTGTCTTCCAATAGTTGGGTGTAAGTATCTTTATCGGTCCCATTCAGCTGCTGGTAGAGCTTCTCAGAGGGTAGCCATGCTATGCTTCTGTCTGCAAGCACATCTTGACTTCAGCAATAGGGTTGGGGCTTGATAGCTACCCATGGGCTAGATCCCAAGTTAGGCAGGTTATGTTGCCTTTCCTTCAATCTGCTCTATTTTTGTCTCTGCATTTTGTTAGACAGGAAGAAACCCGGGTCAAAAATTTGGAGGGTTAATTTTCTGATATTCTTAAAACAGAAATTATTTTCTTTGATTTGTTTTTTTTGCTCTTGTTTTTGTACTTAATTTTTTTTCATTCTCTATTTGATTAATTAAACATCTACATTGTAAATGATGCAGCAATAATCACTGACTGCCCCATATATATAAAAATATATTTTATATACATAAATGATATATTAAATGTATTATAATATTTAATTATAATATAATATTATACTATATAATATTATATGTTATATAATTATAATAATAATATTATATATATTATTATAAATATTATAAATTTATTATTATAAATTATTATAAATATTATAATTTTAATATTTAATTATAATATAATATTATACTATATAATTATATAACATATAATATTGTATAATATATAATTATAGAGATATTATATTGATATAAATACACATTATACATAAATCTTAGAAATGAATTGTGTTATATCAATATATATTACTGAATATATTAAAATTATAAATATATAAATATAAGTATATATAATATATTTTGTTTCCATGCTGTGTATACTATTCAGTGGCATTGCTTTAATGTATAATAGTTCTATAATCATTTTTTGAGTAAATGCAATTAAAGTATTTTCATTGTAAATATATTTATTTCCCAATAATATTATGTAAAAGTTCTAACTCTAGCATATATGACAGTCATCTGAATATCTGAGACACTTAATTTATTTCTATACCCATCTAGTAAAGTTAGTTTTCAGTCAAAATTCAGTACATAATGATCTTTCAATGAGTTCAAATTCTTGATGACAGACCAATGAATCAGTGAATTATTATAAATTTAAATTAATTGTACTTCATTGTGAAGTTCAATAATGGTATTTTGTTTCCAATATTTTTTTTTAATTGCCGGTATGTGTGTGTTTTAAAATTTGTAACTATCTATGTCCTCTACTACAATTCACTTTTCTGTCTCTTCAAGACACATTTTTAACATTACATACCGTTAACTTTAAATGGGTCTGATTAACTAAATGTTAAGTTATTGAAGATAAGTTTGGGCCACTTCATTAAAAATTACCAAATATTATTTTTTCAAGTGGCTTTTATTTTTATATATTTTCTTTTGGTTTTATTTGGTTTATTATATTTTATAATTCATATTAAATTTTATGTAACACTTTAAAATATTTTGAGTGTTTTATACATGCACATGATGTGTTTTGATCAAGTCTGTTTCTGATATCCTATAGTCCAGTTCCTCCCTGTCAACCTGTTCATTCTTAAGTTCATGTGTATTTTCTGAATCTTTAAGTCTACTATTTGTCAGTGTGTGTATGTGTGTGTGTGTGTATGTGTATGTGTGTGTGTGTCTGTGTCTGTGTCTGTGTCTGTCTGTCTTCTGGATCACCATGACCTCTCTGGGTTCCCAATTTTAATGAAAATTTAGTCCTTCTATTGAAGTTACCATCTTTTTTTAAAGAAATTTACACATTTTGGTTATTGCACTCATTTTCATTCTAAAATAGTTGTGCAATTATCACTTGTTTTTTGAATTTGGAAAGGTTTTCATTTAAAAAAAATTGATAAAACATAAATCAGTATAAAATATGTAAAATATTTTAAAGCTTATGAAACCTGTGTAATAAAGAATTTCTGTTCTTAGTATACAACCTTTAAAATTCCACACAAATAGAGATATCCAAATAAAGGGAAATATAGTGAAATAAATGGAAACGTTAAAATGAATCAAGGGACAACAAGATTGCTTAATGGGTGAAGGTACCTGCTGTTAAGCCCAACTACCCAAATTTCATTCTTACAGCCCAAAGGGTTGGACAACTTATCTATAAATAATGCTTTGACCTCTAGACACATAATTATACAAAAATAGTAAGAGAAACAGAAACACAGAGAGAGAGACAGAGACAGAGACAGAGACACAGAGAGAGACATAGAGAGAGAGAGAAACAAAGACAGACAGAGAGAGAGGATAAATGTAACACTAAAACTCTCTAAAGTAACCTAATAGGTACTAAGGTGTAAAGACAGTGGAGAAGAATATATACTGCTGTTGTAATATAATTCTCTTACAGAGGACTCAGGTTGGGTTCCAAGTACTCACATGGTGGACATACAACTATATATAAATCTAGTTCTAAGAATAGAATTCAGAAATAAAACCATACACTTATGGACACTTGATATTTGAAAAAGAAAACAAAATACCCGAAGGAAAAAGAGAAAAAGCATCAATAAATGTTGCTGATCTAACTGGCAGTTGGTATATAGAAAAATGAAAATAGATCAATGTTTTGCTCTATGCACAATGCTCAAGTCAAAGTGGATCACAGACCTTAACATAAAAGCAGATATATTAAATCTAATATAAGAGAAAGTGGGAAAGATTCTAAACCTCACTGACATGGGGGAAGTTTCTTAAACAGAACTCTAGTGGGAATAGTTTAACTTAGTCTCATCAGCTGCATTAGAATCTAACCCAAGTGTCACGCTGTCTATGAAAACTTGTGGAGCCAGGAATTGACTTCTCTCCAGCTGTGAAAGTCTTAGAATAAATTTCTTCAAGTATTTGTTAGCACAGGAGCTTTGAAAAATGATCTTAGCTCGATACTCTAACTCCCTCAACTGCTTCACCTTGATTTCACCTTGCATTTCTGTTATGGAAGAAGCCAACATCCTTGAACTTTAGACTCCAACCTCTTCTGCTTAGTATTTATTGTAAAGCTTTCATGTAACTCTCAACAAACAAATAGAGCCAGGCCTCTGGTTGGTATCGGAGTTTTAGCTTAAAGAAATATTGGAGACTTTTTGATCTTCTATCCACATCACTAAAATATTGTTCATATCACAAAGTAAAAGATTTTCTTCCTGATTTTTTTAATATGGACACTGGAGTGGTACTTCATTTTCCTTCACAAACTTTTCCTTGGCATGTGTTTTGACAAAACATGAATAGCTATTAGTTTTACTCATATTTGACATTTCCCTCAGTATTTGTGTTACTGCCCCTGGTTTTATGTGGCAATCACATATTTTTTCTTTCCTTTCATCTTAGGTCATTACAAAGTTACACATGGACTTAATTTTAAATTTTTTTGGTGTTTTAAAGAACACAATGACTTGAAAAGAACATGAGAATGGGAGCTGCTGACCATCAAAATGTTAGAACTCATACACTTACCAGTTGACTATGCTATATCTTTGGATATAGTTTAATAGCCCAATGAGTTATTTTAAGTTACATCAGCTATCTTTGACCACAGGACACTATAATAGTTAGAATAAAAATGGGAAGATCTGAAATGTTGTGAAGGTTATGAAAATCTTAGAAACAATAATAAAGGAATGGCAAATATCTCCTGTAGGAAAATAAATATAATAGACACACTGAGCTTAGGTTTGCCTTCAGCAGAGTTCTCATAAAGCTACAGTAGGAAAAAGTGAAGCAGACTAAAATGGTAACTCTGGAATGAAAACCAAACAAAAATACTATAAAATGAAAAAGTCATCATAAAATCTGGGGAATTAATTATATACATAAGTAATTAAGTTAAGGATAATAACGTAAGAACTAGAGTAAGGACAAAAGTTTTGAACCCAGATATATTTTATAATTGACAGGGGCAAATAAGTATGCTGTAATTTTAAAAACTGATGAACATTTAATGAGTTTATATTTTTATCATTTTAATTTTTTTCTAAATACGTATTTAAATTTTTTTCACAAAATACAATTTATTTTTGCATTGCAAAACTATTTATCCAGATACCAAAATGAATCACAGCTCACATATTTGGGTTTCTTCATCAATATCCAAATTTACTTAATATTGCTTTAATGTATACTAAATATTTTTTAAATTGTGTACTGTAACATACCATCTATATGATACATATGAACATTATTGAGAAAAATAGAATGTATTAAACTATGTGGGGGAAATAGGACATATGAATTAAAGTTATGGTTGTCCCAATTTCTGTTTCTACTCAAAATAATTTATAGATGGTTATGGCTTTCATTTCTCTGTCCTTAATCTGTCTGTTAAACAAACCTGGATCTCAGTTGGTCAGTATTCAATTACTAACAATTACGTAAGCCTTCATTCTTAAGATATATGACTGGATGTTCATCACACTTTATGGATTTTCGAGTGTGTTTCATTAGTTTTTATAACCAGATATGACATAATGGAATGCACCATAACCTAAATAATTGTCTTGCATCCCCAATTGTCTCCTACTTCCATTTTTAGCCATCATATGAGTACCTCTTTTTAGGAGATTGTTCATGCCAGAAACAGCTCATTTTCACGTACTTCTCTCAGAGGTAGAAACCAGAATATCAGCTTGCTAACTAAAGTGATGTCTGGGGAAAATTTTGCCTCACGAATTGAAATACTTCTTTGACTTCAGCTGAGCCTGAACTGCCAAATGAAAGGAAAGTGAGTATATTCAAATAATAATTAGGATGGCATGTACAAAACCAGTTAATTACACATTTCTCTTTTATTTAGTTATCAGAGAAAATTTCTCTGTATGACATTAGAAGAAAGTTTCAAAGCCTACACTCCCATTTAAGGACTTTCTTCTAGTAGACAAACACTTGAGTTTATAAATATTTTCTAAAGCATCTCCCACGTTGCTAATGTCTTTCCATTAAAGCAGGTACAATTCTCCTTACTCTCAAAATAATAAGTTTCATGGTGAGCTCACAAGATGCCTGTGTGTAAAATGCTTGCTGTGTATACATGAAGCCTGAATTTAGATCCCAACTAGTTATGTATTATACAAAGTCAGGTTTGGCAGTGTGTTTATGCCATCTCAGGACTCTAAAAGCAGAGTCAGAAGGGTTCCTTGGACAGCCAGGGTGACTAGGCAGTGACATCCATGTTTCATTATAATACTCTATTTAACAAATCAAACAATAAAACAAAAAAAATAGAAAGTAGACAGTGGAAGACACTTGAATTTGAACAATGTTCTTTCCATAGGGATAGAGGCCATGTGTACCAACAATGTATGCTTAAAGATACATACCAAAAGACAGTAAGATTCATGGGTAGAAGTATCACTGGATGTCACTGGATGTATTTTCATGACAATGCCATTAATTTATTTATATTTATTATTCAAGGACTTCTTGAAAACCAGTTACCACTCAAATAACAGCTGAGAGCATTTAATAAATCGATCACTTCCAATCCTCTGAGGACCTATTGAGGGTGTATCCTTGGGTAAAATAAGAAGTGTTTTTAGTTTATTATTGTTTTGATAGAGTATTCTGAAAACACTTTTATCAACCAAGTTAAAAATGAAAAATGAAATGTTGACTTTAGTAAACAAGCCTAAGAATAGTTAGCTGTACTATTGATCAAGCACCAGGATCATTATGGAAAAACCTGAACCTAAGGTTAGGCAGCACCATTTTCTATTGGTATTTGTTGTTTGTTTGTTTTCTTTGCTGTTTTTATTAGTACTTTACACTTTGAGATCCTGTTTAAATTTTCTCGTTTTTACTGCCTAACACTTTCTTTCCCTTCTCTTGTTTCATCCACTTCCTTCTAAATTACTGATATTGCATTCAATACTTATAAAATTTTACATTTCATCACCTTATCCTTTAAAATTTGCCAGGTTGACATGGTATGTCAGTAATAAAGTATGTGCCACCAAGCTTTTCCTTCTATCATGTAGAATGCATAGATTATAATTAGGTTATTAGACTTTGTAGCGAGTGTCTTTATCTTATGAGTTATCTTACTATCACAAATTTACATTTTGTATTAATTTTCTTTTCATGAAATACATTTTAATAATACCATTTCCTTTTTTCCATTTCTTCCCAGAACTGTCTCATTCTCTATTCACCAACATTGTTGTTTGTCCCTATCTCTATCTCTCTCAAAACAAAAATTAAAACAAAATAATCAAAATGAATAAATGCCCAATATTATAAAAAATACCATAATAAATCAATTCCCTCAACACACACATGTACAGATAAATCATCTACTCTTTGTGTTGGCCAACTATTTCTGAGCATGTGCCCTTCTTTATGGTGCAGTTGATACATCCAGTGGCACTTCATTTAGAAAACTGAGTTTTCCTTTGGCAGTAGATATCAATTGCACATGGCTTTTTGTTATGGTAGAAATTTATATTTACATCCCATTCTCTGATAATTTCACTTTTGTTTGCCTGATGTAATTATTGTCTAGGAGGCTTTAGTGCTGAATTCTCTCACTGGTTCTAGTTATTTCTGAACACTTTCTGTCTGGTTCAACTTGCTCTTTTGACTCACATTCCTCTCCAAGTTGACGGACTGAAAGTGGCTTTTCTCAGCTTATCACTGACTTGCTCTGTTTGGAAAAACTGCCTCTTAATTCCACCAACTGAACTGCACTTACTGCATGAATACAACTGTAATGAACTGAACTGAACTGAACTGTACTGAATTTAACAGGATTGAACTGAACAGAACTGGAAAATCTCAACTGAACTCAACTATTACATATAATTAGTCTACCTTGGAAAATTAGATGCTTCAATTGCAGCAAAACTGATGAAACTGTAAGACCATGTGCAAAATGAAATTAGTTGGGCATAAAAAGACAGCTGGGCCATGATCCCAGATTCATGTGAAATGTAAAAAAGAAACTGAATTCCTGTCACATAACTAAAAGTGGTGCTCACTAGACAGTTGATGACAAGCATGAGAGGGCATAAATTTGAATTTGACTGTTGAGGAATATTTGAGAGAGTTTACAAGGACCAAAAAAGAAAGGAGGAATGTCATAATTAATAATCTCAAAAATTAAAAATAGATGTTCATTAAATGGCATACTTTCTCTCTTATTGTAGAAGATTTGGTTTTTAATATCATATTGCATACATGGATTTGAAGGAGTAGATTAAAAATGTCCTACGATGCAAATATAACTAAATGGGATGATGGATACGTTTCTTGAAAATTGTATTACTTCACAATGCATGCATTTATAAACCAAAGAGTAAAGATTATTCCAACAGGAAAAAGCTTAACATGTCCACTATTAGCCAAGGAGCAACTGAAAGTTGACAGCAGCTGAAGGAAGAATATAACAGTGTATCTACTACAAGGTATTCTATTCTTCAAGAGATGACTCTAAACCTGTACACATACAGGCAACACTAACTACTATGCAAAATTTGGTAGACATTGGGCACATTAAGGAAGAAATGAAGAAAAATGGGGGTACAAATGATTGTAATATAGTGTATAGAGATATGAAATGAATAATTTTTAAAAGTAAGAGTAAGGAATAAAAGATTGATAATATTCACACACATAAAAAGTAAATAATATATAAATTAAAATATACATTAATGATAATCATGGAGAAGATGGTTGAAAAAGAAGCCACACACAGGAATATAAAACACATGAAAAAATAAAAGGACACCATTAAAATTTATCAATATCAAAAGTATGGTGTATGTGAAATTTTCAGCAACTTTTGAAAACAAAATAATAAGAAGCATGAGTAAAAGAAAGGGACAGATAACTTACTGCCATAAACATGAAATATACAAAGTAAAATACTTATTAAGGCTTAGGAAGTGGTCTTGAAAATGATTTATCTTATAAGGTAAGTATGACTAGTAAAATATAGGAAATTTTCATATATGTATATTTAGATTATTTTTGTCAGTTTTTTAGGACAAATAATGCCTTTGATTGGATACTAAGATAAGGCAAGTACATTTTTTAAAGTTTTGATGTATTTTTAAATAGTGTGGCAATTTCTAATATTTAAGTAGTTAAATATTTTAGACACATATTTTATTGCATTATTATATTAAAATAATTTTAACTGTGAGTTTATAATATGTCTACATATTTCTGCTATGAATTGGGTATTTGCCAATATTTTATAGATCTTTTGAATGTTGATATTTGTCACTGGATGATTTCTTGACCTTAAGCTCTAATATCTGTGGAATGTTTTCTCAAGCAGACACTCAAATAAAGATATTTTGTTTAATAATATGTGTTAATTTTGTCCCTACCCCTTCAAGCATTAAAAAACTGTGCTCTTTTAAAAGGATATTGTATTTCTTGGCGCATCTTTTGGGTATATGACCAGGAGTGGGAAAGGATATTTCTTGGAGTAGAAATATAACCAACTTTCAGAAAAAAAAAAAAAAGGCCAAATAAATTTACAAAGTGGTGAGAGCAGTTCGCACTCCCACTTGAGACCCATCTCTTTAAAATGAGCCAATCGCTGACACTATTAGTGATACTCTGGTATGTGTGCAGATAGGTACCTAGCATAACTGTCTCTTGAGAGGCTTCATATAGCAGCTGATGGAAAGAGGAACAGTGACTCACAGCCAAACATCAGGTGGTGCTCAGGAGTCTTGTGGGACAATGAAGGATGTCACTGAATCCCCTTCCCTTAAGTGGACTGCCTGGTTGAGCCTCAGTAGGCAGGATGGTACCTGAGGGGAGCTTCCCATTTTCCTCAGAGAATGAAAGGTAATGGTAGGGAGAGGAGTGATGGGCCCACAATCAGGATTTAAAGGAATAACTAAAGAAAAAATGTAAAACTATTGGATTTGTGTAAGATAAAATTAATAATATAATAATTACAGCCATGATGGTATAAAATTAAAACATGGGATTAAAAGTGGAGAGTAAAGCATAAACTTCCTTTGACGTTCTGATGCTAAATTCACACACGTAAGAGCAAAACAAAATTTTAGATGGTTAAATTTGTGAAAGTGAACTTGACCAAGATTTATCTCTGTTTAATATTTTTAAATAAATGTTTAAACTTATAATGAACTTCTTTTCAAAGGTATATTCATAAAGTTAATTTTTATGGCTAAAGATGCTTAGCATCATCTAGAATGATTTATTAAAAATGCAGATCTGAAATGTCCCCAAACTACTTGATAAGCTCACGTATTTTGCATTTTTACAAGCTCTCATATAATATTTGTATTCAGGTAAGTTTGAATACCACTGATAAGAATATTCTCTGACATAGTCAGAAACATAATTATGTAAGAAACTGTGAGAATAAAGTGAACAATATCTTATTTCTCTGAGATATGCTGTCAGCATGAGCACTGATATTCACAGATAGGGGTAGTTAAAAATAAAAGTATCATAAATAAAGCATATATATATATATATATATATGATATGCTTGTAGATCTCCATTATCATGAAGCATATGCCAGATGGTAAATGTTCCAGCTACAAAAGTTGGAGAACTGAATGATTCCCAAGCTAAGATACCTGAAAAATAATTTGTGTCACTCAAGGCACGAAATCATACTGATAATTTGTGCTCAGTCTTCATGAAAATGATTGGAATCAAACTGAGAAACTTGAGCATATGGCATTATACAACAGACAATACCTCATCTTTTCTAATAAGTTTTCTTACAAATATGTTGTTCCAGAAAGCCAAAATAAAAGTAGTGAATCATGGCTTTTCCAACTGTTATAACTTTTAAATAAAAGTTTTGGGTTAGTGTTCGAATCTTTATAATAGAAGCACATACACACACACACACACACACACACACACACACACACAAACACACACCCAAACACACTCATACAGAGAGAGAAAGAGAGAGGGGGAAGGGGGAGGGGAAAGGGGAGGGGAGAGATATACCAGGTATTATAATTGTATAATTGGTGTTACGATTTAGGAAATATTTTATGCACAAAATATTCTTTTCCATGAATCATTATGGTATAATGATATAGAAAGCTCACTATGCTTTCATGTAAACAAAATATTGTGCTTTAATTATTGTCCTTTTAAAAAAATGACTGATCATCACTTTTAAAAATACAAATTCAAGAATCAGAGCATATGCTGTTTTTTTTTCTTTATTGTTTCTATTATTCTTTTATCTACTTTTACAGTCCAGACTTTATTCCCCTACCTGTCTACACCTCCTCCCCTTTCTCCAAGAGGATGTCCCCACCCCACCCCCATCCCGTTATACCTCCCCCTTCCTAGGGCTCCAAGTCTCTGGAGGGGCATCTTGTCTGACTGAGTCTAGACCCGGCAGTCCTCAGTTGTATGTGTTAGGGGCATATGAGTTGGTGTATGCTGTCTAGTTGGTGGCTCAGTGTCTGAGAGATTCCAGGGATCCAGGTCAGTTGAGACTGCTGGTCTTCTTATACGGCTGGCCTCCTTCTCAGCTTCTTCCAGCTTTTTCCTAATTCAACCACAGAGGTCAGCAGCTTATGTCCATTGGTTGAGGGTAAATATTTCCATCTGACTCTCTCAGTTGCTTGTTGTGACTTTCAGAGGACAGTCATGCTAGGCCCCTATTTGTAAGCACACCATAGTATCAGTAATAGTATCAAGTCTTGGGGCCTCCCTCAAAGCTGGATCCCAATTTGGGCTGTCACTGGACCTCCTTTTCCTCAGGCTCTTCTCCACTTTTGTGCCTGATGTTTTTTCAGACAGGAACAGTTCTGCTATATAATTTTTTTTAAAAAATTGTCTATTGATTTTTTAAACTTGATAGATTTCTTACATAGCATCTATTTAATTATGTGTTTCTTTATGAGTTTATTTTCTTTTTTGAGAAAATCTTCCTTGAATGAAATATACATTAAGTCTAAAGTATAATTCTGTTGAACAATCATTTTTGACTGATATAGCTGCTGCAATATTGTTTTATTAGCTTGGGTCAAGGAGGTTAATTGTGGTATCGTCCTTAAATGTTTTCAAAAGGAATTCCAAAAAATTCATTACATGTAGGAATTATCAGTTAATACTTGCTAGAGAGTGGAGAAATGTTGTCAATAGTAGGGCTCTGTTAAATTTCTGATTCAAATTATGAAAAAAAATGCATTTTACTCTTTAAGTTTCTTGTTAAATTATAATCAATATAGAAAGGTCATAAGCAATTTAAAGGTTGAACAATATGTTAAAACTTGAGAAGAAAAGCTAGTGTAAAATTGTAAAGATGGGGTTAAAAAAAAAACAATGAGGAAAACTTATCTACAAATATTAGACCTTTCTCTGCCACCTAATATTGATGGAGAGGAAAAATGGGAAAAAATACCCAACTTTTCCAGACAATTCTTGTTGGTGGTAGAAATATTTACACACTATATATCAAAATGACAGAAAGAAAGAGAACTTCTATTCCCAGAAGGAATCCTTACTCTTCACCTTAAACATCTCTGAAATGGTTTTATTGATCAGTCTCGACTTTGGGCGCTACACCATGGAAGGGTTTTAGTTTCTCAAAATCTCTGCTCAATATGACTATGTAGCATTTCTTCTACTCTTCTCAATGACAGATCTAGGGAATTTCATGAGCTCCTGGCCATGTATCCTCTGTAATGTTTCAGTTCAGTTAATATATTTCAAAATATATGTTTAATGATGTTTCAAATTTATTAATAAAATTCATTGTCCCAAGTAAACAAATATTAGCTTATTCTGAATTTTTCAGAACATACTGTTTATATAAAAGTTTGAAATTATTTTAATTTTCTCATATCTTCACATTATTATCAAATTCAATTGTTTACTATATTATTACTATTACTAAAGTCAATTAATCCAACTACTATGTGATAGCTGATTACTACAATTATTTGCTTACTCTTTAAAAACTGAACTTTTAGATAGTTTAGGTATTAATATATAAATACTAAATCTGTAAAAATTCTATAAATTTATTAATTCAAGATAAAATTAGAATGGAAATTTTTATGATGTACATTTGTTTATTTAGGTACATGATACAAATTTAATCTTCATAAAGATTGTATTTTTCTTCTTGGTTTGAGTTTTGTATTCTGTATGAGGAGTAGCCTTTCACTGGACCCTAAATTACCGAATATTCTAATTGTCTAAGCAGTTAGTCTCAGGACTATGTCTTAAGCTTGTCTTTTGCCATCCGGATGTCTCTGGTGTTAACTGATCTGGATTGGAGCAATCTTCCCGGAAACAGGTGAATCTACGTGTCTAGAGTTAGAGCAGTCCTCCCAGGATGCATGCCATGCAGTTTCTCTAGTTAGAGCAAGCCTTCTGTGCCCCCAGTTAAAGCTGACCCTAGGAGACCGGCCTAATTATGGGGTGGTGGGGTAATCATGCTGATCTGCTGACAGAGCAGGTGGAACTAGGGACCAGAAGACAGATGAGGCTCACAGGGCTGGACATAGCCCATGTTTTCTCTCTGTGGGTCCCAGCTAGTGTGAAGTTGGGGTACAGATTTCACCTGAGTCCCTGGTTAGAGCAATTGTTTCCTGACACAGGCAGGGTGGTGGTTGGGGTTGCAGGTGCTCCAATCTTCCATGACTGCAGATAGAGGTTCAGAGAGGAAGGAAACATAAATGTATGTTTTATTTGCCTGATGTAATTGTCATCTTGAAGTCATACTGCTGAATTATTCACCCATTCTCACATTCCAAACTCTGGCTGGCTGGTTCAACTCAGCAATTTTGGGCCAAACATCTCTCCAAGCTGACTGACACAAACTGGCTTCTCTCAGCTTCTTATCTCTGTAGTCTTTCTTTGTAAAACTGTCCCAGTAAAACTGCCTATACACACCTACCACACATGACATACTTTTCTTCTCTCTCACTGCTCTCAAGTAGCCTTTCTTCCCTGTGTTAGTCTTTTGAGAATTGGGCATATCTTATCTCTGACTCATTCTGTGAAGTCTTTCTTTGATTCAATGTTTTGTCTGTCCTATAAACAAAATGTTTTGTACTTTCAAACATGGATACTTCCTTCTACAAACTAACCTCACTTTGTTAGGAAATAACGATGTATTTTAAGTGTGTTTTTGTATCTAGCCAGATTGTGCTTTAATCTGGAAAGTGTATGCATTCCAGAAAGAACACTAAGTCTGGAAGATCTTTGAATCTGATCCCCTCTCTGAGAAGCTATACTGTTGAATTATTATTCCTCTACCAGAGGCCAGCTTTTTGCTGAAATCCAGTGGAGGAAAAGTTGGTCTCAGGGAGAGGGGAGGTATGTGTGTGTGTGGGGGGGGGGGGGGGCGCTGAATGAGAGAAATGAGGGAGTGGAAATGACAGGGGAAATGTAGTTTATAAGTGAAGAAAAATTAAATTAGAAAAGAAATATTGTTTATTCAAATGAATATGAAGGGGCTAGGCACACTTTCCCAAAATTTCCTGATATATTAAAATGCATTACTTAATAGTGTTATAGTTTAAAGAAGTAAGTTAAAAAATTATTTCTCTAAAAGTAAACAAATAAGACATAATAAATGAACTAATTTGATTTTCAAATTTAATGAGGATAATCATAGGATGAAACTGAATTGCATTTTGTAGGATTATGAATATATTCAATTGTACAATGTTATAGATGTGATTATTGTTATTATAAATTACATCAGTTTCTTACAGCATATGATGCTATTTGAAGAAATTTTTAAAAACTTAACTTATGAATAACAACTAAATTCTGCTTTTTATATACATTTGAGCATTATATTGGAGAAATGAAAGTGATAATAATGTCATGTTCTTGATAAAATACAGTATTCTAATATGTGTAAGCATTTACCTATGTAGCTTTTCTAACTTTCACAATTTTCATTTAGTTTCAAAAGTATTTTTCATAGTCTTGTTTTTTATTCAATATTTCTATTTTATTTTATCCATTTATTCCTTCATAGTTAATTTTATATATATGTATGTTGCATATAAATGTGTGTGGGACTGTTAAAATGTGTTCATGGACGGTAGAGACTAGAAGTTTAGGTCAGGTATCTTCCTTCATCTCTCATAGCCTTAGTGTGGAGGAAGCTTGACTCACTAAGCCTGGAATTAATTGTTTGTCTGGGCTGGCTGTCAAGAAATCCTCTGTATGCCTCCTGTGTATTTCTACCTCCTTATGGAAGTTAAACTTACATTGCCTTAGGGTTTTTTGTTTTGTTTTGTTTTTTTTCCTGTCTGCTGGTGGTTTGAAATCAGGTCCACATTCTTGTCCAGTGTAGAAGTTAGGCCTGGTTCTTCCTCCCAGCACCATACTTCGAGAAACAAGACTCAGACTCAAAATATATTTACAAATACCTTGGCCATATAGCTACGCTCTTCTTTGACTATATTGTAACTTGAATTAACCCATTTATCTTAACCTTCATTCTGTCACATGGCTAGTTACTTGTGCTCAAGTATCATACATGCATCTCATGTCACTCCTTCTTGGGAGAATCTCTCATGACCGGTTCTCTCTCAAAATTCCTTCTGCCTTTCAGATGTTCCATCTATTTCCTGCACAAGCCATAGGCCCTCATATTTATTATTGATTGGTGCCACATCCACACAGACATAAGATATTCTCTCTAATGTCCAGTAAACACATTACCACTGATCCATCTTCACAACTCCTCCATTCTTCCTTTTGAGTAAGACATTTCTTACTATTTATTTTACAATTATTTATAACTTACAAATTTTTACAGAGACACAGTACTTGATAATTTTCATTAGGATCACACTCCACACAATTTATATACTGTAGAAGAATTTCCACCATTTATTTATGTTTATGATATTTTATATTTAGATTCTTTTTAATCCAAAAAAATTTGATGATATTATTGTTATGTGTTCTAGAAATTGGTATTAGCTGAATATATTTACTCTTATCAATAGACATTTCTATTTTATCTTTTATCTATTTTATCTGAGGACTCAGGAGATTTAACTGAAGAAAGATAACAGAAAGAAAGACAGGGGTTATGAGGTTTATAAATGTGGGTGAATTGAATAGTAAGTACCTGCTTATGTTTCAACTGCAATTAACAGTGAAAGATTATTTTAATGGTAGCAAAAATTTATCTTTTTGGATACTCTAGAGTGAACTTATCCTTTCTCCAGTGAAAACTGTGGAATTGGCTAAAATCTCTAATAACTATTGCATTGTGAAATAAAGAATTTCCCTTTGTCATTGTAAGAATATTGCTTAATATCTTAAATTCAAATCTACAAAATTTGCTAAGAAATTCCTCAAAAATCTGCAATGTTTGAGGTTTTCTTTCCTCTTTGTTTTATTTTCTTCATTCTTCAAACTTTTATGTCCATAAATAGCACACAAATACACACACACGAATATATATATAAATGATATATATATATAAATGATATATATATTTGTGTATATTTATGTATGTGTGTGTGTATGTTTGTGAATTGAAATATATATATATATATATATATATATATATATATATATATATATATATATAGTTGGACAACTGTTTGTCAGGGAATAAGATGTAAGCAGCAAGTTACTCTGCAAACCCTAGTAAAACATTTTTCTCAGTAACCATTGACTAGAGTAGCATTTACATGCCCAGACATCTCTGTAACTGTACTATGACAAAAGAAATGACAATTGTACCAATACTGAAAGAGTTTTGAGGAAAGAAACTAACAGGTAAAAATCCTGCTTTTGATTTTCTCGATATTATCCACTGTATCTACTTACTCAATGTTATGTAGAAAGTGTTTCAAATTTTCTCTCCCCACATGTTTCCCCAAGATTTTTGAGATATATCTTAGAAATTTATTGCTTAAGAAGATTACTGTATGGCTTTCTCCAAAATAGATTTCTGATGTAAATTAAAAAAAAAAAAAATTGCCTTCCTCCTATTATTCTCCTAGTATTTTGTGGTCTTTCCATACAAAGTTGCTTATAAATTTTCATTTGTGTGAGCAAACTGGCAATTCTTTTTTGGAAAGCTATTCTAATTTTAATCGGTATTTGAAAGTACCTGTCTAGTTTCTGGTTTCCATTGTTGTGAAGAGACACCATGACCAGGGCAACTCTTATAAAGGACATTTAATTAGGATTGGCTTAGAGGTTCGGTTCATTATCGTGAAAGTGGAAAGCATGGCAGCATTCAGGAAGACATGGTGCTAGAGAAGAGTCTGAGAGTTCCACAGGAAACCAAAGGAAATCAGGAGAAGATTGTCTTCCAGGAAGTCAGAAAAGGGTCTCAAAGCCCACTCACATAGGGCCACACTTTCTCCAATAAGGTCACATATCCTAATTGTGCCACTATCTGGGTTAAGCATATTCAAACCACCACTATACCTGAATGCAAAATAATCTGAATATGTTTCAAACACAATTTACTACTACTCTATAAAATAAAATACAATTAAGGTATCATTAGTTATTGCTTTGTATATGTGTGTTTGTGTATGTATGTTTGTGTTTTTATGGGTGTGTATACTCATTCATACACACATTTGGTAAAATTTGTGTGTTGTCGCTGGTTGGAAATAATATATATATACCAGGATAGGCTTTGAATATGAAATAATTTTCCAAAACTTCATGATGTTAAAGTATATTTTCTGGTATAAAAACATGGTTCTTCACTAGAAAAGATAGAAATATAATTTAATCTCGTTTTCAAATTACAAATGTAGACTTCTGTCCTTATTTAAAGCTCTTCATCAACTAAAGAATAGTTTGATTTCATATATATTTGCTTAATGACTACATATTTGTAATTTTATATTAATGGAAATATTTTTAAGAGGTTCATTAGATGGTGACCGAGACCTATTTCTCAATTATTTTTCATATATTTACCATGCTAAATATGAACCAATGGACAATTGATACCTGCATCTCAAATTATACAAAATCATGGACAACATTCAAATTTTTAAAAATCATGAAGCTATTGGCTATTCCCACCAACATCATATGTTCTCACTCTGATTTTGAAATAAAAAAATCTAAAATAATTTTCAGCCTTGTCTCTACCCTATTCCTTGTACACTCACTATTAAAATTTTTAAACTTATTTAAATCACCACTATTATTCATTTGGATTTCTATAGGAGTTTTCTAACCATTCTTATTTCTCCCAATGTTACCTATTGAGATAATCAATATACTAGCCTAAGTGATGCTGTAACTAATAATCTATTCTTCTGATTAAAATCCCTCATAATTGGTTTCTCTGAAAGCAAGGGCTAAGTCCCATACATGCCTTATGAAGTGGTTCAGAAGCCTGCTACTCACCTTCTGACAAATTCTCAAGCCATCACCATCACTCTTTACTTATTTGTCATGGACATGGTACCATCTCAAGAACATTGTCCATTGCATGTATTAATCATTGATATTATGTTTTTTTAAAGTGATAAATAATTTTCCTCAAATGCTATTTCTTAAAATATGTTTAATGTTTTTTTCATAGATTTCCCTTTGATTATATCTGACCCCTCCTAGACATTCCCCATCTCCCTAACCAAATTCATGTTCCCTCTCTCTCATATACTCTCTTTCTCAATGAAAAAGCAACACTAAATGAAATTTAAATAGCCAAGAAAACTGAAATATAATAAAATCAGTAAGAACAAAAATTAAAACGAACAAAACAAAGCAAACAAATACAAAGAGCTCAAAAGGGGAGAGCACAGAATGTGTTTTATGTTAGCCAACTACTGGAGTGTGCTAGATTTCTGTCTTTCCACTTCTTCCACATAGATCTCTGAGCCTGGAGGATAGGAGATGGGTATGGTACTCTCATCAAGAACTGAGTGCTCAAAAATCCATAACTCTTGTAAAATATTACAATTATAGATTTTTTAATTAATTGTATTAAAAGAATAAAATTCTCTGATGCACATTGAGATATGCACTGATGTAGGAGAATAGCGATGTTTCATTAGAAACCATTTCATTAGATGTTTTCCTCTAAGCCAATGACCTATCTTTTCTCATGTTCTTGGCTGCTTTAATCATCTGAGTTATGGGTTCTATTTCATAGAGTTGGCTTTAATTCCAATTAAAGAAAAAAATGATTGGCTTCTCCTATTACCTTGTGTCACAATATCTTGCTGGCATTTCACTGCTGTTGTCCACATGATTCAAAGTTCTGTGAGAGGATGATTGCTTTCTTGATCAATATCATGTGAAGTATTCTCTAAATTACTAAATACTAGTGAATATGTTTTACATTTCTAGCTGGAAACAACTTGTTTTTTCATCTTCTAAGATATTTGTAGATATATATATATAGAGAGAGATAGAAATAGAGATATGAATATATTCTGTATCTTCACTAATAAGACCTAATTCTCAAATGATGAAAAGTAACAAATAATTTTGATAATAGTTTACAATTTTTTATTTGATCAGCAACTATGGCCAATGACTCAGTGAAATATAAAACATTTCTCCCAGTTGAGTTTGTAGTTGGTGATGTAAGATGTCTAGTTTGGGTATTGTATCTACCAATATAATGTGACTCCATTTAAATTCTTCGGTATACATGTTCATACTCCATTAAGCTTTTATAGTGTATTTCCATATTGCCTTTTGAAAAGCATTTAGTGTTAGTTTTCCCTCCCTATATTTTTTTCCACTATCATGTCACCTCCTTGTCCCCATTTATTCCTACTATTCAAGTTTCAGTGTGTTCTCATCATGATACTAAATTCTATTTCTCCTTCTTTGGAACATCTCACATAAACACATATTAACATATATGAATAAGAATAATTTTGAAGAGGAGGTAATGAATTTGAGAGGGAATAGGCCTGACAGGAAGAGTTACACAAAGAGAAAATGTTATAAATATGAAACTTATTTATAAAAATATGAAAACACTATCAACATTCTCCAATTACTGATAAAAGGTTCTTTAAGATTTTGGTCATGATGGACGACTCCAAGTTTAAGTTAAAAGGCAGGGGGAGGGCGGAGGGAATGGGGAAGTTCCAAAGGGGAATCTGGAAAGGGGGAAACATTTGAAATGTAAATAAAATATGAAAATTAAAAAAAGGAAAAAACAGCTTAAAAAAAAAAAAAAACAGTAAAAGATATGGAGTGAACGGAGGAAATGTGATTGTGTAAAAAAATCAACCAGAAGTCAGCAGAAACTGCTTTGCAAGTAGCAAAAATAGGATACAACAAGCCAGTCTCCCCCAAAACTCCCAGAGACTAAACCACCAACCAAAAAGTCCACATGGGTGAACCCATGACTCCAACTGTATATGTAGCAAAAAATGGCCTTCTCTGGCATCAATGGGAGAGGAGATTCTTGGTCCTGTGGAAGCTCAATGATCCAGCATAGAGGAATGCTAGGGCACTGACACAGGAGTAGGTAGGTGGGTGGGGGGAGCACCTTCATAGAAGCAGGAGAGATGAGGGAGGGGATTGAGGGCTTAACTCGGAAGGAGATAATATTTGAAATGTAAATAAATTAAATAACCAAAAATAGGATAATTGTTAAAGAGAATTATTAAGTACTATCTTCAAAATATCTATAGTTAATATTATCTTCAATGCTGATATTTGGCCACCAACTTTAAAATTATAGAAAAACTGCAGTCTAATATAAACCCATTTAATATCTTTAGAGAACACACAGTTTGTAAAGTTTCCAGAAGTGTCTCTGTGAATTAGCACCTCATTTAAAGTCGATATCATTCTTAAATCATGGCTGTAATTCTTGATAAGTTGATAATATATGTTACAAATTTCTGTGTCCTTGTAGTAGGCTGGAATGTGAGTACTGCAATATTAAAATTCTCATACTTTGAGATATTTCACACCAAATAGGACACGCTATGATAAATGGGCTTTAAATGCAGTGCTAAAGGGAGTTATAAAGTTAAAAGGTAAAGTTCTAAAATAAAAAGTACAATACCATTCGGACAGCCCTAGGTCATCAAACTGCTAACATAAAACCATAAATACTACCGTAAACCACAGGATCATTCCCTGGTGTTATTTACATCAGAATCCTTTACATTTTGTTGCTTTAATTGAACATTATTGGTTCTGTAGGAGAAAAAATTTATTACTTTGACATGATATATCTAATTCATAAATTCTTTCTAATTCTGGAAAGTCAGTGACCATAATTTAATTTATTCTACAAATGCATCTTATTTATAACTCAAGGTATTAATTAGTTAATAAACTAGATACAGGCTGTAACCATCAAAATAACCCAAACCTTTTTGCTGGTATTGTTAGTAATCAGTTTTAATTTGTAAAATTTGGTGTGAAATTTTGTAAAATATTACAGAAAGCCTTGGCTGTCACTGTAATGGCATAATTTCAAGCATTAAAATTATACATAATAAAATATGATAGACTATCACTTTGTAAGTAGTAAGATATAAAATCAGAAGTTAATTAAAGATATAATATTTTATCAAATATATCACCTACCATTTTTAGGTTCCTTTTAAACTAGAATTGTCTAAAATTAAGGTATCTTAAATATTTTAGATGAATGATGTACTTTGCTCGATTAATATAAAATAAAAATGATTTGCAAAGAGAAAGTCTTGAAAAGTTTAATAGCCTTTATTTAAAATGTAGGAAGATTTTAATACTTTCATCAATTTGGTTATTAAAATCAACCCAGTCATTTTTGAGACCATGATAATGTGTTCTTAAATATGTTTAACCTTTAAAATGGTGATGATCTCAATAATTATATGAATGTCTATTTTACTTTTATCCTTAAAAACTATAATGCCAGGTTTGTACATATATTTATTTTAATGTCTAGCTTGATATCTGAAAATTTTAAGGCACATAGAATGTTTCTGGGTACTTTAAAAAATATTTATGAAGTAATATGAAGTGGAATGATTAAATTAAGATTACAAGATCTATCCATCACTTTATATGGATTGATATCCTAAACCAGTGAAGTCTCCTATAAAACAGAGAGGCAGAAGATGCTGAAATTGCTTTCTTGTTTGCAATTGGCAGGCACTTTCTCTTTTTGGAATCCAGTCCTCAGATCTTAATGGTCTAAGCCTCTGGAACTGATATCAGTGCCTCCTAACAGGTTTGGATGCCTTGGGCCTTCTATTAACAGTTCCACCATAGACTTTTTTGATTTGAAAATTAAACTTGATTATACTTCTCATTGTTAGATTTCCAAGAGCTTTAATACTCATAGCTCTCAGTCTTTGTTCAGATATGACCCAGGAACAAAGTGACTGAGCTTTTCTCTTGCTTCCTGTGTCCTTTGAAATAACATTGTTTATTACTGATCTTACGTCATGATCTACACAAAATCTGGTGATATACTTGTTTTTAACACAGCCTAAACAATTTCAGGGAAAATATTTGGGTGAGAAAATAACAAAATAGATGGCAATGATTAACCACTTTATTTCTATGGAGAACACATTGAATTGATTTATTTCTCCAATATAAAAGGAGATTTCCAAGTACTGTGGAATAATAAAATACATAACAACATCATATCAATTATTTACTTGATAACTATAATTCATAATTTATATAAATATTTCAATGAAAACAGTATGCTCCACCTCCATACAAATATTTCTTTAGTTCACCTTGTACTTTTGAAGAACATCATTAAAGATGCCATTAAATAATTTTCAACCTTTCAAATGGTGGGGGATGGGATGGGAGCTTGTGGAGGGGAAACCAGGAATTGGGATGACATTAGAAAAGTAACCAAATTAACCAATAAAAACTATAATACCAGGTTTATACATAGAATTATTTTAAAGTCTAGCTTAGTGTCTTCAAATTTTAAGACACATGGAATCTGTCCCTCTGCTCTTGTTTACTGAATGGGGATATGATTTTGGTTAAAAGAATTCCTGATATATTGACAAGGAAAATAAAAACAAAAGGCTGAATATTAATAAAGCACACATTGCCTGTAAACAGCAACATAACTTTGACCTATACTTTATTGAAATAAGTTAACATCCATATGTATTTGGACTGTAAGATGTAAAAAATACAGATGAGTTATGTGTCTAAGTAAATAAACTATTAATAATTCATGCCAGAGAATACATCATACATTTTATAGATTATCTGCATTGAAATTTTTAATAGTATTAGAGGCCATCTATCTCCAACAAATCCCACAGATTATCTCGTAATTCCTATGTTGGACCCAATAACTCTTGTAGGTATTGCCTTGGCATTCTCCAGCCACCCCAATTAGGAAAGAAGATAAGCAATCTTCACTCTCTGTTATCTCCTATAAATCCAGTCTCCCAGACTCATCTCCAGCTGTAACAGAACATCTCCTGTGGTCTCTCCTTCTCTTCTCCCATTCAAAGGAATCTATATAGTTCCTGGGGACATACCATAATTTCCTCCCTTCTGTGGAATGCTTCAGCAAACACATCTAACTACTCTGCTTATCTCCTATTCCCATTCATAAGTGTCAGTTGCCAAAAACTAAAAATACATTCTACCTAGAAACCATAAAAGCTACATGCATCCACAGGCTTCTCTACCCATGCCCCAGTTTCTTAGTAATAAGCCCAGAAGCTTTTTATTTATTAAAACATGCCTAGGCTTTAAGCTAGGCTTTTTCCCTAAATAGCACATAACTTAATTAACTAGTTTATACTATTCCAAATCTGCCATATCTCTGGCTACCTCTCCTTACTTTCACATATCTTACTTACTCTAAGTTCCAGTAGCAAATCTCCTGTGTCTGACTATTTTCCTGAGTTTATTTCTGCCATATGTTCTACCTTCTAATCTTAACTCAGATTATTGTCAGGATTTTATTGACAAATAATGCTTCCAACAGTATACAAAGAGATTATTCCTATATCTCCCTCTTTTAGTTATAAAAGGCTTTCTCTAACATCAGTGAACTATATACAATAAGAAAAATTTTGAAAACCATCAGGTAAGAATTGTATTCACAATATCTAGTCCATATGTATTTGACAACCTTAAAAAATGTACTCTATTATTATCAATCCTATCTTGTTGAGTCCAAAGTTCTGTATCTAATTCACTTTCTATCATGCCTTGCATTTGTCAACCTAAAAAATCTTCTTATACCTTAAATAATTATATTAAATCCTAAATAAATTAAGCTTAATTTTGAAACTATAACTATCTAGTCTCCAACCACATCAGAGACCTGAGAATGGTAAATATTACCTGAGTATAAAGGCAATGCAGAGCAACCAACTTCTAACCCTATAGAAATGACAGAGGTTGCTGGCTTACTACACAGTCACTCAAGATTTCTCTGAGTCATTGAAGGAAAACTTTCAGCCTTCTGGCCCATCAATCTGACAGAATTTCTATGAAGGAAGAATTAAGATGACATGCCTACCTTGTCTTGACAACACTCTGCAGTCAAGAGACTTAACTCTTTAACTATTTGCTATTCTATGGCAAAAAGCTTCCGGCTTTTGACAATTTAAGTCTGGTGTTAGCAGCAGGGGAAAAGAAACTTATTTCCTTTGGTTCTTTTCCCTTTGAATCAGGTCTCTTCCGTGCCAGGAGAGAGAGAGAGTTGCAACTCTTTGTGAACTAGGAAGAGAAGAAAAGAAAAAAAATAATAAAAAAGTTAAATAGAGCACAGAAGAGAAGAGAAAAGAAGAGAAGAGAAAACATGGGGGAAAAGAAAGGTACACATACACAGACACACACATACTGGACGAAACTGAAGAAGTCTACACCTTCTCTTTATTGTAGTTCTTAGAATACTTTCTCAAGACAATTTATCACGTGGTTTTTTAGGCATTTATATATTCCATGAGTTCACAGTGAGTTTAAGGTAATAGTTCATGTCATAGCTCTATAAGGCTTTAGAAATTACAGAAGAATCATTTACATATCTTTCATTAAGACTAGTCTGTGACTAAATATTCATTATTTGTTACTAGCCCCCATAAGTTGGTTATAAGTTTAAAGCAATAATTTTTTAAAGTCATACATTAGCACAGATTTGTCAAAGGGCAAATCATCTACCTTATGTTACTTTAAACTCTTGTATAGACTAGTTCACCATTCATTATCTCTTTGCACATAGAATAAGTTGGTTATTACCAGGTTAGAACATTTAGTTAACAGATAATGGACTCCTTCCTAATCTAGATGGAGTGTTTTCCTTGAAAGTAAATTTGTTCCAAGCCTCCTTTCTTTACCTAGTGCAATTAGCTCATAGCACATGATGGTTTACAGAGCTCTATTTTCAACTATTATTCTATAGGGGACTTGAGATTACTTGTATCAATTTAGCAATTTTATAAAATCATCATCAGGAATTATGAAATCCTCAATTTTTCTATACAGCATCACTACATGAAAGTACATCCTCATAATAATTCTGCTAATGATTCCCATGAATCATTTGTCTAAGTGATAGTGACAAGAAATGAATATCAGCAGCAAGAAGAAATCCTAAGATGAAGTTTCTGAGGACTCTGCATCTCACCCATAGCAGTCATGCAAAATGGTGGGCATTCTCCAAAAAACTTACTTGCTTGCCATAGACATTTCTAGATGGCTTCTGACAGGAAAGTACAGGACTTAACTGAATCCTGGCTAGAAGAGTCTATAAACATGGATACACAACTATGTTTATAGAAGATGATCTGTATATTAATTTTTAAAACTGCAATTGGGGTATTCTGAGGTTATATCACCTGAGCTACTTGTTTTGTCTTGTCTTCTCTGGTGTCTGGTCTTATTGTTCTGTGGACATATAAACTTTCACAGTAAATATATATTTCTATGGGAAAAAGACATCAAATTTACAAATGTTTGATTTATACTGTACATTCAAAATATAATATAAAATTTCAACTATGGTATGTAAAAGGATGTCATGTAATAATAATTTCTGAGGATTTCATAGCCATCAAAATATATTAGCTATGCTTATCTGATATCTGAGCTGGAGAAATTAATTTCTGACCTATACCTATGTACAGGGACCAGCATATATTTTACCAGTTCTTTTGTTCTCTCTCTCTCTTTCTCTCTCTCTCTCTCTCTCTCTCTCTCTCTCTCTCTCTCTCTCTCTGTGTGTGTGTGTTTCATGGTTTTTCCTTTATGTCTGCTATCCCCGATCAAATATAATCCTTATTAATTTTGATAAAACCCGTTCAAATATAATCTTTATTAATTTTGATGAAACCCATAGTTTTTCTTCTCCTATTGAAACAAGATAAAACCTCTTCCCTAACATAACACATTCCCTGTCTTCAGTTCTGAAGCTAAGTCCATATATAATATAAAGAATGGTTTATTTCAGCAGTGTTTTCCATAATGTAATGTCTCTCAAGAGCTGTGCTAATTGTCTTATTGACATTTGACAAATTTAAAATCAATAAAGCATTATGTCTCTGGAGAGATCTCATATTGTCCTTCTGTTCTATTTCTTTAAAGACTTTTTAGGTCTCTCTACAATTACTTGATTTGTAGGATTATAAGTATTTATCTATAAAAAGTTCTATGCTATAATAGCTCAAAAATTTGTTGTCTTCTAATGGGTTCATATGTTGGAATATCAACAGTTTAATCTACAAAGACATTTCCAAGGTAACCATCATCTCTAGTAATGTCAGAATCATCTTTTTCAGAATTTAAGGAAAAGCCCCTTGGAGTTTTGAATATTTGCCAATAGGATGATGCATTAACATATGTACATACCTTAGTTCCACAAACTCTGCAAAATGAAACCCATAAGCTATTGTATGACATTGCTCTAAACATAATCTCTACTCTTAACTCAATATATTGCATCTCTGTTGGGTTGCCAACCTAATTGCTCATGACTTTGTGGATTTTTGTTATTTGATACTATTCATTTTTTGCTGTTGATCTAGGTTTCCATTAGATTATTGAAGGCTCATTATTCTGATTCAGATTCAGATTGAGATTCTGAATCTCCCATATCTATTTCCCAGAGTTTCTCGTTTCTCTTTTGTGTTCTCTCTCTCTCTCTCTCTCTCTCTCTCTCTCTCTCTCTCTCTCTGCTTTTCCCACATTGTAATCCTGCCTCAGCTTACTGACCATCAAATATTTTGTTGACAAGTGATACTTCTAGATATTATACAAGATATTATCCCTATAGGCACATCTGGCATGATCTATGAAGCATATTCAACCTACCACACATGACACACCTTTATTTTCTCTCACTGCTCTTAGGATGCCTCTCTTTTCTGTGGTGTTCTCATTTAATTTGGGCATATTCTGACTTTAACTCATTCTGTCAAATCTTACTCTCATTCATCACTTGTTCTGCCCCTTAATTAGATGTCACTTTCAAAAATGACTGCTTCACTCTATAGACTAACCTGTATTAAAGGTGTGTATTAAAGGCCTGTCTGTATTCTAGCCAGATCATACTATAATCCAGGGTGTGTCTGCATTTCTTCTGAATCATATATTTAGATATGTTCCCTGGCCAAATCAGTTGTGTTGCTGGATTAAAGTTTCTCTATATTTCTTTTTGAAAAAAATAGTTTTCTGTTCTTTCTTATCCTTGCCCAAATATGAATCTCTAGTTAATCACAATATATTTATTGAGTATAAATATCTGTGACAGGATAGGGAGATAAGATTCAATCATATCACTAATACAATAAGAGATAGGGGATATAGTAACACAATTTGGTTTAGTATTTTTTTAAAAAAACAAAACAAAACAAAAGTAAACCTACCAGTATAGAGCAAATCTAGAGACAATAATGCTTGCAGACTGAAAAACAACAAGTTTTTTTTTAAAAGAACTGCCTGATTTGTAAATCATAAAATGTGGTATCAGGTATGATATTAGCTTTCTCAGATTCCTTTTAATTTATTCATAGACAGTTATATACATAAGTAAGTACTTTACTAGAGTTGGGGTTAACCTCTAAATTTAAGAAGTTTACTAAGCTCAATGTCATCAAAACATGATCACTCAAAAACTTATGTTATCTTCATTAGCATATTTGAGGTCCAAGAAAGCCCAACTCTCTTCAATTCTGCCACATGAATGATGACAGAATTTTTTTGAGGGAAGGGACTTATGAGCCATTTTGTAGAAAATGTTCAAAGGTTGAAAATTCTGCTGCAAACAAGAAAACAGAAGTTGTAGCATAGAGGTTAAATTGGGTTACTAAAGATCAGCAGACAGGCTAAGGCATAGAAAATCAATGCAATGTAATGCAAGTATATAAACTCTTAACCATATTTCTTATATCTTGTTTTCTCACTGTATTTTGTTGCTGCAGTAGCATTCTTTTTAAAGAGGTGATGTCACACTTAAAGAGATTTTTAATTTTTCTATTATATACATTTTATATTCATACCATTTGCCTTGAAACTAAATAAATAAATAAATTAATTAATAAATAAATAAAATCTCAATAGTTAACACAGGCTGGCCTTGGGCTCATCCTCCTGTCTTCACTGTCCTAGTGCTGACACCACAAGTATGAAATACCATCTTCACCAGTTACATACTGCAAATTCTATCACTTTTTTTTCTTCACCTTTTGTTTCAAAATGGAAATCAGATTGCACAAACTGATCTAAAACTTTCTGGAAATCTTAGACTGGATTGAAATATCTGATTTTCTTGCCTCTACCTCCCATCTGCTATGGCTATTACTATATACCACAACATTCAGCCAAATAAGACAATTCTTTAACTAGGTATTACAATCCCCTTGAATTCAATGATCTGTAAAAACAAAGATCTAATTTGTTTAGCTATTCTTTAATGTATGTAAGCTCAGCACATAGTTATAAAAATATTTTAGAACTTATTGTATTTTGTCTTAAAAAATCAGAAAGACTTAGAATAACTGTAAGTCTTTAGAAGTAAATAGTGTTATAAAAATATATAATGCAAAGAAAGATATAGAAATAAAGAATGTGATTTCTGGGTTGAAAGGAACACATTTCTTTATTAAATGTACTGTCAGGCAGCAAGTATATACAGTTACAAGCTCTTCAGTTTGCAGAGATCTCAAGGCCAAGTGCATTTCCTGTTATCAAGTAGAAGAGCTGACCTTAAAACAGATTTACAATGAAGTCAACTTTTCTTTACAGGATTTTTAACATTTACATTTTTTCGCAACTTCCAACAAAATAGCAAAGTATAGATTGCCCTTAAAAATTCCTTTTAATTATGTCAGAATAGAAAGGTTAGTCACAGAAGAAAATCTATAATTAAAAAGACAAGTATAATAATTTGAATGTGAGTTAAATACAGTGCAACATACCTTAAAGGGTACATGGTATATACTAAATAATACATACAGAACTTAATTGTGTAAAACTTTTAAAGTGTGAGATCTAGCTATTAATTTTTTGATAAACATATTTATGCTTGTAAGAATAGGGTTTTGTTTTTTTAAAAAAAGAGTCAAATTAAAATGATTTTTTTAATTCTCTAAATCAATATGAAGGCATAAAATATAAATCATATCTAGTAGGAAGGGGAAGGTGAATGGAGGAAGGATTGTGGGAAGGGTGACAGGGAGGGGTCAGAGAGCAGGACATAAAGTGAATAAGAAAAAATACATTAAAAAAAAAATACCAGGAAATTTTGTGAACATGTATGTATAAGTTTTTTTCCAACATTTTGGTGAGCATTTAAGCCCATAGAGATAAGAAATAGGCATAGGATACCCTGGAATCTAAATCACAGGCCCTTGTGAGCTACCATGTGAGAGCTATGAAATGAATCTTTGTCCTGTAGGAGTAATAAGTGTTCTTAACTGCTGATGCATATCACAGGCTCCCCACAATACGTTTTAAATTTACTTTTAATCAATTCAATCAATTCAGAGGATTATTTTTGTTGTTTAAGACATGTATTTTCCTTTGTGTTTTCGTTATATCTACTGAATTGTGTGTGTATGAGTGCTTTTTGCTTTTGTGAGCTTGCAGGCCAATACCTATGTGTGGATGGCAAAGGAGAGCTTGTACCACCACAGTACACCCTTTAAAAATTTAGTTTTATATTACACATTTATTTTTATTATATTTTGTATTCAATTTGCTTTTCCATGAAGTTAGATATCTTCTTTTAAAAAGTGATGATCAAGTTTCTATAAATGTATCTGATTTTTCTTATTTTAATTTTCAGTGGAATTATCTGCTTCTTATTATCAGAATGTTTAAGGGAATAGCAATGAGTACCTCTCTAAACAGGTAAGTACTATCTATCAACATTTTCAGAATGGCCACATATCCTCACAGCAAATGTTCTATACATACAAAACTCTTATGGAGAATTTCTGTGAGTTATTTCTTCTTGGTATATCAAGTGAAAATAAGACTAGACATATTCACCTACTGAGGCTAAACAAGGCATCCCAGGCAATTCAAAGGCAGGCAATGTAGTCAGAGACAGCCACTGTTCCTTCTTTAGGGACCCAACTGCAAAACTGTTACGCATGTGCAAAAGGCTTGCTTCAGGCCCAGGCATGTGCTCTGGTTGACAGTTCTGTCTCTATGAGTTTCTGGGGGCCTAGGCTAGTTGATTCTGTAAGTTTTCTTCTTGTGTTCTTGACTCTTCTGTCTCATCTAATCCTTTTATGTCCTATATAAGACTCTCCAAACTCCATTTAATGTTTGCCTGTTGATCTCTGCATCAGTTTCCATCAATGGCTGGGTAAAGCCTCTCTGATGACAGTCATGCTAGACTCCTTGCTGAAATTATAGCAACTATTATTAAAACTGTCAGGGATATAGGATCAAGGGGGAATGCTCGAATCCCACTGAAAAGCAGAAAGAGACTAGACATCAGGGGGATGGAGGGAAGTGACTGGGTGGGGGAAAGGATGGAGGTGGGAACAGGAGCTGTGAGGTAGGGGGAGACAGAGGGAGAGAGAATTGGAAAAGACTACTGGGGTATGGAGGATATCTCTGGGATATCCTAGAAACCTAGCTAGAAACCTGTCTCTGGGATAGCTAGAAACCTAGGACAATAAAAACTTCAGAATCTATAAGGTTACCCTAGCTAGGACTCCTGGAAGTGGGGGATAGGGAGTGCCATCTCCACTGGGATACCAATCCAGTCACAAAACCATAGACCCACAATTTGTCCTGCCGACAAGATGTGCAGGGTAAAGTTTTTAGCAGAATAAGGGAAGGGCCAACCAATGACTGACCCAGCTTAAAACTCATGCCACGAGAGAGTTATTATTTCTCATATGCAAACACTTATAATATTAAATATTCATCAACATTAAAAAGTTAAATAAAGTATATTTATATAACAATATATAAAACTTCAAAATAACTATGGTTTATAGTGACAGAATTTTATGTATATGTATATCAGCAGCAGCAGCATCCACATCTCCATTAATATAAATTTGAGAAATTTGGTCATAAAAGTTAGCAAATGTGATAAAAATAATTCTTCATAAATTATTCTTCTAAGGCATTAGTTCCTTCATGCTAAGATCCAACAAAATGTGTTTCAGACTTGCAGAAGAATTTTTCTGAACTAATTTTTGCACTTCTTACATGTCCTTATCTAACACACACATACATCTGTATAATAAAATATATTACACAGATTATATGTATTATATAGATTATATGTATGTATAATACATGAACTTCTGATCCACTGACCCTCACACTCCTAGTATATGCAAGTATGTAGCTGGAACTGCAGGGTTGCCTGTATATAAATCCTGGGGCCTGTGCAGCTGCAGATGCATCTCCTTCAGGAGGCCCTAATTGAGGACTGCCTGTGACATCAGCATTCCAGCAGGAGGACCTAATTGAGGACTGCCTGAGAGAAAAAGGTTTGCAGGTGCTAGCCAATCAGGAACTGCTTTTTAAAATAGATACTTTCTTGGGACCAATGGGGTCATGGTGGAGGGTATTATAGGGGCTTATAGCAGTGTTCAGATGAGGTTGCTCCAGCATTTCTCACTTCTCCCCAGAATCTGTGTTGTTGACTCTGGAGCAACTCATCCCCAACCCCCAAGAGCAGATAGGGTCGGGCAGAGAGCTGTCAGGGTACAGGCAACACTGGGCTTAATCCCAGGACTTTTGAGAAACTGAACAATATCTCAACCAAACAATATAGGTGCACAAATGTGCATGATGATGACAAAAATATAAAATAATGTCAAATTGTTAAAATCACTTTGCAGTGTTTTAAGTTATAAATATTGATTTTCTCGTAGTAAATCAGGACTTCAGGTAAAGAAAGGGAAGTTTTGCCATGATGTAATAATTGATTATACCTTAGCACTGTGAAGCCAAAGCCATGTAGTCACGAATTTATTTGCAAACATCAATCTATATTTAGAAATGTTCACTTATTGGCTTACACATATCTTTACTGTCTTATAACTTTTTAGTCAGCTTTGAATATAATAACAGTTGTTTTGTTTTCTTTTTAAAATAAACATATAATATTAACATGAAAGCTGGAAAATAGTATTGAAGAGTCTCTGTAAGTATTTGAATATTCATAAGTTCTTAAAAATACAGTGTTTACAAGATTTAGTTCTAGAACTGAAAGGAAAATATTTCTCTTAGCATACGGTGCATGCAATTTTAATACGTAGCATTTTAGATGAAAAATTATATAGAATAAAGTTTCAGATTATAGACCAGAACAATCCCTGTGGGAACAGTTAGAACAAACATAATATAACAATACACAGTACAGTTGACAAATTCTACTGTTCACTAAGTAATAATCTAAAATCAAATGCATCATTTAACACAGTATAAAAACAAAGTCACTTAAACATGTCATTTTGTCTAGCAGAAAACATCTAATACTATAATGACCTAAAAATTTGTAATTTTATGAGAGAAAGAAATTGTAATGTTTCTAGTTCCTTCAAGTACCAAAAACTATCAGGTTACTTTGGGTTTCTTTATTCAAAAACAAATATCAGAACAATAAAAGGTGAATTACCATATCAGAATCAATAGTTTTAGAAACCTTAAGCAATTTAACTCTGTAGAATTAGTACTATAATTTGGAAAATAATTGTATCCTTTGGTAACATCTATTTAATAACAATGTTTATAAATCATTAATAGTTTCAAGTGAGAGAAATGATAGGTAAGCTACATCTTCTCAAGATCACCCATGCTTGTCCAATATTTTATGCTTGTTATTTGATATTTGGATAGTTAGCAAAACTCTTGCTAGAAGGCTTGAAGTCAGCATTTAGAGCACAGCACTGCCTAATTGAGAAATAAAGTAATCCCAGCCCTGGACAGGCAGAAGGATCAGAAAGTCAAGGTTAGCCTCATGTGCATTGTTAAATTTAAAGACAACAAAATGTCAAAAAAAGTTCAGTAAAATTACTCTAAATGGTGTGTATAGCCTTGTCAGTTGAATGTTAACATATTTGAATAATAAATTTGACCATACCTCTATCAGCTTTGCAGGTGTGGCTTCTTTATCACTTGTGTCTCTGTAGGTGACAGAGACTAGAGACCCTATGTCTATGCTCAATTCTGACCTCTGAACTTCTGAATGTTTAGTAATCTGACACTCCCTGAACAAAAAACATTAAAAACAAAAACAAAAGAACAAACAAACAAGCAAACAAAAATGAGTCTGAGTTGACCCATGACAAGGATCTAACCTGATACAACAAGCAGCCCTGGAGGTCTTCCAAAGCAGGAAGTTCCCACACAGGTCCCAAATGGCTCCCAAGTCAAGGAACAAGTCAGAGACTAGAAGAAACCCACCTGGGACTTTGGACCCAGGCTGAGCGGAGCCTGATGCATGGAGCCATACATGTAGATTTGGGCAAGCAGCAAAAGCAGGAGACCACCAGCATGGTGCCATGGCTCCCAGACAAGGAGGTAGCTCCATTACCACCCCTCTGGAACTATGCAGGCCTTAGCGAGCAGATTATGTTTGAGATGACTCTGTTTAAGTGCTATAATGCAAAAGTGCAGAGCATAGCATTCTGGAGACAACTCCTGATATGGACCCAGACATTCATGTACCCTCCTCACCATGAAGAGGAGCAAGTAAGCAGTGGCAAAAAGGAAGAGAAAGAGAAACAGAAAGATGTACACAGAAGAGGCAGAACTGGAGACTTGAGGGTGGTGAGGAACAACCTGATAGGTATAGCAGGTGATATCACCTGGGATCATGGCGGGAACTGGGATGCCACCATGATACTGGTCTGGGTCTATGGCCCTGTAGCAGCAGGGCTGCTACACTAAAGGCCAGGTCTATGTTTGTGGCCTGGGTTGTTGCCTAGGGATATGTTGGTATCTGACCATTATACAATACAGACCTCAACCCTTTTCTAGCCATCATGAGAGAGCTGGTCCTGGAGGCATGAAAGGAAAGCTAGCCCTCACCTACTGCAGCATGTGGAAGAATGAGCTCTGCACCTTGCCTGAGCAGCATAGTAGAGCTGACTCTAGTTTAGGGGCTTGCAAATGAACTGGCTCCAGGGCATGAGAGTATGTGGGCAGAGTGCCAGCCTAGCCCCTTGCCTGTTGCAGCCCTCTGGAAATTGGACCCTTTACCTCACCTAGTTAGCAAAGAAGACCTGGACCTGATGGTGTGGGCACAGATGAGTCATCCCTGAAGGCAGGATAGCAGGGAAGCTGGTTCTGCCCCTTGTTGACTGCAGCATTGGTTGGGCCAGCCAGCGCAGGACAAGTGAGTACACCTCACATGTGTGTAAGAGGGAGAGCTGGTAGGCTGACGAGCTCAGATACCTCTTAGTCCCAGATACAGGACTTTGAATTAGTCCATCCCAACACCTGCCCCATTGATAAACTGCTGAACTGCATGAAGGAGAAGGTACTACAAATCCAAAATTTCAGGATCTCCAAGACACAGAGCAACAGTATTATATCTGAGAGTAGCCCCACTGAGGTTCTGGAATTGATAGTGTAGCAGAAGTCAGAGGCCTCGTACTAGATTAAGAACACAATTCAATGAACATCTGCAAACAATGAAGTCTGGACAAAATGGTATACAGTGGGACACACTGCAATATTGCTTCCACAGCAATGTGTCCTTTATTTTGTCTGGGGCACATTGCAGGGGAGGGAGAGATGAGTGGGGTTGAGGTTCTTGATGTAGAATTCACAAAGATCTAATGAAAGTTTAAAAAATACATTTTCATGAAAAATAATAAGAAAATAAATGCTCAATAAAGTTTACTTTTATCATTTCATTATTTATTGTAAATGTGAATTAAAATAAATCCTTTTTTTAAGCTGGTTTTATCAGGGTACATACTATAGGGACAGAAGGAAAAGTAAGACAAACATACAAAGAGAAATTCTGCAGAGCCTGTAGACAATAGAGATAGGATGCCTGTATTCTATTATATATAGAGAGAGGTGGGGGGAAGTGGGGAGGGAGGGAGGGATGGAGGGAGGGAGGGAGGGAAGTTACATACCTGTAAAGAAAAAGGCAAAAGATAGTAAATTGGCTCACAGAAATTTGATTTGTAAGTTCTGAAAATGCTGAAGAGCATCTAAATAGCCATAATTCGATAATTTACAAAGCAAGTCATACACTAAGAGCATCTTCATCAGCTTCTTTCACAAAACTTTCAAGAATGTGTCTATAAAACAAAGCTTAAGTTGGTAAAGGTAAAGGCAAAATCCAGACAGCTGAAAATTCCTGGCTAACTCAACATATGCTATCAGAAGTGTCTTTATGAAGTGTTCATTTTAGGATACATAGCTTTTGGGGTTTCACCTAATACAAAGGGAAAGGAAAAGAAAGGGAAGGAAAGAAGGAAGGAAGGAAGGAAGGAAGGATGAATGGAAGCAGAGAGACAGGAAGAAAGACAGAAGGAAGGAAGAAACAAAGGGAGAAAGAAATAAAATATTAAAATACAATCTTCTCAACATTGTCAAGGATATCAAAATCATGTAAACACATTCACAGTCATGTGTAATATATGGAGTATAATAATATCCACATAGGTTTTTAATAGGATTGTAAAATTGAGAACAAATTTTGGTAAAACAAAGAAAGTTTGAACAAGTAATGTTTAACTTAGTCAAAAAAAACAAATATTGATTTACAACTTTAGCAAAATGACTATTGTAGATATGAAATGCAAAAATAGAGGACCACGGATCTCAGACAAATAGAGCTATGCTACATTCACTCCTTTTTAAGGTTAAGACATAATTTCAAACATTATTTACAATAAGCTAAATTATCTTTTAGATGAATTTAAATTTATATTTTGTTTTTCTACTTTTCATATTTTCCTCAATTTCATAAATTCATCAATATAAGTAGTGCTGTTGAAGAGATGTCTAATATTAGCATTGTCTTCAAATATATGGATAATGACAATAGCTTTAGTGAATGCTGTCTCTGTTATATTTCAGATGATATATTTCTATGATGAATACAGAGATATAGACAGATATGTCTGTATATTTATTCCTTTGTTATTCTTGTCTCTTTATTTTCTCTTTTTATTTTGTCACTTTATAAGTTATGCATATACAAGTCTAAGTGTGCTCATGTCATGTATATGTAGAGAAATATACACTTACATACATTTATAATAAAAGTAAACATAAGTTAATTTTACTTCATAATACCTACAATTTTTATGTCTATTTTTATAAAACATTTGTAGGAATATAATTTTATTTCCAGTACCATATGCATATCATCAAATTTCTTAAGCATTGACGTAAGAATGATAAAAAATTGTGTCAACATTTTAGGATAATTAACATTTAATTTTTAATGGTGTAAACCATTTTGTCTTGTTCCGATTGCTGAACTGAGTCATGAGGTAGCTAAGTAATTTCTGAGTAATGCAACATGTATTCTAAAGCAGGAGACTGGTGAATCTTTATACTGGTGTCATGTGAATTTAAAAGATATAATTTGAGGCTACTTTCTTAACTTTTTTCCCATCATGCCTTCTAGGTTGTGTGTGTGTGTATGTGTGTGTGTGTGTGTGTGTGTGTGTGTGTGAGAGAGAGAGAGAGAGAGAGAGAGAGAGAGAGAGAGAGATATTTAATCTAGTATCAACTATATAAAACACTATAAAGCAGAAAAAATGAATGAAGTAAATGTCTAAGACATCAGCAACAAAAATCCCACAGTGCCATATGTAGTGAATAATTAAATTAAATTTAAGTTTTAGGACATTTAGGGCTACTACAAATTAGAGTGTAAAAATTATTCATATTTTCAACTGAATTTTCATTTTTATATACAACATGTCTGTGACTGCTCTTAAAAACCACATGTATGGGGGCTGGAGAGATGGCTCAGCAGTTAAGAGCACTGGCTGTTTTTCCAGAGGCTATGAGTTCAATTCCAGCAACTACATGGTGGCTCACAACCATTTGTAATGGGATTGTATGCCCTCTTCTGGTGTGTCCGAACAGAGCAACAGTATACTAATACACATTAAATAAATACATCTTTAAAAAAAAAAAGAACATGTGTATGAGTACTAACATTACCTAAGACTCATTAAATAATATGTGTAGAGAAACAACATACGGACTTATCACATTCTTTATTGATTTGTTATTTATATTTACCTAGGAGGAGACACTTGTGAATAATTTAAAAGTAACATTTTGTTAAATATTATTTTTGGAACATAAAACATTGCTATTATTATATATACTTTTTATGCATTCTAAGATTCTAATATTTTGAGTATATAATTATTTTTTAAAAGATTGATGATTTAGAATTTCAAACACAATACGAATTCATACTGACTTTTATATTTCTCATTTGACCACAAGTTTCAATTACAGAATAAATAATTAAATATATGCTAATATCAGTTATACACATGGACATTATACTTTTGTATAATAATAATAAATATAGTCATGGAGGTTTTACAGTCAGTTTTATTATATGATGATTGCCTGTAACATCTTATAAAGAATATACTTCTGTACTTTGTGATAGCTTTACATAAATATAATTTATTACTTTATTTTTACCTGTTTATAATCCCATCTTGCTTCTCTATTATTCTTATTTATATTCATTAGTAAACACACACACATACACACACAAGTATAGTATACTTTTAGAATGATAATAACTCTAGACAAAAATCTGCAGACATGAGAGCTGTTTTACTCAGAAAATTCTACTTTCTTGTGAAGGCTTATTGAATACTTAGTGAAGTGAAGCCTAAACTAAATAAGTCACTGTCAAGACACAAACATTAAAAAAAATAGATTAGTCACAGTATTTGAATACATATATTATAAAATATGTATATAACACTATTATTTATTTAGTGTTTGTGTCCTACTTTGCTCATCAAACATTAGTATTTCTAATCACACATTAAATACATAAACATAAAATGAATAATCTGACAAATAAGTGAAGTTTGAAACCACAAGAGTTTCCAATGTCCGTATTCTCTTCCAGAGTATAAAAACACACCAAACCAAACACCTTGAACTACTTTTAGTTCCCAGTACAGGATGGATATGCCATTTGTCTCACCCCAGAGGCACATTTTGAAGGCAATGAAATGATTATAGAACTTATCATTGTCTTTTGACTTTTCTTCTAGAATATTCAGCATCTAAACACTGTCTGCGATCCAACACTTTACCAACTTTAGAGTTCAGTGAATTCACTAGCACTCTAAGCTTACATTAGCAGAGTAACTTCACAAATGTAAATTAGAGTCCAAGAAACTACATTGAAGAACAGAACGAGTTTTTACAATTGCTCACACAAAGTTTCTCTAGATACTTCAATGGTATATTCTTTGCATACTCATATATACATAGCATTGATTTCTAAAAAAATTATCCAAAGACACAAATAGCAGAATCAAAACAAAAAAATAATAAGAATTTCTCTACTTCTCCACTTAACCTCTGTATAATTTATAGCTTAATTAATTTTCAGCACCCTAAGAACTGATAGGTTCCTATTTATAGTTTAGAAAATATTTAAATTCCCTCATTTATAGGTATAGATATTATAAAGTTATGTTCTCCTAGATTTACCATTAGCATGAATATTTATCTCTCTGCCTGTGAATTTCATTTTTGTGTGTGCAATATTACCTTATGTAAGTTAAAGCATGAATTATATAGTACAATCTCATTGTTTGTACATTATTTCTCTGATATTATAATTTTGACTTCGAGTTCAGTAGTTTCATTACTGGAATTAGATATGTTTTGTGATAAATATAGAGGACCCGTCAATATGAATATGAATTGCAATATTTAAAATGGCTGACTCAGAGCTGACACCCGGGTAATAATTCTTAAACCTGCTTATGGTGGTATTTGTGTTTTTGTTTTTCTGGGTATTTTTTTCCTTCATAAGCATGCCCTGTGAACAGACAGGTAACACAATTAGGTTATTCCTTTTTGTGGTACTGATCAATCAGTATTAAGGTATGCATTTGATAAAACATCCCTATCTGACTGAGATTGGTGCTTTTATGGTCTTTGGAATGACTCTTAGACTATAGCATTTGGTGAGTTGGCCAGGAAGCTTCAAACTTTCAGGATCCCCTCATTTCTTGACAATGAACACCACCAAGTCAGGTGAACCCTTCATAAAGAGGTAAGTTTTTTCTGTACCTGCACAGTTCTTTTTCTTTGTTTTGTTTTGTTTTGTTTGTGGTACTTTTTAAAATTACCCAAGAGTGTAACACCTGATACAGTGTTTACTTAGGTATGAGGACAGGGATTGCTCCAATTTCTCTTGTCTAGATGGGTGGAATACAGTCCACACCCTTTGGACTTAGACTTGGTTGGTATTCTCTTCTGAGAGTCCATGCAGCAGTATGTCTGTTTTTAAACGCAGGTTTTTGTTTTGTTTTCCTTTTTTGTTTGTTTCTGTATTCTACTTTCATTTTGTTTTGTTTTTTCCATCTCTCTCCTTTTTCTTTAACACATCCGGTTCTTTTTTGATGGGTTACTACAATCTGTTTCCTCTCCTCCACTCCCTGTATTGATTCTCCTTAGGAAACAGTTATGTCCATAACTATTAGTTTAAGGATACAGTTTCATTTCATTTCATGAGTGTTGCTCTGTTTGTCATACTTAGAAGAAAAGCAGTTAAAACTTCATTTACTGGTCATTTAACTTCTGACTTAGTTTTTACTCATTTCAAGAATTTTTATAAAAATTAGAAGTCTCACTTGGGACAAAAAAACCTCAGAAAATATGCTTAGATACCTGCACCTAGAGCTAGGAGTCTAGCACTGATGGAGAAGCCAGGGAATTCTTGTCTGTATGAGTTCCTCAAAAGTGGAACACTCTTCCATTGTTGGTGGGATTTTAAGCTGGTACAACCACTCTGGAAATCAGTCTGGTGGTTCCTCAGAGAATTGGACATAGTATTATCTGAGGACCCAGCTATACCACTCCTGGGCATATACCCAAAAGATTCACCAACATATAACAATGTCACATGCTCCACTGTGTTCATACCAGTCTTATTTATAATAGCAAGTAGTTGGAAAGAAACCAGATGTCCTTCAAAAGAGGAATGGATACAGAAAATGTGGTACATTTACACAATGGAGTACTGTTCATCATAAAAATGATGAGCTCATGAAATTCTTAGCTAAATGGATGGAACTAGAAAATATCCTAAGTGAGATAACCCAATCCTAATAGAACACACATGGTATGCACTCACTGATAAGCAGATATTAGCCCAAAAGCTCCTAATACCCAAGATACAATTCACAGACCACATGAAGCTCAAGAAGAAGGAAGAACAAAATGTGGGTGCCTCAGTCCTTCTTAGAAAAGGGAAGAAAATACTCATGGAAGCAAATAAAGAGACAAAATGTAGAAAATAGCCTGAAGGAAAAGCCATCCAGAGATTTTCCCACCTGGGGATTCATCCCATATACGGTTACCAAACCCCGACACTATTGTGGATGCAAAGAAATGCTTACTGAAAGGATCCTATTATAGCTGTTTCCTGAGAGGCTCTGCCAGAGCCATACAAATAGAGAGGCGGATGCTCGCAGCCAACCATTGCTCTAAGCACGGGGTCCCCAATGGAGGAATTAGAGAAAGGACTGAAGGAGAGGAAGGGGTTTGCAAACCCATAGGAAGACCAACAACACCAGCCAACCAGACCCCCCCCACACACACACACATACACACAGAGCTCCCAGGGACTAAGCCACCAGCCAAGGACTACACATGGTTCCAGCTACATATATAGCAGAGGATGGCATTGTCAGGCATCAATGGGAGGAGAGGTCCTCGATCCTATGAAGGCTAGATAAATGCCCCAGTGTAAAGGAATGGAGGGCAAGGAATGGGTGGATGGGTGGAGGAACACCCTCATAGAACATGGGGGAGGAGGGATGGGATAAGGGGTTTCTGGGAGTTGAGGAAACAAAAAAGAGAATAACATTTGAAATATAAATAAAGAAAATATCCAAAATAAATGAATGAATGAATCAATCAATCAATAAATGGGACAGCAGCTTCTTGGCTTCTCAGCCTCTCTGGTAAGGAAGCTGATATCTAGTCCTACTAATTTCTGTGACTGATTTTTAGATTCAGCAGGTGGCAATATGCTTCTCCATTGAAGTGAACCTACAAAAAGCAAGAAAATATTGTCTACTATAAATGTGTAATTGTACATGGCCACTCCGTATTTTTTTCTGTCTGGTCTGAAACGTATAAGTATGTTCTGCATGTCTTGATTATAGATTATTGATTATAAGTTATCAGGTATGGTTGAAAATCTGTAAAAATCTGTAAGAAAAAGTTAGCTTAAAATAATTAACTTGAGGTTGAAGTCATATTTGGCAACAACACATGGTTATGAGCCAAGCTAGGGAAACAGATCTCTAAACATAGTTTAAAATTGGATAATATTTTATATAATTTCTGTCCTAAATATCAGACTTATAAAAGATAGAATTCAAAATAATGTTTCTTTAATGAGGTACTAAAGCTGCACCTTCATATATTCATATATAAGAATTTCTCTTGCTGGCAGTAAGAACAAAAATAATGCACCTGATATGATTTTGGAAAGACTGGATTATTTAAAGTGTTAAAAAATAGGTTTTGTCCACTAAATATTATGGTTATTCTCTATGACTTCATATTAAAAAAAATTATACTTTCTTTTATATTAAAAAAAACAACTTTTAAAAAACATTTACATATATAAAGGTATGGGACATTTTAAAATTTATTAAATGTTTTATTATAATGTCTTTATTAATATATGATGGTTAAAATAAAGGAGGAAATTTTAATGAAAATAACAATAATGGTGATGAAAACTCTATTTACTTTAGAAAGTATAATGGACAACATCAATCATATTATTGACCCAGGTAATGGAGACAATTATGAAGATAAAAATCTCAAACATCCCTGATGGTGGCTATGGATCTGGTGATGGAAATAGTGGATACAGTAACAGAAGGGTTTAAAATCATAAAGAAATTGGCTATAGTTTTTAGCAGGAGAGAGACAAGGATTTATCTGGAACGTTGCAGGTTACTTTAAGACAGTAGTTCCTAATGTATTAGAGGAACTATACCAATCTGCCACAAAAGGAACAATGAACTATACTTAGAAAAGTAACCGCAAACACTTCCTGTTCAGGACTGGCAGAGCCACCGTTTGAAAAAAGAAAATATAGCTATTGACTTATACAATATGATATCAATTAGATGTGGATTCCTGGATTTTTTTTTTTTTAATCTGTTGTAGCTTTGTTTTTTTCTTTTCCTTTCCATTATATTGCTCTGTAAATTATGGTAATGATACCAGAAGTAAAATGTTAAGGAATTTGTTAGTTTAAAATTTTTTGGAAGTTTGCAATAATTAAAAAAATTAAGAATCATTGGCTCTTGAAATCCACCCCAACCCCAATTCCTTTCAGTTTGCCTTAGCCAGATCACGCAAGTCTCCAGTAGCCCAAGGAGCTGATAAAAGCCGCCACAGCCAGGTTCAATTTTTTTTTTCCTAGTCTCTTTATGGTATGTGTTTATGGGTTATTTTTTAAAAAAAAATTGACAATAGAAGAATATTTATTAAGAAATGTACTCTTAGGCCCAAAGCCAACATGGATTGATAGTCTTAAAGGTGATCAAATCCTTTAATGTGTTCAGAAATATATTTAAAGTCATGCTAAGTACTAATGCAGTTAATTACAAGGTTAAAGCTTCATTTAGTATCCTGTTTTATGTTTGTAAGGTACAATTCAGAGCAAAACACTAGAAACAGACAGTCTTTTTAACTCAGATATGCTAGGTAGGTACTAGTCCTCAAACTAATCAGAGATCTGAGGAATGTGGCATTTAATGTGTTTTAAATTTACCATTATAGACAGAAACTCCCCAACCCTAATAGGGACACTTTAAGGTCTCCAACTTGATATAGGCACAGACACCATCAAGATTATGGTACAAGTGCTCCAATGCCTTACCTACTACAAGGGCCCAGTCTGAATTGGAGAGAAACAGATGACAACTGAAGAGTTGATTGCTACACATTGATTTAGACAAGGTGAGACCAGTCTCTCCCATATTCCTCTTCCATAGGAAAAAGCCTCTTCATCTTTTGGGCCTGATAATCAAAGACTACCTCTGCCTTTGGTACCATAGAGACACAGAAGTCTTGGATAACAATCTAGATAATAAAATATGAACTAATTTCTGCCACTTTAATCGACACACACACCGATTATAATATACCCTTCTTCAAGTCTCTGGTCACATTAATGGCTAAATTGCTTTTAGTTTAACAGCTAAAATTAAAACAACAGGCAACTAGGTTCTTACCTCAAGGTAATCCACTACCTTGTTAGTTCATTAGTCAATTTATTAATTAATTAAAACTACTAGGTCTCTTATTAGAAAGGGAAAACAAGTTTGCCTTGAGCACAGGCTTCATATTAATTGACTGCTCTGTGACTCATAATAAATAATTAAAAACAATACAAAATAGAAAATTTATTTAAGATCTGATTGTCTAAAAGAAGTATGGTTCTAGAAAAATGTTAAAATTTGATTAATACAAAGGATGAAGATTAGAGCATATAAAAAATCTTGGATGATGATAAAATGATTTAGAAATAAATATGTTTCAGATGAAATGTTAATATAAGTTATTAATGATGGAGAGTCTAAAAAGTTGTTTGAAATTGGAGGATCTAAGAAAATGATTTAAGATACACATAAAGCAGAGAATGTTCCATATTTCTCCCACCACATGCTATTGTTATTTCTATGTGAAGAATTTTAACCTTGATAGGCTAGTGAAGCACTGGTCACAAGCTCAAGATTTTTAATTCCTTTTAGTGGTCTTCATTAAAATATGAATTTCAATACAATGGTAAATACTAAGGTATATCCTTTTGTAATCTAAAGTTTACATAAGCTTCAGGGAATATAGATAGATAGATAGATAGATAGATAGATAGATAGATAGATAGATAGATAGTAAGATTCGTATCCATCTGCCAAAAATGAAATGGACTCCAGATAAGTACACCCGACTGTTCGTGAAATTGGGAATTTCCCCTTGCTCTTGTGATTTCTTGACTTCCCCAATTACTACACAATTTTAACTCTGTCCCTTGTCTATATTTGTCTCAGCAGATTTTTCCCAGGCTGACAGACTTCATCCAGGGATCACCTATGGAGCTGCTGAACTTTGGACTTGCAAAAGCTGATGTTACCCTGTCCAGCTGATGTGATTGCTCCCTGTCTTTCAGCTCGATCATTTAATTAGAAGTTTTTGATAAATGCTTCATTGCCCAGCTGTTAACTAGCATGTCAATCTTCTTAGGTCCCTTTGACAACATCCTAATGTCAGCAAGAAACAATTACAGAAGAAAGATATGGTGTTGGTTATCCCAGCTTGTAGGCTGAGATGCTAAGTCAAGTAACTCTGCCGTATAACACTCTTAAAAGGACCCCACTTCCTGATTCTGACCGTCCTGGTTGACATGAAAATAGATGGACTCCAATCCTGGATTCATCATGTTCATCTGAAGTTTGTTCATTGGAAACATCAGGACCTGGAGCAGTAATGGGTCACCAGAAAACACCCACAGGATCCGTTAAAAAGACTCTGATTTCCCTACCAGCAGCTGAGTGAGACAGAAGCAGATAATTATACCCAATCATTGGACTGAAGAAAGGGACTCTTATGGTTGAATTTATGGGAAAAATTTAAGATGCTGAAAGGGAGAGTGACCATATAGGAAGACCAATAGTCTTTATCATAGTACATATATGTGGCTTCTTCCTTGGATCTGACATAGAATGAATGTTTTTTCCTTGATCAAAAATTTGTGTCAAGACTATTTCTGTTTTGAGTATAATTGTGAAAGCTCATTTTATTCCTTATCATCCAGTCTTTACTTACTATTCTATGAAGATTGGGCACATTTTATTCTTGATTTTAAGTTTATAATATATTTCTGGCTAAACAACTAAAACAATCTCTTAAAACATTCTTTCTAAAATTATTTGAATCAAATTAAGAATTCTATAAAATCATTAATTCATCAAAACAGCATTAAATGATGAAAGCTTATTTGTACATTGATCTGAAGGAAAACTGCCCAATAGAGTGGGCTAAGGGCCAGCAATCATTAGCCTATATAATAGTGACAGGAAAAGACACATCAGCTGCAAGAAGCAATCCTAAGATGAAGTCTCTTGGGACCATACCTCTCACAGTTCACCAATCATTAGCCATGCAAACATGGCAGACCACCTTCAGAAAAGTCAGCGGTTATCCTTAGCCTCTCCTAAATGGCTCCCAACATTTTTCCAACAGTCAGGCTTGTCACAGAAATACCCTAGTTCTTGGTACCAACTTCTGCCTTAGTCACAACTCTATTGTTGTGAAGAGTATGACCATGGTAACTTTTTAAAATGAAAACAATTTTTAGGAAATTGCTTATAGATTTAGAAGGTCAGTACATTGCTGTTTCCAGTTTCTGGCTTTTATAAATATGGCTGCTATGAACATAGTGGAGCATGTGTCTTTATTACATGTTGGAGCATCTTGAAATATATTGCTTAATTGTACCTGAGACATGTGAAGAGTTAGGACATAGTAGATACAATCTTTGCCAAACATTATGAAAGAGCTTAAATACTGAATTCTTCCACTAAAGACATGAATGATGCTACACGGACACACTACAAACTCTCCTTAATTTTGTATAGATTTTCATTGGATCAACATTTTCCCTCTATTATATGTTTAGAATGAATGCTCTTTAAGGTTTTACTTCTTTGTTTCTCCTTTTCAAAACTGCCTGTGTAGTTGTATTCATCCCATAGACAAGTACAAAATATTTATTCCTCACTTATATTAAGCATTTTTATTCAGTTAAAATGATCTGTTTACCATCATCTTAAATCAAAGCTCTGTAATGCCATTTGTGAACCAGACTACTACTTGAGAACACAACTTGAGTTTTCATCTCATCAATCACAAATTTTTGTAGATGATAAGGATGAGTCAACACTAATATTTTTTGGTCCAGTATTATGGTAGGTTTTGTTGTACATTATCTCACTATTATACTCTGGGAACTAAATCCCATGTATATCATTGATTTAGTTGCTGATATTAAAGTGATTTCTAAAAATATATATGTATATTTTATATCTAGGAAAACTTACTTTAACTTATTAATAGGCACGTTTCATGAATGAACAGATAATTCTACTCTATTTTTGGTCTTCTAATAATTTTATGTATTTCTACAGTATCGATAAAAAATAACATAATGATGAACTCATAAATTTTATGTTATTGTGTAATATAATGAATAAAAACATATTTTCAAAAGGAATTTCTTTTATACTTGAAAGGCTGACTAGTATTGAATGTTACAGCTTATGTGAATAAAGGTTTTAATTTACAAGGAGTAATTTGATTCATCTACCAAGGCACTAAAATTTTTAATAGAAGTTACTCTGTCATTATTACTCATTATTCATAGAGTGATATAAATGAAATTATTACCACAGAAAGGTTAGCATACATATAAATCTATCCACTAAAAATCTTTTAATTTTAAAACTTTTTTCAACACTCTTTCTGCCACCCATCCCCTAGGCATGTATTAAAATAAGACAGCATGTGATCACTATTTCACTTAGCATTAACAATTTAAGAAAGGCCAAATTGAATAGAAGTTACAATTCAAGTTAACAAATTTCCATTAGAAAACAATTTACTAGACTCTTATGAATTTATATTATCTTCTTAAGTTGAAAGTGTATTATGACTCTAAATGGAATCATTTCTTATATAGTATATCTTTTCTTATTGAAGCATGGAGTAGAACTGGAGTTTATTCTCTACAACTTAAACTACTAGGCTTAAGTAAATGAATTTTTGTTTACCTGGATTTTCCAGCTTTTTAGAAATAATTTTTCTTGTATGTTAACACTACGTATATTTCTAAATATTTTTCCATTACCGTACATACAGATATTTTGTTACCTCCTGTTTTGTTAGAAGCAAAGATGGTAAATCTGAGTAAATAGAAATTTCACTGATATTAGTATCTTAAAGGGTAAAGAATTCTCCCTATAACTTCTATGAAACTTTATCATTCTAAGTAGTGTGTGATATCAAAATTATATCATAACAATTAGTAACATAAAAAAATCCATTTTTCTTCTTATTCTGTGAAATAGTTGATGTGTTGGTTTGAATGAGAAGATCTTCTCTAGGTTTAAATATGTGAATAATAGGTCCCCAGTTGATGGTGCTATTTGTGTAGATTTTGATGGTTTAATCGCCCTAGCAGGAGTGTGTCACTGAGGCTAAAATTTGAGAGAAAAATGTCTTAGGTACTGTCATTTAACTAGACTTCCTTGCTTCCAGATTGTTGGTATAGATATGAATCCTTAGCTTCCTGTTCCTGCCACAATGCTTTTGTTCTACCAGGATTCTAACTCTCAATAATCATGAGTTCTTTCTCTATCATTAGTTGTTGTATCAGTCAGGGTTCTCTAGAATCACAGAACTTACGGGTCATATCTATATGGTAAGGGCATTTGTTGATGACTTACAGTCTGTAGTCCAACTCCCCAACAATGGTCAGCAGCAATGTTAATGGAAGTCCAAGGATCTGGCAGTAGATAACTTTCACAAGGCATGCAGGTGAAGAAGAGCAAATCTTCCTTTTTCTAATGTCCTTATGTAGGTCTCCAGCAGAAGATGTGGCTCAGATTAAAGGTGTGTACCACCACACCTGGATCTGGGACTTGCTTTGTCCCAGGCTGGCCTTCTATTTAGGGATCTCCTTGCCTTAGTCTCATGGGATTAAAGGCATGTACTACTTTTCCTGGGTCTAAGCTTTTCATGGTCACTATCCCTCAAGATCTCCATGCCAAAATTCAGTTCAGAAACTTGTGTCTTCCATATTCAAGATCTGGATCACAGATGAGCTTTATAATTCTGGATTGTAGTTCAGTCCAGATATAGTCATGTTGACAATCAGGAATAGCCACTACAGCTGAGTAGGCAGCTGCGTAGGCATTTATTCCCTTATAGAGCACCTCACTTCTTAATAGTTGTCCACAGTTGGATCCATCCCTAGGCAGACACTAGAATTTAAATAAACACACCTCCACTATTTGAGGACTACCTTTCTCCAGATAGGGTTACCAGACACACAAGAAAATTTTCATGCATTGCTGCCTCTCATCTGATAACCCATTTCCTCTGCTTCAGCCCACTTTTCCTGCCTAACTTTCAAAGCAATGTTTTTCTCACTCTTCATCTGAGAAACTTTTATTTGCAGGAGATTATGATTGACGCAGGAAATGACAACTGGCCAGGAAATTAGATTGCATAATTCTCATTTTAAAAGGGAACACATATTCCTTCCAGAAAATTCTCTGTTCACCAAGAATCAATCCAGAAAATACTGAAGAAAGAGCCATAGGTGGTAGATAAATACAAAGAAACATTATGCTCTGGTCCTAGCCAAGCAGGTGCAAGTATGAGCTCACAGTAGTTGTTTTAGAATGTATGAAAACATCAGAAGCTGAGTCAGACAAAATTCTAGCAGTTAGAGAGGAGTTGGGCTTTCAATTCCTCCTAAATTTGTGTAGCTATTGGCTACTGTAATTTTCTGGGAGTAGAGAGAGTATTCTTCCTGTAAAAGTATATGTCCTATAGTGTTTCACCATACTCCAGTGAAACACTACACAACCAAGAATATTTGGGCACCACAAATTGATCTTGAATGATTTAAGCCAAAAAAAAAAAAAAAAAAAAAGAGAGAGAGAGAGAGAGACACAAAGTTGTTTGATGTCCTGGCTAGTTTTCTATGTTAACTTGATACAAACTATAGTCATCTAAGTGGGGGAGCACAGTTCAGAAAATGCCTTCATAAGACTAGGTTACAGGCAGACCTAAATGCCATTTTCTTAACTAGTGATTGATGTGGGAAGGTATTATTTGTGGGGCTTCCTTTAGGCTGGGACTCTGGAATTCTATAAGAATGCAGACAGAGCAAACCCAAGAAAAACAGCTAGTTGGCAGTAAGCCTCTATAATTTCTGTCTCAACTCCTACATCTAGGTTCCTTTGCTCTTTGATTTCCTGTTATGGATTCCTTCAAAGACTAACAATGATGTAGAAGCATAAGTAAAATGAGAGCAATGGCATTCTGGATGGGATAAGGTTATATCTAGAGATGAATGTGTTAAAGAACTCAAGAAGGCTAATGATCCAAAAGGCCCAAGTAAGGATGCCTCCATCTCACTTGGAAGGGAGAAGAAAGCAATCATGTGGGGGAAGGACCTGAGTAGGAAAGGGCACAGGGTGTAAAAGAGTAGAACATGATCAGATAATGGGGGACAAGGAACAGGACTGAAACTGTAAGGGCCAGCAGAAAGAATGGAAATGGGCAACCTCAGGATGTAGGGGGCCGGGGGTGTCTAAAATGTACCAGAGACCTGGGAGGTGAAAGACTCTCAGGACTCAAAGGGAGGGACCTTAGATGAAATGCCTTACAGTGAGGAGAGGGAAGTTGTAGAGTCCACCTCCAGAAAAAAGACAAGACATCAAGTGGAGGGATGGGGTTGCCATCTCACAGTCAAATACTCTGACCCAGATTTGTTCCTGTCTGAAAGAATGACAGGGACAAAACGGGAAAAGAGCCTGAGGGAAAGGAGATCCAGTGACAGGCCCAAATTGGGATCCATTTCAAGGGGAGGACCCAAGGCCTGACACTATTACTTGATACTATGTTGTGCTTACAAACAGGAGGTCTATCATGATTGTCCTCTGAAAGGCCCACAAGTAGGAGAGTTGGAGAATATCCCCATAGAGGCAGGGGGAGGGCGGAGGGAATGGGGAGGTTCCAAAGGGGAGATCTGGAAAGGGGGAAACATTTGAAATGTAAATAAAATATGAAAAAAAAAGAATTTTAATGTTATTAATATTTGTTTTAATATGAAAATTGTATTCATCCTTATTGACAAAGAAATAGCAATCAAATTTCCAACTTAAAAATTAATAAATCCAGACAATACTATCTAGGAATTTAAGGAAAATCTTGGAATCATGAGAATAATATTGGCTGCTTCAATGCTTTTAATATACTGAGAGACATGATAAAATATGAATATGTGAGTTAGTATTTTCATTCACACTAATGAAATTTTACTTTAACTGGATTGCGATTTTTAAAGACAACATTATATTTAAGCATTAAGTTTAGTTTCCCAAAATTATCTTTTCTAGTGTGCCAAATAATGTATATATTAAATATAATAGACATTTTAATCATGGTCTCTATAGATTTTACTGTTTCCAATAGTAGTTCCTAACAAATAACCACTACAGATTATATTTTCTTTCTTTAACTAGCTGACATGTTAAATAAAATGGACAATTTCCCTTTATCAGAATATTTTCATTACTTATACTATCTAGTCTTCTTTTCTTATGAGATATTTTTAATAAATTTGTCTTTGTTTTTCAAAAGTATTTACTTCTTCAAGAATATTTCCCTCACATTCTCTACACAGATGTGATATTTCCCACTAGGTGGTACTTATCAATGGTTAGAAATATCCTTGAATTTTTACTTGTTTGTTTGTTTTGTTTTGCATGACAGAGTTTCCACTGTATACCAGCCCGTGGTGTCCTTGAAGTCAGTTGGTAGTTTAGGCTGTCTTGAATTCACTGAGAGCTTTGTCCTTTTGTCTCCCCAGTGCTGATGTTAAAAGTACAATGTATGCCACCAAGCCTGGCTGATATTCTTGAATTTTTAAACAGGTGTCAACATTACACATTCTAAAATATCCACAGAAACGATTTGTCTTGTCAAGAAAATTGTAAGTTTGGAGGGCAAAAATGTTCTTACAAAACTACTCAAGTTATAGAGAGCATGAATGTTACAGTTCAGTTAAAAGACGAAGAGAAACAAAACAGCAATATAAATGCTATAACTTACAGTGTTCTATCTATAGATGGAGGCTATAAACATTTTTACTAAATAGATGGAGTGAATAAAGGTTTCCGAAAAGAAGCTGTATTTAAATGTGAATAAAAAGCTTCTGGAAGTTCTGTGTCTGCCATGACTGAAAGACAGGTTGGAATCTAAGTACTGTGCAGAGTGGAATTTTGTAGTTTCAGAGGATAATTACTTTTTCTTAATTTTTTTTAATCTTTTATTTATTTATATATTTTTTACACTCCAGATTTTATTCCCTTCCTGGTCTACCCTCTGTTCCACATCCCATACCTCCTCACTCCGCCACTGCCTCCACGAGGATGTCCCCACTCCTCATTTCCAACCCATCTGATTTCTAAACTCCCTGTGGCCTCTAGTCTCTTGAGGACTAGGTGCATCTTCACTGACTGAACCCAGACCGAGCAGTCCTCTGCTGCATATGTGTTGAGGGCCTCATATCAGCTGGTAGGTGCTGCCTGATTGGTGGACCAGTTTTTTGAGAGATCTCGGGGGTCCAGTTAATGAAGACTGCTGGTCCTCTTACAGGGCCGCCCTCCTCCTCACCTTCTTCCAGCTTTTCCCCAATTCAACAGCAAGGGTCAGCAACTTCTGTCCATCGATTGGGTGCAAATATCTACATCTCACTCTATCTTGCTTGTTGAGTCTTTCGGAGGGCAGTCATGATAGGTCCGTTTTTGTGAACGCTCAACTAATTTTAATTTTTTGGCACACTTTTCCTATTCTATCTATACTAATACATAATGTAAATAAATTAAATAATTAGATGCTAGTAATTTGGCAGAACATTATCTTTCACCAATCCAAGCTCTATGAATTTCATCAGATAACATTTTAGGCATACAGAAAACCTTCCCCACCAATACATTTCCAAGTTGTCTTCCTAACACTCACTTTTTTCTGTAGAAACATAAAAAACCTGGAAACAATTTTCATGAGGCAACATGAAATTGGGGTAACTCAATTCTGTGTTCCCTGGCCGTAGTCACTCAAAATTGCTCTAGAATAAAATCTCTCATTTCGTTTAAGATAATTTATCTCTACATTGTTACTCACAACGGCTACCTGAAAATGTTATGCTTTAGTGTTATCTCCTGATATTTGTTTTAGTCTTTCAAAGGGAGACTATTTCATTAACCCTTGGCATTTTATTGAAGTTCCCAGTGTTCTTTTATGGCAACATTCAAAATGATAACACTAATGCCTTATTATACGATCAACATATTAAAATGTCTTTTAATATGATGATGATGTCATTGTAAACTATGATTCTATAACATGCTCTTGTAAAGTAGTTTTCTAAAAACTATATTTTCAAGCAAATAGTGGTTCCAATTAACATAATCTAGAAAAATATTTTTGAAAAAGTTATAAAATGAGATATTATATGTGTTATATTACAGAAGTATGATATAATTCATAAAACTGAAATGAAATATCATTTCAAACTAATATACAATCACTCATTGATTTTATAAAACTATTGCTAAGAGTGGTAATATAAATTTGCATTATCAAAGATTATTTTCATTATATTCTTTGTATATGTACACATCTCAAAAGTTGTAAGTTTGTATATTATGAAAATATTTCCACATATTAATTTAAGATTATAGAGTTGATATGCATTTTTCATAGATAAATGCACTCGATTTAGTCCTTGTCATTTTTTTTTTTTTTGACTTTTTTTTTTTTTCTTTCTGAGACAGGGTTTTTCTGTGTAGCCCTGGCTGTCCTGGAACACACTCTGCAGACCACGCTGGCCTCGAACTCAGAAATTCACCTGCCTCTGCCTCCCAAGTGCTGGGATTAAAGGCATGAGCCACAACTGCCTGGCTATTTTTCTTTCTTTCTTTCTGGTTTTTTTTTTTTTTTTATATAAGCTTGACACAAACCTAGAGATAATTGGCAAGCAGCAACCTCAGTTGAATTCAGTGGAGGGACTGTCTCTACCAGATTGGCTTTGAGTGAGACTGTGGGAAATTTCCTTGACTACTGACCATTTCAAGCTGGTTCAGATCAATGTGGGTTGCACCATATTGGGCAGATGTGTGTGGGCTTTATTAGAAAATGGATGACAAGCCAGGGCAAGCAAAAAGCATACCATGTCTGCATTAGTTCCCTTCCTTCTGCTTCCTTCAGTAACAGGCAACAATCTATATGGCAAGAAAATATATTGTTCTTCTGCTGCATTAGTACAGAGTTTTATCATAATTGAATCAATTGCTTAGAAACGTGTTATTGTTAACTGTTGTTGTAGTAGTTGTTTTTCTTGTTGTTGCTTTTTTGTAGATGAAAACTCAATAGGTACAAATTGGAAGCTTAGCAGGATAGAGACTTGGTTTGAGATAACCATTTCCTCCGTTTCAGTGCAGGTAAGGACTGTGTTTAATTGTGCTAATCTTCCCAATAATTAGCCTATTTTCAAGCACTTGCCTCGTCTGTAATATTAAACAGATTAAAAGATAATTAAAAAGAGAATTCCTAATTCTCTTTTTCCTCTCTCAGCTGATCACTTACCTTTTTTTTTTTTTTTTTTTTTTAAATGTAGGCTAAGCATAAACATTAAGGGTAACACAGCTTCCACAGATTCACCTTGCTGCTAGTATCGATATGTGATAATAATGATTTTCAAAAGAAGAAAACATTTTAAAATGTGGTGGTGGTGTGTGGCTGATGTTAACATTGGAAACAACTGGTCTTGCATTCAAAATAGAATTATCAACTAATTATGTTAATAAAAATAACAGCCATTGAAGTAATAAAATGGGCATTTTTGTCATTTCACTGCACAAAATACAGTGAGCAACTATAGTAAAGGGAAGAATGGTCTGATATATCTGTTTGTAACAGGTGTCACATTTTTTCTTAAGTTTTAGTGCTGGTCACTTGCACTTATAATTTGAAAACCATGAACATAATTTTCGTTTAAAGAGGTGTCACCATTTTTAGATCAACACACAGGGAAACTTTATTAATAATGTAATTAACCTTGGGAATTTATGAAAATCACAATAATTTGTATAACTTTTAAAACAGTATTTTAAGCGCAGTCAAAATTAGCAGGTAATCTTTAATTAGAAATTAGTATTTAACTCATTGGTGAATTTTACAGTGCTTTCTAATAGCTTTGTCTTAATATGCATTATAACATCCTGTTTCTCTTCAATTTGGTTTTAAAACTTTAATTCTGATTGTGAGAAAAGGAAACAATTCATTAATAATACCACTATATTTTCTTTTTCAATATAACCATTCTTTTTTACTATCTTGTATTATACAAATTTTTATAAGCCAAATATTTTAAATTAAGCAGAGAATGAAAAATGACTAAGAACAAGAGAAATATTTATGTATCAATAATTCCTATTAATGTTCTATTTATTAAATATCACACATGTAGAATTTATTTTTAGGAATTTTTACTAAATGCATTAAATACTAACAATCTTAATTTGAAATATTTTTTATATCTAATAACTGAACTGATAATTTGAAATCATTTAGCTTGTTAACAGTAAAGATAGCTAGAAAAAATAAAAAGTATAATGTGCTTCAAAAAGAGAGACAAAGGTCAACAGGCTAAAAATATTTGAGTCAAATGAGTCTAAGATTTGGTATATTTGAATATTGTAAATTAGAATAACATTGTTTTAAAATACTCATGTTGAAACAAAGCTAGCCCTCCCTTTTGAAGTATTTGTATTTGAGTTTAATTATGTAAGAAAACTTTAAATAAGAAAATTAAACAAATTAAGAGATTTTAATTTTACTAAGTGCAAATATAAATGATCTGACTTACATTGTAAGCGGATAAACTTTAGTCTCTCTGAAACAAGCTTTTCTACTTTTGCAAACTCATATATGAAAATCCATGCCTTTTTGTTGACTTTATTCAATGTTCAATTTCAATTTCATTTTGTACACAAGGAACACAGATGGCAAGGAATTCGCTTGATTGTCTCTATGTAATTTTTATGTGGATATATCTTTCTGAAAATAGCATATCATTTCTATAGTGAATTATTTACAAAAGAAATTTAAAGATATATGTGTGTGCCTAAGTATGTCTGTGCAAGTGACTACAAGATTAGTACCATGTAGACAGACATAGCTCATAGGTAAAGTAACTTGATATTTTAAGGCGTTGATCAAGTATACAAGAGTTGAAATATCTTCAATGTTTAGTTGTAGTTTTGACATAGGGGATAATGACATATGGATGTTGTTTTGTTGCTATAATAAAACCTCATGGCTAGAAGCAATTTGTTGGAGAATGGGTTTATTTCAGCTTGCCACAGTACATCACAGTACATTATTGAAGGAAATCAGGACCAGAACTCAAGCAGAGATCTGGAAGCAAGGTCTGAAGCAGAAGTTTGGAAGAATAACAATTACTGTTTTATTGTCATGTCTTGTTCTCCCTGCTTCCTTATACCTTCCAATATAACTTGCCCAAACATCTTCAATACCATTGATCTAGGCCCACCCACATTATTTGTTATTCCTGAAAATGCACTACTGAATTCTCTATAAGATAATCTTATAGAAGCATTTTCTCAATTGATAATTCTTCTCCTCAAATAACTCTAGTTCATGTCAAATTAACATAAAACTAACCAGCAAGCCATAAGGGACAACAACAGACACATTCTCTACATGTGATTCAAAGCTTGAATAGAAACAACACAAAAGAAGAAATTTTCAGGATTTAAAATATTTTAGGTTCTATGTGTGTTAAAAATATCATCATAGTACAGTTTGATTTTTAAATATATAGAGTGACTTTTCATGGTGCATTATTTATTTAATATATCCTCTGTATGTTTGTTAATGAGTCTTCTTTGCACACAGTGATGGCTTTCCAGTAATCACATGATGGTTTAATTTTTAAACTAAGAAATCCTCAAGTGGAAATAAAGTTGACATGAATTATTTTATTTATGACCAAATCCAATTATTTTTCAATAAGAATACTCTTTTATTACATAGGTAAAACAAACTAGTACACTTTGTTACTACTCTAATAAGAAATATTTTAAGATGAAGAGATACCAGTGTATCGTTTTGTATAAAATCATAAAAATATCTGTAATTCAAAATACATAAGAATTTACTTAAAATGTAATGAGCAACATTAAAAATTCATTTAGTCCATTAAAGAGTCAACTTTGAACAAAAATATGTTTTAATTTGAAACTGTACTTTATTATGTACATTAAAATACTTTAGTTTGGAAAGAAAAATGAAACAATGTATTTCCTATGATAACAAACTGTAATTTTATTCCTTTAAAAAACTAAAAAATAAAAAGCTAAAATTGCTGAGAGTGTCCCGTGTATCCTGTATGTGTACTCATTTTACCCTTTTGCTAAACCTTAAGGAAGTTACATAGGCAGCTGGTATGCCTTTGAAGATCCTGCTTTTGAAAAAAAAATCATAAAATCATTCAATCTAATGAGTACCAAAGTTAGTCAAGAACAGCTCTGCAACCAGCATTTTGTCATTTCACAATACATGCAACCAAGGATTATTTTTTAATTGTTTGTGTTATATGGCTTCATTTTATCCTCACTGTGTACCTAAAATCAGTGAATTAATAATAAGCTTAGGCAATATTGAAAATGTTGCTAGGGAATTGAAGTGATTTATATCATTGTGAAAAATGCTTGGACATTAAATGAATAAATAATGGATCTAAATTATCTTTCATATCTCAAATCAATGCAATCTTAAGCTAAAACAATAATTTTTGAACAGAGTTTAGCAATAACACAATTGGGTATGAACCCTGAGGAATAGCAGATGAGAGCAAAGTATCTTTCTGTACTCTGTTCTGTTTTCTCACATGTTTATAAAGAGCAGCAGGTAATGGATTTCTACAAGGAACTAATAATGAAAATTAATGCAGACAGAAATAGCTTGCCTCTAGATATATGAATGGCAAGATCAGATTACATCAATTAAATGAGAAAATCTTCAGGGTTATGTTCACTAATACACTTGGGCATTTTATTTTCTCACAAAGAAATGTCTACTATTATAAGGGGAGAAGTTTTCCACTAGCTTAATATACATAAAAGTAACAAACATTTTTAGGAAAAAAGAGGACAGGTGACATATACACTAATACATGTACAAACAATATTTGCACAAGCACACTTGTGTGCAAGTGTTAATTATTTTATTTAGATTCCGATTTATATTAGTACATGTTTTCTTCTTTTGTTTCACTGCTACTGATATACCCACTCACCACCTCTGTTACTATTTTCCTTTGAAAAGTAACTTGTAGGAGTTTTTTATAACTACAAAAATAGTCATAACTATTCTTGATAGTCATGGATAACGCCCCTAAATCTGATAGTGTATAACATTGTCTCTACTTAACTATTTTCTAGTTTGTTTTCTCTCCAGTTTGTGCATGTGTGTGTGGGTGTGTGTGTATGTGTGTGTATTTTTATGAGATCAGCACTTACCTTTGAACTGGAAGCATTTAATCAAAGTAAATGCTGTGTTTCAGTTTGACTGTAACTTCCCTTTGAGTAGGTGATTCAGTTCCATACATAAATGTGGCATTATGTGACTAGTACAGATTATTCTTTAGTTAATTTTCTTTGGTGAAATCATTTTCTTGGACCATAGACTCATGGACTAAGAGAAGACAACATCTGTTGTTTATGCTTAATTTCATGTTTATCAATATTCTAGAGAAATAGCAGGCATTAAATAATTTTTCTAAGAAATTAATTTGTGGTTTCAGAAATAATTAGCACTCAATCTAAAATTCTTTCCATTTCATTTAGAATTTTACTGTCAGTATTTGCTTCAAATTGTGCATTATTGTCTTGAATCCAAACTACATTGATCTAAGTGAGATTCACATGTGTACATGCCAATATCTCTTTTGTTTCTCCTTGTGTTTCTGTATTCTGCACTCCCTTTTCCATTTGTGATACACTTACATTGACAGAAGCAGTCCTTCAGAGCTGAATGTCTAAGCAATTGTGTTCAGCTGTGGGATCTCTGCATAAGCCTTTGAGTTTGCACTCTTTTTTATATATGGGACAGTATTGAAGCATTAAAAAATGGTCAAATCAAAGTTAAGTATCAAGAGAGTCATCTAAAGTACAGAAATGTAGGCCAGAGCTGACATGAAGCACCTACTACTACTACTATAATGCTATCTCAGAAATCTAGGCAAAAGCCAAAAAGTAGTTGACAGAAAAACTAATGTGAGAAACTCAAAGAAAGAGTTGTGTTTTATAAAATACAAGAAGTATTTTATAAATACTTTAAAAAACATCTTAGCATGTTACCAACATATGAGAGTCATCAGAATGCTTTTCATCTCTATTATTTGCTTAGTGGATATAATAAAATTTGCTTTTTATTTCCAGTAATAAAAAAAATGCCTTGAAAATGATTTCAATTAAATTTCCAAGTCTTACTGACTAAAATGTTCATAAAGGCTCAGAATATTAAAATATAATTAAGAATATTGTGCTGAAAGAGGCTGTGTAAGTGAGGGACTCACTCAACAGTCCTGGTGATCTGAACTCAGATCCTCAGCATCAGTATGATACACTTAGTTTGAAATTGTGAGGTTGTTACTCCAATACTAGGAATAAAAGATGGGAAGATCTATGAAGCTTGCTGTCCATCTGTAATAGTTATCACAATTTTTTTCTGAAGTTTTGGTCCTCGTTACCTATAGTTATTGTTTGGCAACCATGGGCCAAATTTTGGGTTAAAATAGGTGTCATAATTTTAAAATTAAATTTTGGGAAAAGTTGTTTATTTTGTTAACAGAGGAATCATTATAAATAATTTAAAAATTTAACAGATATAATAATGTCTCTATTGAAATCAAGAGACTTAGGCAAAAACACTGCATAATAATACTTTTTTTGTTCTTGTTTATATTATAATATTGTAGTGGCTGATAAAGTTAATTAAAATGTCTGAACTTCAACAAATGTATCAGAAGTGTCTTTAATTTTCAGTTGAACAAAATTGATTATTAATAATATGTTCAATAAGTATAGCTTAATTTAAATTCCTGATGCTGTTGAAAACAAACTTAAAATTTTACCTTTTATTTGAATATACCTTTATAAACATTTTGTGAACTGCTCTGTTTGCATGGTGCTGATAAAAGTTTAATAGAAAAATTATGAATGATTTTTCTATAAAAATACTCTGCTACAGAGGCATATTATTTTTGTTAAAAATTAAGTTGCAAATTGAAATAAAATACTCACAAAGGCAAAAAGGAGGGAGAGAGTGTTGTGGAGGGGTAACCAGGAAGGAATATATCATTTGAACTGTAAATGAATAAAATGATTAATAAAATGAATATTAAATACTTATAAGATAGAGAAGTAGAAGGAACTTGAATGTGCCTCACAATAATAGTTGAAGATTATCTGATATCAATTTTCTGGAATCTCCTAAGCCACATTTTTTTCTATTTGTGGTGCTCAGCATTTTATATGAAAATAAGTATAGTTCATTTCTCTTTTGAATAATAAAGGTTTTGCAGGAGAATAAATTGTCAACTTTCATCCAATTTCCATAATGCCCTTGACCACAGTAAGAAGTCATTGATGCCTTGAGGTGCATTTGAAATAATTCAGAGAATTTGAATGAACTGAACATTCAATTTCAATAGAAATTACATCCCTGTTAATACATTTGCCAAATATAAATATCCCCTTTCTACATACTCAGGTGAATGTTTTCAATTTCTCCTGAATTTGATTTTCAATTCTGAGCAAATACTCAACATGCACACTTGTCTTGTGATGGAAAATGTGTCCAAATCTCTATGTTTCATTTATGCCTTTCTATAATACATACTTCCAATGAGTGTAGAGATGATTTTCAATGTAATAGTGCATTGCTTTCAATTTGTACAGCAATATCTTAGAGATAGTGTGCTGCATATACACTCACATTCTTACATATGCATAAGATGTAGGTATTTTCTATTCCAAAATATAATTAAACTATTTTAAAAATGTGCACCACAATGCTGTAATGAAAGTGATAAATGTTTTAGCTTTAGCTGGTTCATCTTGCAGTTTAATTTTAACGTAATATTGCTTCATTGTCATTTGCAAACTAACTTATTTTACTTGTAAATTTGTCCTTAGTCCATTTGAATTCACCAAATACCCCCATGATACTGGAATTTTATGCAAGGTATGTTAGCAACTTGCAATCTAAATAGGCAGGTTAAACAGGTTAATTGGGTTTTTACTTTCCCAATTACATTCCTGCTTATTTTAATGAATATTGTTAAAGTATATTGATATTAAATTAGCATAAGCTGTATAGAGGGTTTTTTTTTATTATTATTATTCTTTTGCAGTTCATGGTATTTGTCCTTATCGTTGGAGAAGACACTCTTTCAAGAAAAAATATGTTTTATGGCACTGGATATTTATAGTCTGTTTTTGTTCATTGCTTTTTAAAGTACATATCTCAGATCAAATTAAATGCTTAATTAGGTTATGTTTTTTCTTTTTAACCATAATTGGCTACATCTACAAAGTCGTGCCATTAGCTTAGAGACCTGATTTCTGGTTTGCTTCTGCATTACTTCTTAATGACCTTAGGGAAATTCAACCTAGTGAGCAAGGAATCAATAACAGATGTCACCTGTTAGAATCAAAGCCTTAAATTTAAACCATTTAATTCAGTAATTTTTCCATGAGGTTACGCATTGTTTTCTGGATAACAATGATCCTATCTATCTATCTATCTATCTATCTATTAATCATCTATCACCTATCTATGATCTATGTCTATATCATCTATTTATGTATTTATATATCCATGTATCTATGTATCTATGTATCTATGTATCTATCTATCTATCAATCATCTATCACCTATCTATGATCTATGTCTATATCATCTATCTATTTATGTATTTATATATCCATGTATCTATGTATCTATGTATCTATCTATGTATCTATCTATCTATCTACCTATAATTTATCTATGTATAATTCATCTTCCTATGTATGTATGTACTTTCTATCTCTCTATCTGTCTGTTGGTCTGTGTGCATGTCTATCTATTTTCTATTTATCTGTTTGGTTCTTATAAGAATTTTTAATACTCTTCAGTTTAAATATTTTTCATTAATTTATGTTTCTCAGAAGTACTTTATCCAAACGCACAACATTGTGATGAAGGGGCTTACTTTATTACTTTTTGTTCTCTTTGCTATAATTTAATTCTTTATGTACCTATACTTTTATTTTATATTAGGCTCACATGGTTGTTTTCAGAAGCAGTGTCAAACTTGTGGCTATGTAAACATACTTACACTCGGATGTTGTGGATTGGTTTTAATGCTTTTTGTGTTAATTTGACTCCAAAATCACACAGGGGAGCGTTCATGTCTGCACTGAGGGTCCCTATCCCCAGTTGGCTCTGATTGGGAAATAAAAGTTGTTTGAGGCCAATGCTGGACAGGGAGAGAGTGGCGGGACTTTTAGGACTCTTGGGCAAGAAACTCTGGACAGAGAGAGTGTTGGAAACAATCCTGGTGCTGAGGAACGAAACCCCACTTGTCTGTCCCAGGGTGCTGCGGTTCTGGGTGAGACAGAAGACACGTGGAACGTGACCACATGTCTTCCTACACAGTCTGATGGGCATATGGGGGCTGTGGGAAGCCTCTGCGGGCCCTGCCCATGGTTTGGGGATGGGGCCCATTCCCCAGGAACACGTGGCAGCTGTCTCCCTGGGTTCTTTAGCCAGGGCAACTTGCAGTTGTCTGCAGGGTGCTGCAGACAGGCAAGCTAGAGTGCAGCTGGGGTTCCTGCCTGGACCAGGTCTTGGCTGCTCTGGGTGCCAGGCTAACTGCTTAGGCTTGGGTGAATGGGTACTGTCTAGAAGTGCTGGGATTCCCTACTTGAGAGATTAGCCTTGGCTCATTGATCAAGCGCTGGATCCCTTGCTTCCCATGGCGAGTCCAGATAAAGAGACAGTCCATAATTCTAAGATGTTTATTTTCATCATGTGGAGAGTGGCAGGGATGGAACTGTAACCCTGGCTCTCCCAGAGAGGTGGGACAGACACAGTAACTGGGAAGGGGCGTGGCTAAGCCTCTAATGTGTCTCATTAACATGGGGATGGTTTGGGGCTGTGTGGCCATGCTCCACCCTGGTGTGGCCAGGCCTCTACCTGGGGTGTGATATGTGACCAGGGTATGATATGTGACCTTTACTGGACCTTCTGGGAGCCTTAGCATAACGTTTCGGTCCCTTGCAAATTACTTTGTATGGTCTCTCAGAGTTTGCCTGTGCTCAACCAGTGTACCAGACTGCCTGCCAGATCACTGCCCCACAAGAGAGAAAGGCAGTACCACCATGCTGACGAGGCAGAAAAATAAAGCCTGAGAACTTCGGGAGAGAAAGCATAAAATATGTAAGAATTTGGAATTTGAGTCGGGTGACCCCTGGAGCCACTCCCCCAATTGAGTCTGGAGTAGCAGAGAGGGAATATAATTTTTTAGAAAGTAATAATTCAGGAATATAAGAGAGGTAAGTGTGCTAGCTATAGGGAGGTTTAGAAATGCCCAACCATTGCACTGTTTAAGGCAGATTACAGAGGATGGCCCTGTTCGGCATCAATGGGAGGAAAGACCCTTGGTCCTGTGAAGACTCAATGCCTCAGTATAGGGGAATGCCAGGGCAGGGAGGCAGAAGTGGGTGGGTTGGGGAGTGGGGGAACCCCCTTATATAAGCAGGGGGAGGGAGGATAGAATAGGGGGTTTCTGGAGGGGAAACCAGGAAAAGGGGTAACTTTTGAAATTTAAATAAAATATCCAGTAAAAAAAAATAAAACTAGGTATGAATGCCTTTGAGAATCCGAATCATATGGGTGAGTGTACAAGCACACACACACTACAGAGAGATAAGAGTGGATTAACCAATTACTGCAACACTAGTTAAAAATGGCGTTTGTGTGGAGGCTGGCAAAATGCTATATATCTTGCTTTAAGGGAGCAGCTCTCCTTGGTGTGAAATTGTTCAAACATGATAGACAGTCTGACTAGCAAGCCAGAGACACACATAGCTTTAGCTCCCTAGTAGGAATCTTATAAAGGTTCCCCTTCTATGCCCAGTTTTTCGTATGTTGCTTCTAAGGATTAAAACGCATATCCTCATGTTTGCAAAGCAAGCAACTGACTTATCTTCTAAGACAACAGAAATTAATTATAATGTTGGGTGGCAATAGTTTCATCAAACATACATCAAAGATAAAGCATAGTATTTGAAAATACATCCCAAAACCTAGAAATCTAGATTTTAAATCCAGGGTCCCCTCAGATTGTTAATATGTGGAGCAAGATTTATATAGCTTATTTGATTTTGCTTTCTTAATTTCCTTCCCTTTTTGTATGACATAGTGATACTACTTATGTACGTGACGCTGTAAAGAGTAAACTGTTAGATATATGTTAAGTACTAAAAGACACAAAAGTGAGTGTTAAATTCATTTCTCCCAAAATTATAGCTTAATGACAAATATTATAAAATATATGAATAGGCCACTAAACATATCCTCTTATGCTAATTCCGCTTGATGTTTTAAACTTTTTATTTCAACTCTCCTATATATGACTCCATTGGGAACCCGGAGCTCAATCCAATGGTTAGCTATGAACATCAGCATCTGTATTTGTAAGGCTTTGGCAGAGTCTTTCAAGTGACAGCTATATCAAGCTCTTGTCAGCAAGTCTTCCTTAGCATCTACAATAGTATCTGGGTTTGGAGACTGTATACAGGAAGGATCCTCAGGTGCAGCAGTCTCTGGATGGCCTTTCCTTCAGGCTTTGCTCTACACTTTGTCTCTATATTTGCCCCTGTGAGTATTTTGTTCCCCTTTCTAAGAAGGACTGAAACACTCACACTTTGGTCTTCCCTCTTCTTGAGCTTCATGTGGTCTGTGAATTGTATCTTGGGTATTCAGAGCTTTTGGGTTAAGTAACTAATTAACTAATTTATGTTCCCAATACTACCCCCATTCTGCCCACACTTACAGATTCCTCCCCACTTCCTCTCTCCCCTTTGCTTATGAAAGAGTGGACCTGTCTGGGCAGCCCCCACCTTTACATATCAAGTCTCTGCAGGATTAGGCTCATCCTCTCCCACTGAAGCAGGACAAGGCAGCTCTCTACTGCATATGTGCCTGGTATCAGTCCAGCTGTGTTTAATCTGGTGGTGGCTCAGTCTATATACTGGCTGGTTTTGTGTGGCAACTTGACACAAGCTGGAGTTATCACAGATAACATCAGGTGAGGAAATGCCTCCGTGGGATCCAACTGTAAGATATATTCTCAATTAGTGATCAAGGGTGGAGGGCCCATTGTGGGTGATGCCATCCATGGGCTGGGAGTCATGGACTCTATAAGAGAGCAGGCTGAGCAAGCCAGGAGAAGGAAGTCAGTATGAAACATCCCTCCATGGTCCTTGCATCAACTCCTGCTTCTTGACCTGCTTGAGTTCCAGTCCTGACTTCCTTTGGTGATGGACAGCAATGTGGAAGTATAAGCTGACCAAACTGTTTCCACCCAACTTGCTTCTTGATCATGATGTTTGTGCAGGAATAGAAACCCTGACTATGACAGTCTCTAAGAGCTCCTAAAGGTCTACATTAATTGAGACTGTTGGTCTTCAGTACCTTAAATACTTCCCTGAATTCTCTCAAGAGAGTTCCCTTCCCCTCCAGTCTCTACTCTCCACATCCCCTCTCCAAGAGATCAATCCCCTCCTCTGCTTCTGCTTAGAAAACAGCAAGCCTCTGTGGTACCACAACCAAACATGGAAAAAAAAAAATCCTACAATAATATGAGGCATTTATTCTCATGTAAAGGCTGGACAAGTCAACCTAGTAGGAGAAAACCTGTCACACAGGCAGGGAAAAGAGGCAGAGACAGCCCCTGCTCTCACTGTTAGGAATCCCACAAGAAAAGCAATCTACTCACCAAATTCTAATCAAAATTAATATATTGTACCGGCCATTGTATCAGTCTGCCATTCTGCCCTACATAAAATATTCTCATTTAGTACAGCGAGATTTATATTTTCCAGTGCTTTATCTAGAAGTATTGGGATTTCCTCCATTTCAACAGAATGCCAAGCTTCTAATTGACCATCAAATGCTTTCATTCATAAGATTTTGTGTTAGGATTGTATGAAAATTATTACTTCATTGTAAAAGAAATTTAAGCCAACTTTAAAAAAACACTAGCATCAATAAAATGTCCATTTAATGTCCATTAAAATTAAAATACATTAAAAAATTTATTTTGTTCTCCCACAAAAATTAGTTTAAATCTATATTTTTATTTAAGCTTAGTATTGTGAAGAATAAATCAATGCTCATTGAATTTGCTCTTGTATGCATAATTTATCTCACATTAATTAGATTCTTATTTATTGACATGTTATAGAGCAGAGAGAGAAATACCTTGAGTGAGACATGGGAAGTTGTGGTTTATTAAAGCATATATGTGCAATAAATATGGAAATGGAACTTTGATTCTTATAAGCATTCCTGCATACAATGCTTTAGTGTGTTAGAATTTACTTTTGTTCATACTTCTCACAGAGTTAGATCTTTGATATAATCCCTTAGCTAGTTAAAGAGAAAAGATGGACCCCTGAAACACATTTTTGGGAGACAAATAATATATCCTTACTGACGTCAGTTAAGCTCCAATAACTAGTGATATAAACTCTTTTTTCCTCTAAAAATATATGACCATACACTATAATTCATGTTCATATACTCAATATTTTTATTACTTAAACCCCTTATATATTATGATTAGCTTGTTTTCTGAAATACTGTATACCATTCAGAAAATATTATTAACTCTATAGTAATTTGAAGAAAAGGGACTAGGACAATAAGCTAAAATAAAAAGTGAAAACAAGTCACCATTTTAATTAATAGTGGAATTGCGCATTGGATTACTGTAACCTTAGTTCAGTGTACTATGGGTATGTATTAAATAGTGATGAGTCATGGTGACTGGAGAACAATCACAGAGACAGCAACATCAGCATCATATTCACCAAAAGTAAAATAATGGCAGATCTCAGAAACTAGAACAAGAGAATTCAGGGGACAGGAAAATATTAACTAAAGTTTTGTTAATGTCATATATATTTCAATAGTAGATTTCTGAAGATTTTAGTCACACCAGATTTCTCTATTAAAAACTGAAAATGATATATAATGTACATTTTATATAGTACACACTCTGTTTTTAAACATTTAGAATAAAATAATATGTAATTTAGTTATAGGAAGGATAAACATATGCAAATATATCACTAGCATTAGATATTTATATGGTATAATATCTAAATTTAGAAGGATAAATGAACAACAAATATGGATAGATAGACATCGGATTCATAAATAGATAAGTATTATTAATAGATACACATACAAATATTTGGTTAGTATTGATAAATGTGCAAATATAATATTGAAAAACATTGTTTATGTTGTAACTACAAAGTCATAGGACAGATGTCACCTTAGGTGACTTGCAGTACTAAAAGAAGGAAAGTTTGATTTGTAACATAATGTTTATGGGTTAGAAAATACTATGCACACAACAATAACACATTAAAAATTATATTCAGGTTATACTGAGTAAAAGATAAAGTCCAAAATTGTTAGTGAACAAGCATGTATTGATTTTCAAGTAGAAAAAATTAAATCCATCCATCAATTTAAAACATTATGGAATCAGTGGCTAACAAAACAGTAGTCTTTTCCTGAAATCTAGACATTAAGGCATTAGCAAGATATAGGTAAAAATTTGCATGATGTATATATTAGATGGTGCCAAATTATGGTAACAATTAACTATTTATAGAGTTTTAAGAGCATCCATAAAAAAATAATGTGCTAAAAACTGAAAACTGATAAAAAAAAAAACAAGCTTGTAAAAATGTAAAAATACAAGCTCTTAGAATAAAAATATTTGGCACTTCTAGGGACCACTGAGAGAGAGATTTAATGTTTTATCTTAGTGATGCTGTTGAAGAAAGAAAAATTTAAGGAAGCATGCAGAACATATAGTTCAGATCTTACAGTTCCAAGGGTGTTTATTATGATGTTATGTTATTTGTACAGAAGCAACTGTTTTCAAATTGAATACTCTTGAAGCTGTGTTGAGAACAGACTACTTGAGATTCCTCTAGTTGGCTCAATGTGTAAGTGTTTGCTGCCAAGCCTAAGTACCTGAGTACCATCCCCAGAGTAGATATGGTAAAAGAGAAACTGAACTGAGCAAGTTCTCCATTTTATACTTACACCTATCTCTGCAACACACACTGTAATAAAAGAGGACAGACTATGATGAGTACATATTTTATAAAATATATCTCCAAGGAAACAGTGTGGACCCTGAATGTTTGAGTTAAACAGGGATGAAGTCATACTATGCATATGATTTTGATGGAAATAGAGTTGTTTCCATAGGCATGGATATGACCAAAGGATTTGTATTAAGGGGAGTTAACATAAGTAGTAAAGAGCTGTTAAATGTTAGAGAGAAAATAGTCAATCATTATATACTCTATATATTTTGAAATTGTCTCAGAAACATTTACTTAATTTTAAAAAAATTAGATTTTATATTTCATTAGTTTTCTCTTCATTTTAATATAGATAAAGTTTATCGGGGCATGGGAGGGGAGTTAAGAGGATAGTAGAGGCAGAGAGAGGGAAAGAGAAGTAAAAGAGTAGAGAGTAGAGAGTAGAGAAGTGGAGAGGTCGGCCATGACCTCGTGGAGAGAGGGGAGAAGAGAATGTGGAGAGAGGGGGGAGGGGAACAAGGCAAGAGAGCAAGAGCAAGAGACAGAGGAGCAAGAGAGTTCTTGCTAGCTTTCATGAAAGAATCACATCAATTAAAAATAGATTATCAAGAATCAACTGGAAACAAAGCACTGTATTTGACTACAGAAAATCTTTATTAGAGATAGTCTATTATCTGATTTTGTAGCTAACATATCTTTTGCCTCATTATACTTACTTATAAACGCACATACATTAATATATATCACATAGAGGGCACTTGACGTATAAGTAGCATACATAAGTCAAGTTGATAGCATCAATGTTAAAATATATTCATTTTGTGCTTTTAAATCATCAAAAAAGGATGAAGATGACAAATGACTATCAAGGGTATTTATCAGAAGACTCCAAATTGCATGAATTTGAGGGGTTCATTTCATTTGGATGTTCCTTGTTTCAATCTGCAATATCACAAAGGCACAGGAAATGTTTTGAAATGAGATTGCTATTGCCCTTTGTATCACATGAGAAGAAAGAAAATATTTTTCCCTACTATGTAGAGAACACAGGACTGAGATTATTGAAGCTTCTATTTAGAGTGATTTATATTTTCATGTTCTTAGTATCTCTTAGATAAATGAGAGGCATGCAGCAATTAAAAGGAATAACCATAAGATTGAAAACCAACATGTATTAATTTATTTAACTTTTAGCTTTTAATATTCATTTCATTGTTCCCTAGAGCATACATATTATTTTATTGGAAAATGACTATTTGCTTTAAATACATAAACTTTGTGGATTTGGGGGGATATTATGTAATATAATTGCCTATTACAATTGTGTTTCAAAGAAGAAAAGTTTTTTTACTTAACTATTGTGTTATATTGTGAGTGATTTGAAGGGCAAGTATCATAAGGCCTGCATCTTCTTGGTCTATATGTGAAGTGATTTTCAGATCACCAATTAGTAAATGCATCATTAGTGTTTTGAAACAAGAGGTTCTGAAGAATATAACAAAGAGGGATTTAACTATCAAATACCATGGATTATTAAATGCTTACAGTGTATTTACAATGAAAAATCTACTTATACAACAATTAGGGTGCTGATAGCTATTATAAAATCCACTAATAAAAATAGATTTAAGTGCATTTTGCTGGTTTGCTCATTGATTTTGTTATCTGTAGATCCATGATGTTAACAGAAATTTCACAGATTCAAAATCCCAGATTTTTAATTATTAGGCTCTTTCTATTTTCACACTTGAAAAATATTGTTGAACATTCATTTTTACATTTTTATAATATAATGAACTAATATAACTAATGACATATTATATATATATATTTTCTAAAATTCTATAGATCATTTGGTGTTGTGGTAATACAAAATTACAATATTACAGTATATTAAATAGTAACAGTCATATTTATATAATATACACAAATATATTTATAATTATATATAATCATTATTTAATATAATGCACATCCTATATTTTTGTATGTAACTTTTGTCATGTTCTTATCATTATTACTGTTAAAAATATTGCATTTGAAATGTTCTCAAAGTGGTCTATATTTCTTTGAGATTGAGTGTTATCTCAGGTTATATTAATCATAATAATGATATGACCTTTTCTAATCATTTTATTAGGATATATGCTCTAGACTTTGGCTAAGATTATAGCCCAAATTTCCTTACTTCCCAGAAATCCCTTCCTTTCTTAATATGCAATATGTGACATACTGATAACAATGACATTGATCTTGCCATGTCTTGATCTTGAAGGAATGTTAATTCTCACACTTGTATTTTTTTGGAGTTGTGAGAATCATACATCTTACATTAACATGATATGATCAAGAGACATATAGACTAGACTCTGTCAGCCAGCACATAGAACTGAATATATAAGCAATGCTGGGTTGGTCCACTTACTATAGTTTGAGGTGAACTTATATAGACAAGCTTATCAAGAAAAAGACACAACCTATGTAATACATTCACACTGAACAATAATGCTTGCTCATTATTATACTTCAGCACAACCACGTTAGTGTTATTTTTGAAATAGTCACCAGAAAAATCATACATATAATGCAGTTCTGTAGTTTTATTTCCTTTTCTTTTATAAGAAATGCAAGAAAATAATCTTTCAGTTAGAGTTTAACTATCCACATATTTTAGGAGGAGCATGGAAAATTATTGAGTAAGTATGAATCTCTTCCAAATAGTAGCTTTCTAATTAGTTCTCTGAACATCTCTTAGCAATGTAGCAAACTTTTTATGTGTTCCAAAATGAAATAGTTCTCTTCTCAAATCTTGTTAAGAAATGAAATATGCTAATTTCACTTTTCCCTTCAAACTAATATTTTTATTTATTTTTGTTATTATAATACAATTACTTCATTTCTATCTTCCCTTTCCTCCATCAAAACTCTCCCATATACCTCTCCTGATATTTTCTAAATATATGTCTTCTTTTTTAAATTGTCATTACATAATTATATTTTTATACAAATATATTTCTAACTATAACTTGCTCCATCTGTATAGTATTATTTTTACATACGTACCTCTTCAGGGCTCAACATTTGGTAATGATAATCAATTGGTGTGTTCCTCCTGATGATTATTTCTTCTACAATCAGCATTAGCTATCACACTGTGATAATTGTATCTCCAGAATAGCTATTCCCAAATAGGCTCTAATACCCTTTGATGGAAGGACTATTTATGTTAGACACAGAATCATCTACAACCAGTATATGATAATGTGCTAAATGATGTGATACTTTACATATAAAAATGTAAATTAGTTACTCAGACTATATGTGATTATGCCCTAGTAATATCTATAAGTACATGCATAAATTCTTACTACCATGGCTGTCCAAATGTGAGTTGAACAATGATGATATCAATAGACATGCTATACTGAACAGAGAGAACCCTAAAAGACCACAATTCAACACATACAAAATAATAGACAATTGAGGAAAGCTCAGATTTGGGGAGGTGGACTTCCCTAAGAAAAAATACAACTGATTACCCAGTGCCAACTGGTCATCCCTGAAGACATATATACAAGTAACATCTTACAGAAGCAAAAGATGCATGCGTATACATAAATATATATATGCATTCATTAACAACAAGGGGAAAATGTTTTACCACTATCTTATTTTCAGTTTTAGAGCAGCATCAATTAGTTTTTCCCTAGATCCCTTTGTATTTGATATGCTTCCCTCAGTGAGAGTTTGTAGTAATTTGTTTGTTTATTAGTGATAGTTAAGTCAGATAGAGTTCAAAATTGTCAAGTGTGTGAGGTGTGGATGGGGAACCAAGGAGCATCTCTGACTGAATGAGTTATTCTTCTGTTTCTCAAAAGAACAAGAAGTGTGTCTAATAGATTTGTATATTTAAGTTTCAAGTTTACCAAGCTTTTTATTTTACTGACTTAAAAACATAGTGTGTCACAGAGCTCAGAGAAACTATTTTGGTTTGCATATGCTAGCTACATTTTACAATGCTTTGATAAATTACCTGAATGAGGTAACTTAAGCGTCAAAAGAATTATGTTTCCTCCTAATTTGAAGTCATATAGTTGATCAAGATGAGAAGATGTGCCAATAGCTGGTGTCTTAATGTTGTAACATTTGGCTGTGGCTTTAACTAGACAGCTCCTCACTTCTGTGTGGAGCAGAAGTGCGAGATGGAACAAAGAGGAGGGTGTGTCTCCTGAACATTTCTTTCTCCAACTAGGCATACATCACCTAGCTTACAAACTGTCAAAGCAATAGCGCCAATCACCACTTGGGGACAAAGTGATTCTTTTGGAAAGATGTGACCTCAAAATTATAGAACTTGGTTTAAGAGCAAGTGTTGAATGTAAACCATCTGATGCTAAAATCGTAACTTTTCAGTGTTCTCTTACCATCTGATACATAGAGAACATTCAAGAAATGGGAAAATGGACTATATTCAACTCTAACATCTCAAATCATTCTCATCAATTACTTTGATAAGTAAATATACATAACTGTCATATATGTGATACTAACCTCTCCTAAAATTATGAATCATAAAGGGGTATGTGTATATATATATATATATATATATATATATATATATATATTATCAAGACAATAGAGATAGTCATTCCTATTCTGTAAATTGAATATAATACATCCTTAGATGTGTATGAAGTATAAGAACAAAAAATTGCACAGAAGAGAAACTTGAAATGTATAACTTCAGTTTACAGATGGACTATGGCACTAACAGTAAATAGTATTCATAGGATGGGCAAGGATGGGCAAGATAAAAGAGAGCATGATGAGAAAAGCATGCCACCTTACTTGCCCCTCTTATAATTTCACACCATATTATAATCTGTAGGAAAGTGCAGGTCAGTAAAATCCCAACATAAAGGTATTGCATCTTCTAATATCCCTTAAGCTTTACAAAGTCATTAAAAACCAAGACAGTACAAAAAATTTCACAGACAAATTACTCCTAAAAAGATATGATAATAGAATGTAATTATTATTACATTCTGGGAAAAAATCACTATTACTACCTAGGTAGAAATATGAAACAGAAAAATACACCTAAGGAGGAAAATAAATAAATGCAAATAAAGTATAGATTTTATAGTATCACAAAGAACCAGTATTAGCTTAACAAGAGGATGAAACTTACTCTGTTATAAATACCAATATCACGGCATAAATGTAAGGGCAAGAAAACTGAAACTTATTTTGCTGTTTAACTTTTATATAAAATATTTAGAGAAATACTTGAACAGTGTTGATATACTCCAGTATCAAATATATTAAAATATCAATTTTCCTTTATGTTGTACAGATTTATAGATGATCTTTAGAGAACAGCAGCAATCATGTAAGGAGAAAGAAGACATTTAGGGTTTATATGTGATCAAGTTCTATTATGCAATTTATAAATGCATTATATTTATACATTAGAATTGCATAATGCTATCCATTGTATTTAAAATTATTATAGACTAACAAGATACAGATAATGATTATAATTTATGTGAAAAAATATTTTTAAACTGTGTAAGAGAATCAATCAATTATCTATGGATGCACTCCATTGTTTTATTTTTCTCATCCAGATATAAAACTTTATCTTTTGGAACATTAAATTTTGCACAGGAAAAATTATGGAAGTAATTGCTTTACCCTAAGCTTCTTGAGAAAATATAGCAATACACTAGTTATTAAAAGATATTTTAGAAAATTATAATGTGCTATATAATTTGTATATATAATTTCTCCCTTCAGATTCTTATCAATGATGTATTACACTTGCGATTTATTACTACCATGAATATTACTAGGTGCTTATTCTCATTTTGAACATACAGAAAGAATTTAACATTTGTGTAATATAAAAAAGTTCAATTATCAAATAATGGATAATGTATTATATTAATAAGGAAACTTCATTATGTTAAACCATGTTCTTATTTTTTCTCTGCATTATATTTCCTGTTAGTTGTTTCTCTTCCAAAGCAATAAATAAAAACAGTCTCTCAAAATGTATTTTTATTTTATCTGCCTTTCACTCTACAGGGTGCACTTACTTTCTCTCTTTGCTTACTTGGCTGTTATAAATAATACCATTTGTCTACTCTACCTATTCACCAGTGGGAAATCTTCTCCTTTAGGAACACAAGAACAGAGAAAGCTGCTGCTGTGTTGGGATCAGAGAGAACGAAAAGTACATTTCTCATCTGCATTCATACCATGAGTGTTGAAGAAGTCGTCATGATTAAAATACAAGATATTATCACCGTATCAAAACATAACCACAATATTGTAGATATCTTTCCTGTACCTTCAAGTCCAGCTAATATAAAATTATACATTATTTTGAATTTCATAATGCTACTTTGAATGTTACAATTTGATGCCTTATAATAACTTTATAATGTGCATATATTTTATGTATGTTAATGGTTTGTATGTACCTTTTATTAAATAGTGTTATATGGGCATGAATTATTTATTATTATTTTATATACAAAGATATAATTAGATAATTTTCTGGTTTGTGTGTCAGGAAAAAAATTCAATGAATACTTTAGTAACTACTAGTGTGATTTACACTATGTTTTTTAAGGTACCAAAACTAATGAAATGGTAAAGCTGACAGTTTGAAAAAATAGAGCCACTTATATTCCCATTAACCTCTAGGAGAATTTCTGCTGTGTTCTTTTCTTTTCTGTTTTCAATATCAGCCTTTTAATTTAATGACTCAAATGAATGTGCATCGATAGTTTATGGTTAATTTAATTTGCATTTCATTTCTGATGAACAGTGATGCTGACATTTTTTCCTTATTAGATTTTTTTGTTGTTGTTTGACTTTTCATCAGCATATTTCAAAACACCTGCTAGAAAATTATGTTGTTAGTTAGAAAAATTGTTAATATATTATACATCACAACCATCACCAAATAGAAGCACAATTTATATATTTCCATGTATCATTTTTCTTTTCTGTTATAGTTTAAAAAATTAAAAATCAAATAGTGTCATAATTTTATTACATTTAAAAACTACCTATAAACTATCTACAACTCACTAATGCTGTCTTTAAGAAATTTTCCTTCAAATTACATCTGTTGTAGTAAAATACAGTTATGTTGTATTTAAATTTATATTATGACATGTTCTAAGGATATATGTGTATGAGTATAAACATATACACACATACATACACACACACACATGCAGATACACACATATACATGAGCACCACATTTAAAGATTTCCTTTTACTTATTATCCTGTTTTGTGAATTTCTTTGAGAGCCCATTGATTAGAATATGGGGTTTGATTTCTGGCTTTTTGTTTTGTTTAACTGGTCTAAATGTAAATAATTACACCATTATGGAATTCTTAATTACCCTAACTATGATAAACTTCTAGAGGTCATGGAAATTAGCTCCTCATTTGTCAGTTGAATCTATTTTTAAATTTCATGATCATTGTCATATTTATTTTCACAATGGGCATAAAGTCAAGGATGGATGCTTGATTGGATTTTATTGTTCCAGTTGTTTTCCAAATTTGGTGCACTTTTATGCAGTACAGTGCATGCAGACTAGCTTAAAAATTGTTTGTAACTTAGGTAAAGTTCTCCTCTTCACATATTCTGGTGAAGGATATGGACAAATATCACATTTAAGGCTTATTAATGGGACATTGCTCCCAACCATTTGTAATTTTTGTACAAGTGACAATCAAATGTTTCTATCCCTTCTTGTCTGTTCACCTGGAAATTAGAGCAGCATGCTGTTTAGATGCTTTCAAAAGCCATACAGGGCTCTAATAAGAGAGAACTGCCAGCAGTATGAACTGAACTGCTCCCAATTTCCATGCTTTAGTATAGCTAAACAAGACAAATTCTTTGCTGTTTAAGGGTCTATTTCACAACTCTATTTGAAGATTAAACTTTTTCTGTTATACTCTATGTCTAATTTCTGCATTGTATGGAGGTGCATGTGTTGATACCTCATCACTGTTTTGAGAAACTAAGAAGAAAGTCACTTGATCCAATTATAGTTTTATAAATGACACAATGTATATTATTGACAAATAGATATCCAATGTGTGAGCTATCTGAGAACCTTGCTCATCCCTATGTGAGGTCCAAGTTTGTTTCATGTTTTGTATGTCTTAAGATAAGCTCTTTATTCATCTACTATGTGATAAAGAAGGAAGTGTCAAGGCAAGTCAGACCAACATTAGAACATTTTGCCTTTAAGATAGCTAGGACAACTCTTTCCAATGGACACTACCATTGTTTCACCCATAATATAAAGGTAGGTGTAGTGAGGATAGGAAGCTGAACGTTTAGCCATGGGAAGCTCTGAGGATATTAGATAGAAAAGATCTCTAAGTAGACTTTGCTGTCCCCTTTTTTGTTCTTATATAGGTATTCTACTAGTAATCAAGCTACCAGATGAGGCCATAGACTCAGGAGCTCCAGAACTATGAAGTAAAATAACAGAAAAAAGATGCCTTAGCACTGCCAACTCCATCAGACATTCTGTTAAAACAATATAAAACAAATTATTATACCTTTCTAAACTCTTTTATGCATTTGCCCTAGGTCATTATCCAGCATTGTCGTAGAGTTTCTGGTATTTCTAATTATAGTTAATTATATTAATATTAATCTTCCATTTAACTTACTGATCTCTAATTCTCACGATTTGAAACAAAGTATTGAATTTGGACCTAGCAAAGAAAAAAAATACAATAAAAATGGAAAGTTTAAGCAGGGGCTTAATTTTACCCTTTTTAACATTAAATTGCTGCTTTCTGTGTCAACTAGACTCCAGAAGAAATGAAGAAGCAGAGCAGATTGCAACCCCATAGGAAGAACAACATCAGCCACCCAGTGCTACAAGGGAATAGATTACCAATGTGGTTGGGTAGGTGGAGGAGCACTCTCATAGAGGCAACGGGGAGGGAGGCTGGAGAGGGCAGACTGGATCATGGGTGTGGAGGGGTAACTGGGAAGGAGGATATCATTTTAAATGTAAACAGCAGAAATGATTAATAAAAAATTAATTAAAGGAGAATTGCTCATGAGGGTGTTTGCATTCTGAGGAGTTAAGTTAGATATGACTGACAAAAATAAATAAAATAATTAATAAATATATCTTGTTGGCTATGGAAAAAGAGAAATGAGATACCTGTAAACCACTGCATATAGTGACATTAGAATTAAACAAACTATTACCTGCTCATCATGTTGGTATAGTACCAGAGGAAGCACAGCTAGGATAACTCAAGTGTCTGCTGAACTTGACCATTATAGAAGTGATTATAAATATCAAGAGACTAGTGTAGCTTCATTATTTTATTGCCTCTGATGATTGATAGAGGAAGTGAATAGGTCTGATTATTATCACTTATCTTAGTTCATAGCTTGAGAATGAGGTAATCTCTATATCAGTGTTTGTTCTTTCTCATATATACAAGTCCAATATTCTTGAAAGTAAAAACAATATTTAAATGTGAGACTCACTAATATATGATAGTAATCAAATTGATAAAATTTCAAAGGTTTAAATGTGTGAGTAAAGTATATGTTAGAAAGCAAGGGAAGTATAAGGAGAAACTAAATTAAATTCTAAAAACCAAATTGATTACCACTAATCCACAATATATTTTGTATATTTCCTACCAGTGAAATTAGCTCTAACTTCACTGACTTATTTTGCCTTCCTGGGCTTCAAAGCTCTGTAGCATTAATAATTAAATTACATAGTATGATAATGAATGATTTTTCATCTCTTTAATTCTCACCAAAACCTACATCCCTTTGCCAAGGACTATAACTACAGTCAAGTAATGGCATAATTAGTTTTCAAAGATAAACTTAAAGAAAAAGTACCTTCAGCATAAAACAATTTTAGAAGATCAGCAATATATAAATAATAGATTTCTTCAAGACTGTGTAAGAATGGGAACAAAAGGTTTTAGTGAAAGGAAATCAAGATGAAATGCTATGTCATTCAAAATAAGCAAGGAGAATATCTCAGGCCGTTTTCTGTTGCTCTAATACAGTATGAAAGAATGGGCTTGCTGTCAGCAGCAGAAGTTGGTCTGGTTCACAAAACAAAGTGAAACAGAAAATTAGCAGAAAAAAATAGGAAAAAGAAAAAACATAACACACAAATACAAACACACACATACAGGGGGGGCAGGGAGAGAGGGAGAGGGAGAGGAAGAGAGAGAGATACACATAGACACAAAACCAAAAGACTAAAAAAGCACTGAGTCCAAAAAAAAAAAAAAAAGAAAAACATAGAAAGGAATGACTAGTAATAAAAAAAAAAATCAATATTCAAGCAAAGCAAGATAAGATGAAATTACACAGGAGAAAATTATTTTCCTTTGCATGTGGTTGTAAATTAGAGATAACTTCTTTATAGGGATGGAGGCTCTTGTTTTCTCCCCCTCTTAAAATAGAAGCTCCATGTATTTGTATGTAAATACCTGTGCATGTGGTGTACATGCTGCCATTAACTCTGTGAGTTCATGTGGGAGTTAGTCCTTTTGTATCTGGAAAACACTGTTTTCTTGTTGATATTTACATCTTCTGGCTCTGACAAACTTTCTTCCTTCACTTATACACAGCATGTTTTTGAAGAAAAGGCTTGCTAATTTGCTGAGAACGGCTTGATCTCACTATGTAAATACATCATCAAAAGTGCTTTCTATCTCAGCTTCACAGACAAGTTCCTGTGAAAAAATAGTCAAGTATAAAATTTATTCTATATAAAAGTATATTTTCTTACTTTAAGCTATGTGTATATACTTATAAAATATAAATGCTTAAGTATTATGGCCATTGAAATATCAGTATTGCCATATACTAATTAATATACATATTAGTATAGTGAAGTAAAGAATAAAATATAAGTAATTTTAGTTAGCTAATTTGTATAATAAAAGTAATAAGTATAATCCTACCAATTTAATAAGTATATTTTGTTTGATACTTTGTTATTATCTGGAAATGAGGAAGAAATAAATGATTATTTGGACCAGAATGATATACTAATTTTATTGTTTATAGTTACCTACTGGGAGTCTTTCGTAGTTCTCATTAGGGTGAGAGTAATCAGAAATGCATCAGAGAAGCAGGCAAAGCACTGACTAAGGAGATGAAATGGGAGTAACTACAGCAATTAAAGAAACTGAGCACATAAGATGAGAACAAGAAATTGTTGAATATAATAATGGCTGCACTCAAAATAGCATAAAAAAGTGATTTATTTCAGATGGTTATGCTATAAAATTGTCCAATTCTGTGACTTATCAATTAAAATTGAGAAAATAATGTTTTAAATGTTGTAAGGGAATACTTGGAATGTCAATGAAACTTGAAAATAAACTTATAGAAGAGTTTATATTACTAAAACAAATTGCAGTGGTAGACACTATCATGTCTGATGCATGCCATAAAAAGAAAAAAGACTTTAAGTTTGTTATATCTTTTTTCTAAGCTCTTTTTGTTTATTTATTTATTCATTTATTATAAAAAGCCACTAAGCTTCAGATTCAGTTAATAAAATGAAAGTACAGCATCAAATATCTTCTCTTACTACTGAGCCACTCACACATATTTAGTTTTATTTTTTTTTTAGTGGATTTAGCAACATTTTTAAAAATTATATATATGAATAAATGTATGTATGTTTGTATGTGTGTATGTGTTATTTATGTATTTAGACTTTAGCCTGAGTGTATTAATGAGCAATCATGTGCATATAAACACCAAAGACAGTCTTAAAAGTATGTGAGATTCCCTGGCTATTGTAGCAAGTGGATATGAGTCACCAGATGTGGGTTCTGAGAACTGAAGCCAGGTCTTCTGGATAAGCTGCCAAAATTCTTAACCAGTGAAGAATATCTGTACCCATTTGAAATATATTTTTCATTAATTTTATACTCATATCAGTCCATTGCTTTTTGTTTACTTCTTCAAAGTTATTTTTCTGATAAAACTATTAAAATTATCATTCCTCTCATTTTATTCTTCTTTGCAAGGAATTTATTTAATTGTATCTATATGGCAATTATAAAATTATTGTTCGCCTAATTTTATTATTTCATTATTTTTAGATTTTTGGGGGGTCTTATTATGTATACTCTCTATTGTAAGTTAGTTTTTAGAATATCTTCATTCCAAGTATAAAAAAAGCATGTATATGCTTGAATTTAAAACATAAAATGTGTGATCATTTCATTAGATGCTGAAAAAGCATTTGACAAAATTCAACATCCCTTCATGTTAAAAGTCATGGAAGACCATGAATTCAAGGCCCAAACCTAAACATAGTGAAAGCAATATACAGCAAATCAGTGACCAACATCAAACTAAAAGGAAAAAAACTTGAAGCAATCTCACTAAAATCAGAGACTAGATAAGGCTGCCCATTCTCTCCCTTCCTATTCAAATAGTACTTGAAGTTCTAACTAAAGCAATTAGACAACAAAAGGAGGTCAAAGAATATAAATTGGAAAGGAAGAAATCAAATTATCACTATTTGCAGATGATATTATAGTATAATTAAGTGACCCCAAAAATTTTTCCAGAGAATTCCTAAACCTGATAACTTCAGCAAAGCGGCTGGATATAAAATCAGCTAAAACAAATCATTAGGCCTCCTCTACTCAAAGGATAAAGAGGATGAGAAGGAAATTAGGAAAACAACACCACTCACAATACTCAGAAATAATATATAATACTTTGGTGTGGCTCTAACCAAGCAAGTGAAATATCTGACTTCAAGTCTCTGAAGAAAAAAATCAGAGAAGACGTCAGAAGATGGAAAGATCTCCCATGCTCATGGATTTGCAGGATTAATAGAGTAAAAATGGCAATCTTGCTGAAAGCAATCTACAGATTCAATGCAATCCCCATCAAAATTCCAAATCAATTCATCATAGAGTTAGAAAGAGCAATTTGCAAATTCATTTGGAATAAACAAAAAACCCAGGATAGCAAAAAACTATTCTCAACATTAAAAATAATTTAATAATTTAATAATAATAATAAAAATTTCCACTTCTGTGGAAATCACCACCCCTGACCTCAAGCTGTACTACAGAGCAGTAGTAATAAAAACTGCATGGTATTGGAAAAGTGACAGGCAGGTAGATCAATGGAATAGAATTGAAGACCCAGAAATGACTCCACACACTTACGGTCACTTGATCTTTGACAAAGGAGCAAAAATCATCCAGTGGAAAAAAGACAGCATTTTCAACAAATGGTACTGGTTCAACTGCAGGTCAGCATGTAGAATAATGCAAATCAATCCATTCTTATTTCTTTGTACAAAGCTCAAGCCCAAGTGGATTAAGGACCTCCATATAAAACCAGATACACTGAAACTAATAGAGGAGAAAGTGGGGAAAAGCTTCAAACACATGGGCACAGGGGAAATTTTCCTGAACTGAACACTAATGGATTATGCTCTAAGATCAATAATCAACAAATGGGAACTCATAAAATTGCAAAGCTTCTGTAAGGCAAAGGACATTGTCAATAGGACAAAACAGCAACCAACAGACTTGGTAAATGGCAACCAACAGATTGTAAAAAGATCTTTACCAATGCTACATCAGAGAGAAGGCTAATATTCAATATATATACAGGATTCAAGAAGTTAGACTCCAGAGAATCAAATAACCCTGCTAAAAATGATATTGAGAGATAAAGAATTTTCAACTGAGGAATATGGAATGGCAGAGAAGCACCTAAAGATATGTTCAATAATTTATAGTCATTAGGGAAATGCAAATCAAAGCAACCCTGAGATCCCACCTCACATGAGTCAGAATGGCTAAGATCAAAACATCAGGAGACTGCAAATGCTGGGAAGGATGTAGAGAAAGAGGAAGACTCCTTCATTGCTGGTGGGATTGCAAGATGGTACAACCACTCTGGGAATCAGTCTGACGGTTTCTCAGAAAATTGGACATAGTACTACCTGTGGACCCAGCTATAACACTCCTAGGCATATACCCAAAAGATGCTCTAACATATAACAAGGCTACATGCTCCAATATGTTCATAGCAACCTTATTTATAATAGCCAGATGCTGGAAAGAACCCAGATGTCCTTCAACAGAGGAATGGATTTAAAAACTGTGGTACATTTACACACTGGAATAATACTCAGCTATTAAAAACAATGACTTCATGAAATACTTAGGCAAATGGATGGGGCTAGAAAATATCATCCTTAGTGAGGTAACCTAGTCACAAAAGAACACGCATGGTATGCACTCATTGATAAGTGGATGGATATTAGCCCAAAATCTCAGAATACCTAAGATGCAATTCACAGACAACATGAAGCTCAAGAAGAAGGAAGACCAAGGTATGGGTGCATTGGTCCTTTTAGAAAGGAGAACAAAATACTCAGAGGAGCAAATGTGGAAATAAAGTGTGGAGCAGAGACTGAAGGGAAGCCCATCCAGAGACTGCTCTACTGGGGATCCATCCTGTATATAGTCACCAAATCCACACACTATTGTCGATGCCAAGAATTGCCTGCTGAAAGGAACCTGATATAGCTTCTCTTGAGAGGCTCTCAGAGACTAAACTACCAATGAAGTACACATTTAGGAACCCATGGCTTCAGCTGCATATGTAGCAGAGGTTGGCCTTGTTGGGCACCAATGGGGGGAGAGGCCCTTGGTTCTCTGAAGGCTTGATAGATGCTCCAGTATAGAGGAATTCAAAGGGAATTGGTGAGAGTGTGTGGGTGGAGGAACACTCTCACAGAAGCTGGGGTGGGGTGGAGGTAGGATAGGGGGTTTGTGGAGGTGGGGTACTGGGAAAGGGGAATAATATTTGAAATGTAAATAAATAAAATATCCAATAAAAATTTTGAATTTTAAATTTATTTTTTCTTTCCATTTCAGGATGGGTGCATTGACTAATCTTATGTTACCTACATGATATCAAAAATATTGTGAAGTATTTAAGACTTTTCAGCAGACACACTCCTAACACTGTGTAAATTAAATTCCTACTTTAGGTTGAATATTTGTTTTTTAAGACTGCTTTGGCTAATCTATAAAAATGCCAAAATGTAATATGTTCTCATGTAGTAATAAATATTTTAATGTCTCATTGCCCTTTTTCTTCACACAGTAGCTTTGTGTACATTTTGCTTGAAATTATCTGATTTTCCCATCATATATTTGTTATAACGTCCATTCATTTATAATTTAGTCACATATAAGGATGCGTATCCATCTTAACATTGTATTTAGATTTTTCAGGTAGATAGCACACCAGTTACTTTTAGATGGCTATGACCAAACCACTGACAAAACAAACTGACTTGTAGAATGTTTGTTTCACGGTGTCAGTTTGTCACGACTAGGAGGGCATAGCAATGTACAGCTATTCCCATCATGATGTCCCGAAAGCAGTGAAAATAACAATACAAAAAAGGGCCAGGACAACATTTTAGTGATCAGTTTCCTCCACCCTCTTATATTTCTATTTTCCAATTAATCTATCAGAAGCATGAATCCAACAACATATTACCATATTCATTAAGTCCAAGTCCTGTATTCAGTTTTTCTCTGGACATGTCATCTGATGTCTATAAAGTGTGCCTCTTTAAACTCTTAGGTGCTTTTCAGTCTAGTCATGTTTTTGAACTCAATAATCAAGATTATCCATCAAAATTGTCTTTTATGCCAGGCAGTGGTTGGGCACACCTTTAATCCCAGTACTTGTGAGGCAGAGACAGGCAGATTTCTGAGTTCGAGACCAGCCTGGTCTACAGAGAGAGTTCCAGGACAGCCAGGGCTACACAGAGAAACCTTGTCTCAAGAAACAAAAAAAAAACAAAAACAAAAAAAAATTCTTTTATTATTAGTGTGTTTACAGTCTTACATACCAATTTGAGTGTTTTAATATTTTATGACATGTAAGATCAATGACAATGTGATTTTTAAATGACTAAGTTAAACTATAATATTTATAAGTTGCTGAAAATGTATTTAAATATCAATATTTAGATAAATACATATGTGCATCAGATATATACACACAACATATACATGTAATTTATATATCTATGCATGCATATTCATACTTTTAGTATATTTGGCCTGATACATTTTTAATATACATACAGGTTTTAGATGAATTGAACGATTGGTCATTGGGTATTTACTGATGTTTACTGTAACCATGATGTTTGGCTGTAAGTCTCAGTTGAGATACTAGAGAAATAGCTCAATATAGAATGTTTGCACTGAACTTGCAGAGGCTCCACTTTTCATCCCCAGAATTCACAGCAATCAGCCCATCATTACTTGTAACTATAATACCGATGGAAAATAAATGTCTATGTCATACATAGTTAGGTCTATTCATATGCATATCCCCAGACATACATACATACATACATACATACATACATACATACATACAATTTAAAGTAAAATAATTCATGTACACAAGAGGGTACCGGATGGCTGTGAGCCACCAAGTGGTTGCAGGGAATTTAACTCAGGACCTCTAGAAGTAGTCAGTGCTCTTCAGCGCTGAGCCATCTCTCCAGGCCCCTCATTTTGCATTTTCACATGCATTTATGGTGTTCATCCTACTCTACCATCTCTTGCCCTCTCCTTCTCTGCCATTGATTATCCTTTCTCCAAAATAAGCTTGCTAAGATAGATTTTTCTTGTTTAGATGCTTTGTTGTAAAAAGTTTTAGAATCAATGTCATACTCCCGTATAATCTGGGCTGTATTTGTTCTTTATCCTTTTAGCATGGGAGATGCTGGAACTATGGGGCAGGAGAGGGTGGGAGGGTGGCGGAGCCCCATCAGCAAAGGTGACTGATGAGGGCAGACATGGGATGGGAGGTTAGTTGAGTGGTAACTGGGAAGTAGTATATCATTTGAGATGTAAATGAATGGAATGGCTAATTAAAAGAAACACATTTCGTGAAAGTATTTGTGATAAATAAATAAAAAAGCAAGAAAGCATTAAAAGATTGCAAAATAAATCTTAACAGAGGTTATTTAGCTGACATTTGTAACAGTCCATCACACTCATTTATTTTAACAGAATTTTAGTATATTAAATGTTATGGCTTATCTCATATTAATAATACATTTTGTCTAATTGAAAATAATGTCATTTGAACTTTGGCAATGTACACAATAATTTAGATGATTACTGTATTTTGTACTTTCAATTTTAAATACTTTTTGTCTTAGCTCATGTATCATTAATTTTGCATCAATTTTTCTGTTTCTTCAACTGCTTTTTAAATATAAAATATTTTTTATCCTGTAGTTGATTCTTCACTAATCCACAAGTAGCTTTGAATTTTGAGTGTGCCATTCAATTATCATGAAAATTTTGTAATAAACAGGAGCAGGGGTATCTTACTAGGGAAGAGTTGAGAGAAAGATTGAGGGACCTGAGTAGAATGGGGAATCCAAAGAAGACCAAATGGGGAAAAGACTGATGGACCTGAGTGACTATTGATCTCCATAGGAAGATCAACAGAGTCAATAAACCTGGACCCATGGCAGCTCTCCCAGGCTGGGCCACTAACCAAAAAGCATACATGGGCTAAACCAAACCCTTGGCCACAATAGGTCTGCCTTGTCTAGCAACAGGGTATAAGGGTTGCACCTAACCTTGCAGAGACTTAATGTGCCAGAATTGAAGAATACCTCAAAGGGCATCTTCTCAGAGAAGACATGGAGGAAGTATGGAATAGGGCCTATGGACAGTGTTTGAGAAGTAAATGAATAAATGAAGAGAGACAGAGAGAGACAGACACAGAGAAAGAGAGAGAAAAAGAGAGAGAGAATAAAAGAAAGAAACAAAGAATGAAAGAAACAAGAAACAAACTTCAAAAGAAAGAAAAAAATTAGATGTTAGAGTCTCCAGGAGATCCCCAAACATTACAATCTATTGTTAATTCCCCTTTGCTACACTCACCGCCCAGCCATGTACACTTAAGTTCTATTCCTGAATATAACTTGCCCTTCAGAAACAGGGCCCCAAATCCCCTGAGCTAGAATTGACCTAAAAGACTTGTTCATGAACAAAGGTATGATGAAGTAGTAAAAACAACTAAATCTAAATGAAAATTTGGGGAGCCCAGGCACAAATGATACAACTATGATACAACTCCTGCATCTTACAATTAGCATTCATTGCAAAAGAGGAAGTTTAAAGATTACAATAGCTAGGGAAACAGGTATGTATTTTGTTCTGAGATTGTGTCTCCTAGTAATATGAGGATCTACTTCAAGTTTCAAGTAAATAAGTAAATAAATAGAAGCTGAACAAAGACAGTCATAATAGGTATCCAAAAGGAGTGGATAAAACCCATGAGGCCATAACCCTTAACAAAAATCTCTAGGCACCTGTGGAATGCTGAGTATGGAATAAAATCTTCCCCGGGCAAGATAACACCAATTGGATATCCAAAATAAATGTTCATCCTTGAAAACACACAAATAATTAACATTATAGAGACTGAACAGCTTTTGAATGATAAAAAATCAGGCTATAGATTTGAAAGACAGCAAGAATATTTCCAGATGAACCAGTATTCACTGGTCTGCTGGACCCTTTCACATACAAAAATTGGAGATGAGGTTTATCACATCCTTGTGCAAGAGAAAGTCTTGAAAACATAAAAACAAGTCACCAATTATTACAGAAAATATGATCAAAATTATTGCACATCAGAGACAATGTAAATAGAATCCACAAATATACAACTTCACATCTGTTTGACTATAATTAAAGAATATTCATCAGCAGATGTTAAGAGTCAAAACTTGGATGTAGAAAATTGCTCATGGGGATATAAAATGATTCATCCATTTTTGAAAATGGTTTTCTTTTGAATTAAGATATTCCACATACAATTATCATCTTTGAAAGTAATTTTATTACTCCTAGGAAAGCAAAATAAGATACAAGAGAGGAACACCTAAATCTTATGGATAAAAGGGCCTTCTATATAAGGGCTGAAAATTTAGATGGTTTGTTAAATACATGATATGAAAACATGAAGACTTGTAATGGATCCTCAACACACACTTATAATCTTATATGACTATAACTTGCAGTACTAATGTTTGATGAAGAAGAAATTGGCAGATTCTAGGAATCTATTGCCCAAATACCATAGTCTATTTTCCTAGTTGCAGGGCAAGTTAAGACTGTATCTCAAAAAATAATATGATGTTACCTGAAAAAAAGACTCCTGATGTTTACTTCTGACTGTCATACCTATGCTCAGTTCTGCATGTGTATTGGCAAAGGCACATGTACACATACACTCAAACCACGTAAAAAGTCAAATCAGTGCAAATGGTGACCAAATATTAGAAATATTCCAAGTGCCTTTAACTGATATGCTAGCCTAAATAATTATGCTCATATACTAGTTGAATAACTATTAATTACAACCTGATGCAGAATATAAAAAGATAAATCTAAAAACTTATCTTAAAACTGTCCTCCATACCCATGTACTATCAGATATACAAATTTAAAGAATTTTTTTTTACAGAAAATTGTTCTATCTTATAATATAAAAAATAGTCTCTTAAAGATGTGTGTATGGATCACTTTTATATACACCAGATGTAGTAATAATATAATGTACTACATAGATTCTTTGTATGCTCTAATGCAAAACTTATGGGACCTGTTATTAAATACTATATGAAATGACTAGTCAAACATGTCATTGTCTATACCACTAAAGAAGTTCAGAATGTAGTATGGTAGGAGATTATAGTAGAAATTGAGATGTCACAAGATTCTGATTGTAATCATGGACTTTTCCACCCAGCCTCATTTTTTTTTCTGAAATAATGACTCTGACATAGCTTGTGTATAAATAAATGCTTAGACCAATGGCTTTGGCTTTTTTTCTGTTAGCTCATATCTCAATTATCCCCATTTAAATTAGTTAGATAGTTAGCTATCTCTCCTCAGGTTCCTGCTTCTGTCTCACCAGTTTTTAGGGCAAGTCTCCCATACAGGAAAATTTCCCAGAATTTTCTCTGTCTCTGCAGGATGTCCCACCATCTAATCCTGTCTCAGCTCAATGCTGGTAGACTTTTTATTAAGAAGGGATGCTGCCATGAGATTCTCTACATTGATTCTCTCTGCAACTGATAGGTTATTTAATAGGTGTTTTTCATTAATGTAGAAGTGACTTACTAGATTTCAAACTAGAGAATTAGATAATGAATAAACATTTTATTAAAATATTTCTCAGAATCTATGGACTCACCCTGTTTTGCACGTATTTGTATGCCAAACAATTTATAAATTCCAGTTAGTTGGGAGTTTTTATATATTGTTTGATTTAGAGACACTTGAATGTTTTAGTGTCTTAGGTTCACAATTTCCAAGTCAAGGGTAAAAATAATCACATAGTGAGTGATATTTAATGGGTAATAAAACCACCATTTGAACAGAGAATTAATAGTATAACCTTTAAGTCATGATCTCTAGGTATTATATATAGCCTTAGGAGAAATGGCTCATAATTAATTGTGTAATTTCACATTTTGTCTTTTTTTTCTCTGCTCCAGTTTCAGAGTTGGATCTTTAAATACAGAATAATGTGAATTTAGGTATCTATTTGTAATCATTCTAACAACCAAAACTAAGCTTATATCATGAACTTCTATTCTAAATATTGTCCTTCTCATTCTCCAAGGTACTTAAGATGAATTTCATTACACCATCAAAGGTTCTTACACCATTATTTCAGAATATAAAGTTAAGGATTATGTTTGAACAAAGCATGAGTCATTTTATTGCTTGTTAATTAATTGAAAAATTAAATTATGCTCAACAAAATAATACCAAACTTTATATAACACAAGTACTCAAACTGACTATCGTTGTATTTGTTCAAGTTTACAAAAGAATAAACTAAAATTTCACGATTTCATAAAAGCCCCACATTTTAGCACAGAATCATATTTGATTGTAATAAATAGCTATAAGGTAATAATTTGCTATAATTTTCAACTCTCTGAAGGTATTGTTTATAAAATCTAAAATATTGTAACAACATGATATTGTTGTGGAGAACTATATCAAAGCCAAATAAAAAGTACAAAAAAAATTAAAAATAAAATGGTTATCCAATTTTTCAATTATAATTAAGTATATATAGTCATATATTAAAATATAATTATGATCAATAATGTATCCATCAGGTCAAAAAACAAAAATAATCATTATTTGTTGCTTATTTAGATAGTATAGATTCCAAATTAATGCTAACCATATTTATATATTTCAATAAGTTGATATTAAAATGAATCTGTTTTTATTTTATTTTTTATGTATTCTAGAGTCAACCCTATGACTCAAGCTTGCCAGTATCTTAGCTTAGCCTGCTGGTACTTGCTATGCCCATTTCATATTTACTGCTCTCTTTTTTTCTAAGTATGGCAAACATTGTGTCAGGAAAATAATAATTATTATCATCATTATTTGTCATTATTATTATTATCATCATCATCATTATTATTTTGACTTAATGGCCTCTGAGCACATTTGCTTGCATGGTCTTTGCCACCTCTGTATCTTTCTGCAAGGGCCCTGTTTCTTCTTCAGTAGCAGCAGTCTCAATTAACCTGGATCTGCGAGATCTCTCAGACACTGGACAGCCAACTAGGCACAACGAGGCAGCATATACCAGCTGATATGAGGGCCCCAACACATATAAGGCAGAGGACTGCCAGATCTAGTTTCAGTCAGAGAAGGTACATTTAACCATCAAGAAACTAGAGGCCCCAGGAAGTGGGAGGTCTGGTGGATTAGAAGGTCTGGAGGTAGGGGGTAGGGACATCCTCTTGGAGACAGGGGTAGAGGTATTATGGGATGTGGAAGAGTCAGAGAGTGGACCGGGAGGAGGATAAATTTTGGAGTGAAAAAAAAAAATAAAAGATTGAATAAAATTTAAAAAATAGAATAAAAAAGAAAATAACAATTTTTTCAAACAACAAGTATCTTCACAGGATAAACAGTTGGGTATTATGACAATTACAATTACTTAAAATTACTTAAAGAACTTTTCTCTTGCAAGTTAGCTTATATAATGACTGTTTAACCTAAGTATATAAATAGTATCTGTTTATTACAAATATATAGCTTTGGGGTTTATATATTATAAATATTTTTCAAATATCTTAATGAAGAGATTAGGAAAAATTGTTTTGTTATAAATGAATTGAACAAAAAATAACTGATTTTGTCTATTGAATTTTGTTATGATTACAAAAGTATGATTTTAAAAGTTTAATAATAACAAAAATTAAGCTAGACAGTTTCACATTTAGTAGTAAGATAAAAGCAGGAAGGGGTGCCTTTGCTAGAGTCATTTTCTAAGTAATGTTTCAATTCATCTCTATAAATTAACTGAAGCAAATAATCCAAAATTCTAATATACCTTGAAATATGAGACCTTTGAAATTCGACACATTTCTATACCTTATTAAAAAGACTACTTTGGGTTTACAATCATATGACTTTTAAAGTCTTGGAAGTAATTCATTGGAAAATATTATAACAGTGGATATACATTATTTTTCCTTTTAAATGTACAATGTTAATAATTACTATGATTTTTCTTTCCATCCACTGTTCCCTGCCTTCTCACAAGTATATCATTAGATTTTTATAAACTAAGCAAAAACACTTTAATTGTATTCATATTTATATGAACCTTTAAGCTTTTTTCCTTTATGCATGACATATATTTATCTATTAGGGTTTTTTTTTTTTTGAATGTGAATAAATGTTTTATAGATTTACGATGAAAACATGGTAGGCTGATGTAAGTATTCACTTTTTTATTCATTTATTTTTGAATATTTCCTTTATATACATTTTAAATGTTTCCCCCTTTGGAAACCCTCTATTCCATTCCCCCACCCCTTGCCTCTATGAGGGTGCTCCACCACCTACTCCCCCACTCCCATCTTCTGTCCCTAGCATTCCTCTACACAGGGGGATCTAACAAAATTGTTTGTCTTTCTTCTCTGTAGCATATCTTGCTCTTCAGTCTCTCATAGTTTTCATCCTGAAGTAATGATAATGTTGAAAATATTTAGAATGGTATGTATGTTTTATTTCTGAAACTTTCCACTTCAGTTTCTTTACTTATAATACTAACATTTATGTATGAGATTATTGTTAAATGTTATAGTATTTAACTCATTCATAAGCAAAACATCATTTTTACAGTACATTCACTTATTTAAGTGTTTTGTTTACATTTTTTCCATTTATATTTATTTCACATTGATTTACTGAGCATTCCCATGAATTAAGATATCCTTCATAATAGAAAGGAAAGAATAGTTTTTCAAGACAAAAAAGACCTAAAGAGATGCATGTCTAAAACAATTTTACAGAGGATAATTAAAAGAAAAATATATACTATGCTGAAATATTTTGACATCATTGAGACTACAGAAAAATATATAAAATGTGTTAAAGATGTAAATGAGTACTAATGCAAAACAGAAATGCCAAAATACCATGACTTTTGACAATAACTATACACGTTAATAGTCTCTGTTTTCTCATGGAAAAACATAGGTTTTCAGATAGAATGAGGTATTATTAGTGTTATTATTATTATTATTATTATTATTATTATTATCATTATTAATATAGACCTCAGCTCTTCATTGTATAAGAAAAGCACACCTCACTGTCAAAGATAATTAGAGCTTTAGGTTAAGATGATAGACAACAGTATTCCAAACAAATATAACTAGAGTGAAAGCAAGCATTTCTACACTGCTATATAAAAACAATAGAGTTAAACTACATTGTGTAGTTATGTGTTTGCTAATTATTGTACATTCTTTAAAATTCCTTGAGAAAACCTTAATTATTAAACTTTTTCAGTGTGAATATTATTTTCCTTCAATGATATATAAAAAAGAGGAAATCCCAAAGTAGCAACACTGGTACATGAGTATTAGTACATATATGTAACAGATATCTAAAAGTATACACACAGGTATGCATTGTAGAGAATCTCTTGTGTAGTGTATGTCAATAGAATACTGTTGGCCTATTAGCTTAGGTAGAACACAGGGATGTGGAAGTTCCCCGACAGAGAGGATTTACGGGATAGAATGAGGTATGGGAAGGATTTGCCCAAAACTATGGGGAAGATGGCTGCATGAAACTGAAGTAGAATTAACTATCCATATGATAAATAGGATAATTGAGCTATGAGATAGCAGAAATGAGCCAAAGCTATTGGCCTAGGTATTTCTTTATATATAATAAGTCTCAAGAGTCTTTAATTTGAAGAACAAGAAGGTTGGCAGAAAACCTCACAGATAAATACAGACATATATGCGTATGCATATATAATATTATATATATATATACATATATACATATGTGTGTATATATATATAATCTGTGTAATATACACATATATGTGTAAGAACAATATGTATTATATATGTGTAACAACAAATAATTTTTTATACTCTATATATGTAACAACAGTATATATATACATATTCTATATATATATGAAACAACTAAATATATGTGTGTGTGTGTATGTGTGTAAAACAACAATTAATGAATAATTAAGCCACAAATTTTTATTTTTTCCTATTCTTCTCTTATTGGTACTTGTTTTTATTAATCATTCCATTCATTTCCATACCAAATGAAATCCCACTTCCATGTTACCTCTCCACCAACCACTCTTCACACATCTGCCCTCCCTCCTCCCCTTTGCCTGTGTGAGGATGCTCCCTTATCCACTCACAGTCTCCTGACCCACCACTCCTGCATCACCCTAAGTAGGGACATTAAACTGCCCCTGGACCAAGGGCTTCCCTTCCCTTTGCTGTCAGGCAAGACCACCTTCTGCTACATATGTATCTGGAGGCATGGCTACTTCCAGGTACACTTCTTGGTTGGTGTTCTAGCCTGTGAGAGAACTGGGTGTTCAATCTAGCCAATGTTGTTCTTCCTATGTGGCTGCAATCCCACTCTTCTCCTCCAGTCCATCTGCCAGATCCCACAGCAGGTTCCCTGAGCTCACTCTGATGGTTGCCTCCAGCCATCCACATATGCATTGGTCAGTTGCTGGTCAGACCTCACAAGGAACCTCCAAACCAGGTTCCTGTCAGCAAGCACCTCCCTGAGAGCAGCAACAGTGTGGGTAGACGTTTGGTGTCTGTAGACAGGATGAATCCTCAGGTGGGGCATTGGTCCTTCTTTCAGTCTCTGTTCCATTTTTTGTCCCTGTTGTTCCTTTGGACAGGAATTTTTTGGGTTAAAAATTTTGAGATGGGTGGGTGGTCCCATCCCTTGACGAGGGACCATGCCTTTCTACTGAATATGGTCTTTACAGGTTCCATCTCCTCCTTCTCTGTGCATTTTGGCTAAAGTCATACCTGCTGGGTCCTGGGAGACTAAAGTGTCTCTGGTGTATGGGTCACTCCAGTGGCTATCCCAAGTTCCTCTTCACCTCTACTATGTATTTTTGTTCAGTTTCCTGACCCTCTGTATAAAAAAACAAGAGGAGTAATTTTTGTGTAAAAGGGAATGAATAGGAAAGAGGAAAATTTTAAAACTTAAAATTTCATTAGTTTATGATTCACATAACTTAATACTTTTAAGGAATGTAAATATTTATTGTTTTTTAAAAATATTATTTATAACATTGAATTAGTGTTATTGTGGAAACCAACATTGGAGTGTTGGCTCATTTAGAAATGTATTTGAAACTGGAAAATGTCTATAATTCTATGGGAATTTCATTCTTTATAACAGTATCTTAACAATGTAGTAACACTACTATAAAGTGTTATCTTCATCTGTGTCCTCCATCTCTCCTGACTCCCATAAATTTTCTGCTGTCCCTTGTGTTTGGTTCCCAGAGTCCAAAGGGGTGATAGTGATTTAACACAGCAATCAAAATCTAGGACTGAAAGTTTCAAGGTCTTTCATTGTTGTGGATGGCCCTGGAGCTGTTTTAATTTAGATGTTAATTCTGCCCTCCTGGGAGGGACTTCAGAAAAGGAGTGAGTTACATACTCATGTGGCTTCTTATGAACCAATCCCTTAAAGAATAAAGAGCCAATCACTGGGCAAGTAGGAAGGACTTCCTGGTTGGAGGGAGGAAGAGAAGAAGGAGGAGAGAAAATGGGTCGTTTTGGAAAGGGGACAGCATAAGGAGTAAGATGTAGCTGCTAGTTTCCTGGTATCATGGAGGATCTGTCGGGATTCACCTTCAGAGGATTTAGATTTAATTAGGCTTAAAAGATTAGGATTTTAGTTGATGTGCCCAGAGATTGAGTTATCATTGCTTCTAAACTAAGTCTGTGTTGTGTTTTCCTGCATGTGGTGGCTCATCTGGGTTCCAGAGAGAAAGGTATGGCAGCAAAGTGTGTGTTTGCCTGATGTGCCCCACTAAGGCTATGGGGATTTGAAGCAAAGGGCTGGCATGGTAGCAACCTCGCCAGTGGGAACTTAACAAGCTGGGTAGAAAGATTGTGTAGCTCTGACTAGTCAGTGTATGGCTGGCCAGCTGCAGGAACAAAGAGTTGAAGGCCCCAGAGCAGGAGCTGCCAGTCATTTTTTAAAAATATTTCCCAGAACATCTCATTCTCTGAATGTTGTCCAGATGTTGATCTATGTTTTTCTCTACCCACCATAGGAGGAAGCCTTTCTCATGATGACTGTGCATGACTATGATTTATGAGTACAGGCGAATTGCTTTAGAAGTCATTTCATCGTAACTATTTTAGTGGAAGAACACTTCTGGACCTCCACCTAGGCCCCTGGTCTATAGAATCTAAGAATTTAGAAACATAGGCAATATCAGGGATGCATTCCATGACATGAAGTGGACCTTAAATCCACATATTGGTTAGTTAGTCCCACAACAATTGTGTTATGATTGCCCTTGCAAATCTTAAAGGCAGGACACCATTGTAGACCTGAGAGGCTGCAGCTCTCTCGAATAGGACCTCTAAGTTTATCAAAACTAATATTAAGACAGTATAAAATATGCATAAGATAGTATATTGAACCATTCAAAATGCATAGATGTTAACAGACAAAAGAAATCTCATATAATTTGATTTAATTAAACATGAAAGAAAGAAAATATATGGGAGGAAGATGAAATAAGTCTCAGCACAGATACATGAATTAAAATGACTGGTATTGCTGTCATGCAGTAATAACAGTAAACTTAGCCATGGTTTTATCATAGAAATTAAGTGCTGAAGTTTATGTGTCACAATTTTTTATGTAAACCACAGCTATCTGATTAAAAATTGAAACCAATATGTACTTTGCCAGGTTTAAAACTTTTATAACCATTCACAAAATGAACTGCATAAAATTTATAACCAAGTTCTCAGTTTCAATAAGAAGATATAACTAACTTATACTAAATATTTATTAGTTATTTATTAAGACAGAAAGGCAATTAAAATAATCTGCATTTATATAAATTTACATTACAGTCATTTATTCTTGTCAACCTTTTGAAACCCAGTTAACATTTCAAAAGTCTTTTAATAACTACTTTTATAAATAAATTCCTTATGTATTTTAATTATTATACAAACAAGAGTGACTCTTTTACTTGAAAAAAAAAATACAAATTACCAGAGAAAGTATACGAAACAATAGTTTTCAAAATATTTACCAGTATTTGGTAAACAAACATTTCCTGAGCTTGTTATTCCATTAAGAAATGTATCTATCTAATGATCAAACTCCCTTGTCCTTTCTAGCTTTATTCTGATTATTCTCTTTGTGAGATACCATGGATTCAGATTGGATAACACTGCTCTTCCTTTCACTTCAGTATCATGAACATAGCTTCTTCATTTTCTAATGTCTGTATCATATGAGAAGAACGTTGGAGCAACTCGCAATAATTACCTAAGATTGTTCTGCAGTGTTTTTCATTCAGCTTTAGGCCATTCAGAACTACTAAATGCAAGAATAGGTTCAGATAATATAATTATTGCATTTTTAATATTTAATTTTTATTTGGGCACAGAATTGAGATTCCAGGGAATGGATCTGGTATTGAGGAAATGATTACAGTTTTGAAGAATCCTGATTAGTTTGGATATGTCTCTATTTGTTTCTTGAGTATCAAACCTTCATAGTATCACTTACATTCAGAGTTGAATGATCTACGAGAAAGGATCTTTGTGAGATTATTTCCACACTAAATTGTTTTGGTGGGTGGAACAAGTAGATGCTTTCTGTGAATTACTCCCTGGGACATTCCACTGTCACAAATGAACTTGACAATGTTAACAGTATCTAATAAGCAAGGCCAGCTAAAAATCTTCTTGAGAATTTTGACAATGGCAGAAATTAAAGATATATCTGTATTTCATATTGCAATTAATAATTTACTTTCCATTTAAGATTCATTCCTTCTGTTTCATAATGCTAGAAACACTACATTATTATAAATTATATCTTCACCTGAAAGTTTCTTATTTTGACTTGATTTACATACACATATCTTGTATATATTATTTTATGTATCTTTTTGTTATTTATGAATAAAGAACATAAGAATTAAATCCAAGAATATTGACCTTAGTATCTCTTATTTTTATAAACCATTTTGGTTTACTTTTACAAGAAGATAGTTCTTCACATGATTTTCTGAAATATTTATTTCATAATATTCTGCATAATTTTTATTCTTATTAGTTTAAAATAATACTCTTAATTTATTTGAAAATTCAGTGATTAATAATATAACATTGATTCTCAATTTAATAGTTATAATGTTCATTTTAAGCATGATAAATTCTGTGTATTTACAAAATAAGTAATGTTTTAAGTGTCATCTACTCAGTTATTATATCAAATTAGAGGAATTCCAGGGTTGCTACTAAAACTGACTTTTTCCTAATTTATCATAATAAAAGTGGACATATACTTATAAATTTTGTCTATAATACATAATTTAGAATTTGGTTGCCATAATAATTATTTCTTTTAATTTAGCTACAAATTCTGAAATAATCTAATCTTTTAGAGATTAGGTACATGGGACCACCCACCCATCTTAAAAATATTAATGCAGAATTATTCCTGTCAAAAAGAAATTCAGGGACAATGAGTGGAGCAGGGACTGAAGGAAAGCTCATCCAGGGACTGCCCTACCTAGAGATCCATCCCATATGCAGCCACCAAACCCGGACACTATTGATGATGCCAAGAAGTGCTTGCTGACAGAAGCTTGATATAGCTGTCTCCTGAAAGGCTGTGCCAGAGTCTGACCAATACAGATGCAGATACAGATGCAGACAGCCAACCATCAAACTAAGCACAATGACCCCAATGAAGAAGTTAGGGGAAGGAATGAAGGAACTGAAGAGATTAGCAACCTTACAGAAATACCAACAAATCAGACCTCCCTCCAGAGATCCCAGGGACTAAACCACCAACCAAAGGGTACACATGGATGGACTCATGACTCCAGCTGCATATGTAGCAGAGGATTACCTTACCTGGCAACAATGGGAGGGGAGACCCTCCTCCCTGTAAAGGCTTGATGACCCAGTATAGGAGAATGCTATGGCTCTGAGGAGGGTGGGTGTGGACAGGGGGAGGGGGGATTGGTAGGGGAACACCTTCATAGAACCAGGGGGAAAGGGGGGAAGGGATAGGGTACTTAAAAGGGAAGGGGGGATAACATTTGAAATGTAAATAAGTAAAAAAAAAAACAATGAAAAAGGAAAAGGGAAAACAAATAAAATCTACTAATTTTTCATTTATATAACCCCAGTTCTCCTCAATTCTTCTGACAGACCATTTGAGTTTTATGGTCTAAATTGCATGTTTGTTAAAAATTAAAGAGACTGATTAATCAGTTGCTTATAGACATCAAATACATCAAACACATAATGTTTATAAGTTTGTTAAAAATGATTTATTTTTACACGGAGATTGTGATAGTATTTAAACATTTCTATATATTGTTAAAAATTTTGCATAGTGTATAAATTAAGTTTCCTTTTGTTCTGAGGGGGGTGAAGTGTTTCTCAAATGAAGATTGTTACAGTTCTGAAGGACAGATTCTATAGATCTATCTCAGCTTAGTCACTAAAGTTAACATGAAGGTACTATGTTCTAGTTAACTAGGAAGAGAGAAGTTTTACATGTTCTTATCAAACAGAAAATAACTATATGATAGTATTGAAGTATTTATAAGTTTGATTGAATTATTCTGTAGCCTGTATATATCAGAACAAATGAAACATAAATAAAATATATAAAATTAGTAGGCAAGAAATTCAATTTGATTAAAATATTTATTATAAATAAATAATATAAGTTCCATTCAATATACATGGCAATTATAACAACCATTCAAGTGGGTTCTAACTGAAGTGATAACATGGATTACTCATCTAAATATTAATCCAACAAGATTCTATACTGCTCTTGAGAAATCGTGAAATACTTGTTCTTGGACTCTAATCTTTAAGACTAAATGTTTTTAATATAGATGGAATAAAAAATAATTTTTATAAAATTATCTTTATGTAGAAGTTAAAAATGCCCATATTATAATCACCAACAGGGAAGTCAGAATTTATTTTGAAAAGAATATATTTGATTTCAAACGTATGTATCTTATATTAATATCTTTCAGAGAAATAATAAAATAACAATGATATTTAATCTCTTGTTAGGTATTGTTCTTAACAAACAGAATCAATGTATAATTATTATTTTGAAACTTACTCTGATTCTGAATAACCAATAATGTGAAGGGTAAATTTTGTGTAACTAGAATTGCCTTTCCTGCCATTGAGCTCAATTTTCTTGTCACTTTGCCAATTGCTTATCTTGTCTACTAGATAAGCACAAAGAATACAATCTAAACAAAAGCAAGCACCACCCCACTCAGTACTCACCTCTGCTACACAGATATTATCTCATAAATATTAAAGGGTGTATAAGTAAATGGACTTATAAGAGTTTGGAAATAGTATTGCTAAGATTTAAAACTAGAATATCTTTTCTAATATGGTTGATGTTAGCACACATAAAACAAAGAATCTTATAATAGGACACAGTAAAATTGTGTCCTCAAATGTGTAACATTTTAATTATATTTTTTCCAAGTTTTAGCCATACAAAATTTCCATCACGATGGGTTTAAACATTCTTTTAATGACTGTGCTATGAGGGAAGTCCCAGGTTTTTCTTTGGGTTCAATTTGCTTATTTAAAAATATAGTATTTCTACAGGTACATCTCAAGGAGAATTCACTATTTTATTCACAACCCCAACCCCAATGATATTGTTGCATCAAATATTGAAAATGTTAAATTTATAAGTCTATAAAAATCTGTTTTATAAATTAAAAAGGAAAATAGAAAAATAAATTTAAATGTTTAATAAAGAAGTAAAAACTTATAAATATGATAATACAATGAAATTGTGCCATTTTCTGATTACCAATTTTTGTTTAAAGTTAATTTCAAAATCTATATCCTTTAATGTATTTTGCCATCTAATTAGATATGTTCTTCCAGTGTAAAAATAATTAAAACTTATATGGAAGTTATTTCACGCATTTTCAGATTAAACCTATTAGAAGTAAGTCAGTAGATTTGAAATCAAGGTTTTCTTAAATTTGGGGGAAACATGTAAACATATTTCCATGTGTACCTGTGAGTGAATAGTGTTTAACGAAAACATTATAATAGTGATTTATAATTTATTTCACACCTTATGTTTTCATGTTGTAAATTTATCCAAAGCTATAAAAATATTTTTAATGAAAATAATTAATTGAGTCAATATTAGGAAGCTATTTTAAACTATAAACACAACTTTGTTTTTCTGGGCATACCTGAGCTAGATGAAATAATCTTATATTTTTATGTAAGGTAAATAATTCAGTTATATACCACACAAATTCTGCATGAGCCTCATATCCTTCACCCTAGCTTTCAGTATGCAAGGGAATAGCTGGCCACACTGGTATTTTACATCTAGAGGTAGGCTCCCTACATTGCTGTAGCAACATCAGCTCTTGTGGTCTTCTACAATAAAATGCCTATCAAATTTCCCTTATGATGGAATGATTAAATTCATAACAATTAGTTTAGTTACATCACCTGGATTTCTTCTAACTCATGTCTTCATGAGATAGAATTATTTTATTTGTTGTTTTTTAAATTTTAAATTCTTTTAAATTTTAAATTTAATTGTTGAGACTTTATTTTAAAACATGAAACCAAATATTCAAGAAAACATGTGGCTGAATGGAAGATTAATGTATAATCCTGTTTATATTTTAGGTTTTTTGTTAACATTTGTTTTTTTGTTAGCTGAGAGTTTCATTTGTGTTTTAATAATATTCACGTTACCTCTATCTCTTCCATTTCCAAGTTAGTTCTGTACACACCCAACACTGTACCATTTAAAAAGAAAATAAATTTTCTGTCTCACCAAGAACATGGCTTACCTAGGTCTGTACCATATACATTATGGCTTTTGGTTTATTATTTTTGTTGGACTTCTGAGTGTGTGAACGGGGAGTCATCTGGTTTGAATGCCTTCTTTCCATTTTGCTCATTTGGTTTATCTTATTATATTTTATTTTCTTACAACTTGATATATTTTAGAAGTGTGTTCTTTTTTGATAAGAGAAAAAGAGTAGATCTGGATGTGAGGGATCTGAGTGGACTAGATCGAATAGAGGGACGAAAATTATAAACAGGATATATTATATGAGAAAATAATTTATTTTCAGTGAAAGGGGAAAGAAGAAAAATTAACTTTAAGCACAAATTATACAGACGAATCATTCTTGGACATGTGGTGTTCTACTACCACAGAAGGCCCTTGCATAGAAACTGTCTTCCCTTTTCCCAGCAGATAACATTTTCCAAGAGCTTTGTTGCTTTAGGTCAGATATTTTGTGCCTAATCCCCATCCTCATACTGGCCTTTGATCTGGCTGATGATTGTTCTCTTGTGCATACCATAGTAATTTCAGTGAGTTGACATGTGCTACTGTCCTACTGTATTCAGAAGATAGTATATCATTATAGTCATATAGCTCAATGACATTTTATTATTATTCATTCTTGATTTTTTTCTTTCTTTCTTTCTTTCTGTCTGTCTTTCTTTCTTTCTTTCTTTCTTTCTTTCTTTCTTCTTTGTCTTTGCCATCTGAGTGTGAGGATTATATTCACGAGGTGCCATACAAAGCTGTTTATTTGTTATTTGCTTCTTCTAATCAATAAAGAAAAGTATATCTAGACAAGATTCACAAAAGTTAGACTTTTCCTTTACCATTTTTCAAATTTCAGGGAAGCTCATAGAACAAAATCACTTTAACAGCCACTTGTTATTTTGGTACTTAAAATCATTTGTTATATCAGTTAAATAGACTTGCTTATTATTCTTGTTAATTTTTCCTAAAACTGCAACTTTTTGCTCACAACCCACAATAATTCAGAATTTATAGAAAAAGCATGTATTCTAACAATAAAACTAGAACAATCAACTGTGCCTGTGGGTTGCTTGAGGCACATGTCATTTAGACTGACTTGAAAGGAATAATAACCTTCTGGGACCTTGACATTAATCATCCAATCTGAATGTAATAGGCCTCTTTGAAAAGCCCTATATTTGTCCAATGTTAGAAAGTAACCTTCTTGTGAGACTGTTAAAGCCCACATCTCCAGTAACTTGGCCTCTTTGTTCTCTGGAGAGAGAAAGTGCAAAATGGTAACAGATAAAATGCTAACTTTGTTGTTTGTAAAATATTTTGAAGCAAAGAATTCAATTTTTCTTAATCCTCCAAGGAATTATAAAAGCAAGAAGTTAGTTATCACATTCACTAACCTGTGAATATGATGAATCTTCATGAAAAAGTAGGAAAATGACATATTAAATATGCCACATTTGGGGCTGATAGTAAGATTCAGTGGTTAACAGCACTAGCTGATCTTCCCATAGACACAATTTTAGTTTGCTGCACCCATGTTAGCTGGCTCACTAATATCTGTAATTCAAGTTTAGGAGTTTCAAACATCTGTCCCCAACTTTAAATAATGAAATTCCTTGTATCTGAAAAAAATTTACTAAAATGACTTTAAACAAAGTTTCTGCCATTCAAGTTAAACTTTATTTTAAGGCTTAAAGATATTTTATTTTATAATTTATATTATTATTATTATTATTATTATTATTATTATTATTATTATTATTATTATTCACTCCAGATCTCCAGATTTTACTCCCCTCTTGGTCTACCCTCTGACTATTCCACATCTGTTACCTCTCCCCTCACCCTGCCTGTCTCCATGAGAATGTCCCACCCCCTGCTCCCAATCCCACCAGATCTCTAAATTCCCTGGGACTGCCATTCTTTTGAGGGTTAGGTTTATCTTTTCTGACTAAACCCAGACCTTGCAGTCCTCTGCTGTATATGCATTGGGGGCCTCATATCAGCTTTTGACCTAGAACTCCATGATGTTACCCTGTAAGGAAATAGTATCTCCATCTCCTGGAATTTATCTAGAATATGTACACAACAAGACCATACAAGGTACACTATTATTTGCATAGTTTATGTCTCTTTTTCAATTTTAAGTAGCATACAGGAACCATATATCATTGTTTGTATGATATACATGATCTGGTAGGGAGTAAATAGAACAACACGTAAAAAAATAACATTTAGGCCCTCAGTTTTACCCTATGTACTGAATATAATTTAAGGAAAGCATTTAATTTCTTAGAGTCTTCTTATATTACAAAAAAATATTTTGGTATTAGTGCTTATCTCATGATGCATTTTCGAAAATAAACTTCAGTAGCATATTTGACGTATAAAACTCTATCTTTGTTCTATGGAAGCTATCCCCAAGTGTCATTAAATGAAGAGATATTTAAGACATCACTGGCCTTTGAGAACTGCTATGATTTGGGATGAATTGAGTCACATTGTCATCTTCTGTTATACAAGTCTTGGTCTTTTACACTGTGATTTTGTGATCTGATAATCCCTTGGGATGTGTTGGACAATGGGAGCTCTTTAGGACATTGAGAGTATGCAGTAGTTTCCAAGAGTCTGAATTTTATTATAAAGGTTGACATTTCATTTCCACATGTGCTACTTGGCCCATACATGCTTGCAGACACATAGACACATGATACACATGCAGACACATCATATACACACACATACACACACACACACACACACACACACAAATATATATCCTTCTTTTCCACTATTGAATATACATCAGAATTTTATTACTCAAAAATTCAAAAGCTTGATTTCAACATAATGAAAAAGAGTTACTTTAAAGAATATCTGCTGTCTTTAAACTTCTGGATTGATTTCTTTTTCTATGATATTCGCTTAATATTGAAAAACACTTCACAGCAACCTTAGGGCTGAGTGTGAGGTCCCCCATGGAGGACTTGGAGAAAGGGCTGAAGGAGCTGAGGGAGTTTGCAGTCCCAGGGAGGGAGCAACAGTGGCAACTGGCCTGACCCCTTGTTCTTCCCAGAGACTGGATCACCAACCAAAGAATACACATGGAGGGACCCACGGTGCTGGCCACATATGTGGCAAAGGAGAGTCTTCTTAGCCTTCAGGGGGAACAGAGGCCCTTGGGCCTGAGGGTGTTAGATGCCCCAGTGTAGGAGAATGCCAAGGAAGGAAGATGAGAGTGGGTGGGTGGATGGTTGGGGGAATACCCCCATAGTGGCAGGGGGAGGGGAGAGGGAATGTGGAGGTTCCAAAGGGGCGATCTGGAAAGGGGGAAACATTTGAAATGTAAATAAAGTATGAAAAAAAAGAAAGCAGGGAAAAAAAGAAAAACACAGATATACACATTAGATTTAAGCAATGTTTATAACAATAAAACTATAAATAATTAAAAAAAAGAAAAACAAATTTTCTGATTATACTAGATCTTTGTCATAGGGATTATTTTCAATGTATTTTCTACCATTTCAGATTTCAAGTAAAATATAAATACCACTTTGGTAGCCCCTTTTTCAGAAGATATTTCAAATTCTTTATAAAGTGCATTTACTTATTTACATATATCTTTTGTGCATGTGTACACATATTACTGCAAAGGCATACATGTACTATGTTCATGCATGCCTTTATAAAGTTCAGTCATGTTACTATGGCTTTTACCAGCTGAGTAATCTCACCAGCCCTCCAGCAGAAATATTCATTTTTTTTCCCATAAAAATGATCCTTTTTATTTAATTAAATTTAGCTTTTTAATAGAAGTTATGGCTTAGAATTTATAAAATCAGGTGTTTTTACACTCCCATTTTGATTGGGATATTTAAAAAACTCATGTGTATTCCCTCTTGTATCATAATTCAATAGAAAAGGAAGAATTCTAAAGCAAACTCCCCAAAATTGAAAAACACACAAAAATTAAAACACTATGATTAGTAGTTTAAATAATAATTTACATGGTTTTTCCTTCTACAAAGCTGTCTACTGTTTGAAGCAAAAGAATAATTGTTGATTTGTTGATTAAAAAACAACAAAAGTCCTTTGAAATAATGTCTGAATTATTTCATTCAAGAGACAAAGGTTTTCTAGTTATTCTTTTGTCTGCAAATTTCATGATGTCCTTGTATTTAATATCTGAGTAGTATGTCATTGTGTAAATGAACCACATTTTCTTCATCCATTCATCAGAAGAGAGGTATCATCTGGGTTATTTTCAGTTCTGGGCTTTTATGATTAAAACTGCAATGAATATAGTGGAGCAAGTTTCCTTCTGATATGGCGGAGCATCTTTTGGGTATATTCCCAGGAGATATATAGCTGGCTCTTCAGGTTCAACTCTACTTAATTTTCTGGGAAACTGTGAAATTGATTTCCAGAGTGGTTTTAAAAGTTTGCACTCTCACCAGCAAAGGAGAAGTATTCCTCTGGCTCCATATTCTTGCCAACATGTGGTGTCACTCAAAAATGTTTTCTTAGCCATTCTGATGAGTGTAAGGTGGAATATAAGAGTCATTTTAATTTGCATTACCATGATCACTGAGAAAGTTGAACATTTCTTTAAATGCTTCTTGTCCATTACAGATTCCTCTGTTAAGGATTCCAATTAGCTCTCTACCCCATTTTTAAATAGAGTAATTTGGTTTGTTAGTGGTTAACTTCTTGAGTTCTTTATATATTTTCTGTATTAGTCTTCTGTTGGATGTGAGTTGTTGAAGATCTTTTTCTAATCTGTAATGCTACCATTTTGTCTTATTGACAGAATCCTTTGGCTTACAGCTTTTTATTTTCATGAGTTACCATTTATCATTTATTTATCTTAAGGCCTGAACTATTGATGTTCATGAAGTTGTCTCCTATAGCAGTGAATTCAATGTTACACCTCACTTTCTCTTCTATTAGGTTCAGTGTATCAATTTTATGTTTATGTCTTTGATCCATTTGGACTTGAGTTTTGTGCAGGAAGATAAATATCGATATATATATATATATATAATATTATATATGTTTAAAATATATTTATATATTATAAAATATAATATATATATTATATATAAATATATATATAAAATAATTACACTGTATCTGTCTTCAGACCCACCAGAAAAGGGCATCATATCTCATTATAGATGGCTGTGAGCCACCATGGGGTTGCTGGGAATTGAACTCAGGACCTTTGAAAGAAAAGTCGGTTCTCTTAACCACTGAGTCATCTTTCCAACCCTGGATTTATCTTTATTATTTTACATGCAGACATCCAGTTAGACAAATATCATTTGTTAAAGACAGTCTCTTTTTTTCCAGTTTTGTTATGACTTCTTTGTCATAAATCAAGAGTCTATAAGTGTGGGTTTATTTCTGTTTCCTCATTTTGATTTCATTGATAACTCTGTTTCTCCAACAATACCATCCTAGCTTTAGTACTACAGCTTAAGATCAGGGATGATAATACCTCCAGAACTTCTTTTATTCTACATGATTGTTTTGACTACTTTATATTTTTGTTTTGTTTTGTTTTGTTTTACCATATGAAGTTGAGAATTGCTCTCTCTAGGTCTTTAAAGAAATTGTCTTGATATTATGATGCAAATTGCATTGACTGTAGATTGCTTTTTGTAAGATGGCCATTTTTAGTTTGTTAACTTTACCAATAACTGAGCATGGGAGATCTTTAGACACCTTATTCAATTTTTCCCCTCAGGAACATTGAGTTATTACCCTGGTTTTTCACTTCCATGACTAGAGTTATATTAAGCCACTTTCTGTTATTGGTGGCTATTTTGAAGAATGTTGTTTCCATGACCCTTTGCTTACGCTGTTTATCATTTGTATAAAAGAGGGCTATTCAATATTTTTAGTTAATGTTATATCTAGCCACTTTTTTAAAGGTGTAGGAGTTCTTTGATAGAATTTTTATTAGCTGTAGGAGTTCTCTGGTAGAATTTTTGTAGTCACATATGGATACTATCATATCCATACTAACAGCTGTATCATGCTAACAGCAATACTATGACTTCTTTTTCAATATTGATTCCTTTGATCCCCTTTATTTGTCTTGTTGCTCTGGTTAGGACATCAAGTACTGAACTGAACTTCTAGGAGAGAATAGGCAGCTTTGTCTTCTCCCTGATTTTAGTGAGATTTCTTCAAGTTTCTCTCCATTTAATTTGTTATTGGCTATTGATTTGCTATATATTGCTTTGATCATGTTAAGGTTATGGACTTTGTAACCCTGATCTCTCTAATACTTTTACATGAAGGGGTGTTGGACTTAGTAAAAAAGTCTTTTTAAGCGTTTAATGAGATGATCAAGTGGTTTTGGTTAGGTTTTGTTTGTCTTGTTTGTTTGTTTTTTCAATTTGTTTATATGGTGGATTGCTTGATGGCTCTTCATACACTGAACCATGCTTGCATTCCTGGAATGAATCCTTCTTGTTCATGGCGGATGATGTTTTTGATGTGCTCTTGGATTCATTTTGTTTGTATTTTATTGAGTCTTTTGTATCAATATTCATATGGGAAATTTTTCTGCAATTCTTTTCCTTTGCTGAGGTTTGTATTGTTTAATGGTGACTACAGACTCATTAAACGAGTTTGGCAATGCTTTTTCTGTCTCTATTTTGTGGAATTTTTGGAGGAGTATTGGTATTGACACTTCTTAGAATGTGTGGTAATATTCTGAGCTAAAACATCTGAGTCTGGGTTTTTGGGTTATTTTGTTTGTTTGTTTGTTTTTTTGGTTTTTTTTTGTTTTTTTTTGTTTTTTTTTGGTTTGCGAGACATTAAATGATTGCATCTATATCTTTAGGGTTATAGGACTGTTTAGTTTGTTTACCTAATTTGAACTAACTTTTTTAATTGGGATCTATCAAGAAAATTATCCATTTCATTTAGATTTTCCAATTTTATGAAGCACCTGCTTTTGAAGTAAAACATATGATTCTTTAGAGATCCTCTGTGCCTGTTGTTATTTCTCCCTTTTTATTTTTTATTTTATTTGATATTTTATTTATTTACATTTCAAATGTTATCCCTTTTACTTGTTTGAACACTGTTTCTCTGCCTTTTAGTTATATTGGCTAATGGTTTATCTGTCTTGTTCCTTTTCTCAAAGAACTGTCTCCTGGTTTCTTTGATTCTTTTGTTTTCTTTCTTTCTAATTTATTAACTTTTGTCCTGAATTTGATTATTTCCATCTGTCTATTTCTCTTGGTTATGTTTTTTGTCTTTTTGTTCTAGTGCCTTCAGTTGTGCTATTTAGTTGCTATTATGAGATCTTTCCAGTTTCAATAGGGACACATGGCAGGCCTGCTTTTCTGTTTCAACTGTCTCAGAGCCTCAGATTATGTCTGTATTTGTAACTCTGGATTCACACACAGGAGCCTAAAATTACTGTCCTCTGAGAGGCTACACGCTGTAATTCATGAAACTGATACAAAGACCCACAGAGAAACAGTATACATAGATCATAAAGTCTTGTGGAAGAGTTGGGGGAAGAATTGAGGAACTTGGAAGAAATAGGGACCCCACAGGAAGACAAACACAGACAAATTAATTGGACCCTTGGGGAAGTTCAGACACTGAAGCACTAAGTGAAAAGTATACAAAGATTGTAACTGACCCTCCCACAAATGCTGCTAAAGTGCAGCTTGGTCTTTCTGAGAATCCCCAAACAACTGGAGCAGTGGTTTTCTCTGACTCTATTGCTAGCCTATGGACCATGTTCTCCTAACTGGGCTGCCTTGTCTTGATGTGTCTAGTCTTGCAGTGATGTGGGTACATATGAGAGGGGACTAGGAGGAGGAGGTTGTGATTAAGATATAAAGTCAGTAAATAAATTAATGAAAAAAAAAACAGAAAATATTAATGTAAACTTGTGGTGTAGAAGATTTAGTGGCTTATGTGTTGACCCTAAAATTTTGAGCTTTAGAAGAACAGTATATTATGGCAAGCATTGATATATTGAAGGAGGCTATTCATCTTAAGATAGCCTAGAAGCAAGAAGCGAAATAAAGGGTTAGAGTCTTTAAACTCCCACTCAAGGACATGGTTAGAGTAAAATATCTTCTTCAATTGTGACCCACTTTCTAAAGTTTTCAAAAGTTTTCAACGACCAAGAATTCCACTTAATGTAACCCATGGCATCCCATGTATGTATGTATTTATATACATCAACACACATACACACACACACACACACACACACACACACATTACAACATTTAGGAAACAATTTGACACATAGTAACTCTTCAAATACATTGAATAAGGCATATTATAAAACATACACATTCTAGTATTTTTTTCTATACTTAAAAAAGATATGATTGGATCAATGATTCATTATAGTCATGAATACTTTTTTAAATGCATGAACACAGAATGTCTTTTTCCAATCCCACATAAACTGGGCTTAGTACCATTTCCTCTATTTCCTAGAAGAATTAGCCCAGAAGACCATATTCCTGAAACCATTGTACTTCCAGCACATAGAGCACAAAAAAACAAAAACAAAACTAAATGAGAAATATCCCTCTAGTCTCTTGCTTTCTGAAAGGGAAAGCAAGGTATCCATATGCTCAGCCATTGTAAGGTGCTGAGCATATGGATAGAGGAGACCTATGATATGAGATCACAGATGGGTTTGGTCATGTAAGTTTTAATATTTAACTCCTTGCTGAAATATTTTCATTTGGGGAATAGTGGTACAAATATCATGTGATATTCACTATTTTCTTATTATATATACAGCTTACTCCACAAGATATAATATATTCTTGACACTATAGAATGAAGTAAAATCTTATTTATGACTAGCCACACATAGTCCTGATGGAGGTCTATACTGCAAAAGCTCTGCCAAATACCCTGGTAGTTAACTGCTTTTTAAACAATTATCTTTTTAAGTATATAGTAGTTCATTTCTCAGTCTTGTCAGAGAAGCATCTTTTTATAGTAGGTAATTGTCAAAGTAGAAACTCATAACTGGTTAAAGAGCTGAGACTAAATGGATAGTTATTTTGTAACCCTAAACACAACATCTATGTTGTTCGCATTTTAGACTATCAGATCATTATTGAAAGGAGGGTAGAAAGATTGTGGAAGAAGAAAGATATAGAGGTGGTCATGGGATGCTATCATCTGGATAGGATATGGATGGTCCAATTATAAACATACTGAAAGTTTAAGTACCTTTCTAGGGCCAGAAAAAGAAGAGGTAGGTAGAGATAGAGGATAATAAGAAAGGTCAGCAGCAGGAATGCAGGGGTATGGAGGACAGTAGTGCAGGTAGAGGTGAGTATCTTTAGGATGCATTCCATACAATTAAGATATCATCAAAATTATTTAACATAAATAAAATCTTTCAGACATATCAGATATTGTGTGAATACTAAATGTCTATATACATAACTTTCATGTATTAGCAAAATATATTCTCAACTCAAAATATCTTCTCAGTAACTGCATGTTGTTGTGTCATTAGATTATTATATAAAGAAGGAAGGTCTTGAAAACTATTTCCCACCCTTCCCTGGAAATCTCTTTCAAATTCTCATGTAACTGTTTTGATTTGTGACCCACTGTGTCTCTAGAATCATGGGTTTGGGCTTATTTCCTGGGCTTATTTCCTGGATACTAGAGGGCTCATTAATGGATGGTGAAGACAACACCTGAAACCATTCTTCTTTCCCAGAATCTAGCAATTGTTTAGCCAGTCATTTAGCAATTAGTATCTCTGAGCCCTTGCTTCACTTATGAAAGGTTCTATTATGTATAAACTACCAAATTAACTACAGCATCTGTTGTGAGTTCATGATTAAAATGGGTTTAGTCATGCCCAAAGGATGGTATTATACCAATCTTCTATTTTCTAGCTCTACCATTCATTTGACCTTTTCTTCCACAATATCAACTAAATTATAGAGTGTATGATATTAATTTTTTTTTAAGCATGGACTCTTAACTTCCACTTATTCAAAGAATTGTAGGTAGCCTGAGTTTCCCCATTAGTTGTTCAATGTAAAGACTAGATTTTATTATTGAGGATGAGAGCAATTTCTATGTATAATGATAAAATAGACATTAAATGTCAGTCTGATGATATTTCAATTTATTTTACAACATTAGTGAGCTTGGGCTATTGATTCCCACATATGGACGCTTGTCTTGTCTTACAGTACCAGTCATAATTTACTATGTAGAGGCCCTCAAATCCAATTAAAAAACCATGGTTTCCACACTAATAGTTGTGCCAATAATGGTTGGGCTGGCTTATGTTGATTTTATACTTCAGAAAGTTCACATGTGTGTAAGACAGTTTGTGCCTTTTCTCTCACATTTGCCTGCATTGTACCTTCAGTGACATTCCAAATATAGTATTTGTACTAGATGTATTTATTTATTAAATGTACAGGAATTCATGCCAAACAGCATGGTATTCACAGAATTGCAGAAGTGTGTGTGTGTGTGTGTGTGTGTGTGTGTGTGTGTCTGTCACAGGAAAATTTGTGAGATTCATTCTTTCCTTCTACAATGTGGATGCCAATGATTGAACACAGGTCATTGACTTTGCAGAAAGTAGCTTCAATCTCTTAATCATATTTGTGGCTATATGCATATAAGACTTATTGCACATTATATGTGGCAAACATGACTTAACTAAAATATTTTTCAAAAAAAGATGTGTAAAAATGATTCATTTAATATTTGAATTAGTAGACAATAATTAATACTGTAATAAGCACATATTGGTCTAATTAATATTTAATTAAGAAGAAAAGAGTGAGTTATTTTGACATGTTATGTCAGCACATGTGAATATTTGTGTCAAACACAAATCAAGCTATGTCTTCCAGTTGTTACATAGGTTGAATCAAAAAAGGTAGTCTAATTAAATGTGAAGTGTGAAATTATAGAATAAATTGGGAAAATATGAGACATCTTCAACAATGATGGATAGACCAAGAACTCTTAGCTGATATAAAAAGCAAAGTTTTACTGTCATTTCTTTTAAAAATACTTGAGGACATATATTCTTTACCTAAGCATAATTTTTATTTGGATTATATTTTCCTTGTTTATTTCCATTTTAGTCAGTTAAAATTCAAATAACATCGTTTTTATCTGTTACTGAAATCATATTCTAGGCCACAGCAAACAGGGCAACAGCAGTAGTCTCAGGATTTCAACATTTCCTTCCTTAGGTTTTTACCCTATGGTAATGAAAGCAACTTTGCTTATAAATGTCACTTTATTTTCTCAGATGAATTGACAAGATGAAAGATGTACCCAATCTGTGGTAATATAGGCTGCTTCTGAACACAAAACATTTTCTTTGATGTTCTATTTCTAGGCCTGGGCCTGGATGCTTCTAGCCTGTATGCAATTCAATATTCCCAGATGACTGATTCAGTCCAGCTTCTCTTGGTTTATGACTGACTTGCTCTTTCTGGCCTCATATTAACTTTTGAAATATGTTCAAATCTTCTGGCTCTTTATTATTCCCTGGCTTCTTCTGTCTTGGCTGATGTCCAGCTTGTTCTCTTTGATACCTGTGTCTGTACACTTGGCTTTGGACTGCTAAAACTGCCATACATACTCACTACCTACCACATATCAACTTTCTCTCTCTCTCTCTCTCTCTCTCTCTCTCTCTCTCTCTCTCTCTCT